>LR738710.1:452584536-452669052 GCA_902687465.1 Secale cereale | reverse complement strand
CCGCTGACACGTCGGACCCGCCAGCTATATCTCTGCACGCACGTAAGTGCCTCCTTATGACGCACAAAAAAATGAATACCCCCTGCTAGCTGGGACCTACCATAGTGGGTGGCTGACTTGTGGGCCTACTAAGTTGACGGGGACAGAGGGCTTTGTCAAGTTAGTCAATATGAACGATTCTAGCTCCAGTGTCCGTACAATGTCCATCCAACCACCATAGTGCTTCTTCAACCTCTGGTCTTCTTGCTCCAGCTGCCCAAAGCAGCGCCGGTCGTGCCGCCTGCTCCTGCCTCTCGTGGCCGGCTGTGCTACCGTGGAGGCCTCACCGCCCCCATACTACTCCCATCGCTGTCCAGGCCATCCCTCCACTCACCCACACCCCTTGTTATTCTGCGGCGACGACAACCTCACACCGAAGCCGAACTAGTGAACCCTCGTACTCCTTTCCGCGTGGTCAACGACCGACTTCGATCGGAAGAGTACTGTACGTGGAGAGGCTGACAGCTGGGTCCACGGCCACAGCCCAATTTTTTTGTGATTTGCCAAGTAAGTCGCTTTGTCAGGCCTGTTGGGCTGCAAATCTTTCAAGACGAGGAGAGCTTCATTGGGCTGGCCGATAAAATGGCCTATCAGTAATGAGAAATGGGCTGTACATTTTTAAACACATCAAACTGGCAATTACTTTCAAATTTCTTTTTTTCATTTCGAGATTTTAAATCGCATTGGTTTTTATGTGTGGACAATTTGCTAGATTTTATATTGATATACATTTATTTTTAAAATCAGTTTGAATGTGATTCAAAATTTCGAGATTAAAAATAGTTCGGACCGCACCGAAATATGCAAAATTTCGTATAATTTTTTAACCGTGTCCACAATATGGGCTGGAATGCTAACAAAAAGAATGGGCTCCAAAAAAACCCTTAAGAATTAGTAACTGGGCTTTAAATTATTATTAATAATGGCAGATGGGTTGTATGATGTTTTCCACAGATTTGAGGCTCTCCTAAAAAAGGTTGACTCACAAGCAGTGACTGTTGGATGTCCATCCAACGGCCGTCGTGCTTCTTCAATCTCTGCTCTTCCTGCTCCAGCCGCTCAAACAAGCGCCAGCGGGACTGCCTGCTCTCTCCTCCCCGCGGCGGGCTGTGCTGCCGCGCAGGCCTCACCGCCCCACCGTACTCCCATCGCTGGCCTAGCCATCCCTCTACTCACCCACACCTGCTGTTTTCTCCGGGGACGGCAGATGAACCAGTAAACCCTTGTACTCCACCGCGTGAGAAACAATTGCCGAGTCTTCCCTGGCTCTGTGTCGTTCCCTTCCTAGGCCTCGCCGTCGTCCACCGCCCTGGTGCTCTCGGTGTAGCCTGGTCATCGTGGTCAACGACCGACATGCATTTGAAGTGGACTGTACGTGGAGAGGATGACAGCTGGGTCCATGGCCGCACGCAAGGAAATGCCTCCTTATTACGCGCAAAATAATGATTCCTCCACCTGACATCTGGGACCCACCGAAAGGGCCTCTGTATTTCGCAAAAAAACATTACCGCTGCTGACAGCTCGGACCCACCAGCTATATCTTCGCACGCAAGGAAGTGCCTCCTTATTACACACAAAAAATGAATACTCCCCCTGTTAGCTGGGACCCAGTATAGTGGCAGGCTGACTTGTTGGCCTACTAAGTTGATGGGGACGGAGGGCTTTATCAACTTAGTCCATATGCACGATTCTACCTCCAGTAACCATACGATGTCCATCCAACGGCCGTAGTGCTTCTTCAACCTCTGGTCTTCTTGCTCCAGCCGCCCAAACCAGCTAGCAAACCAGCGCCGGTCGTGCCTCGTGCTCCTGCCTCCGTTGGCCGGCTGTGCTGCCACGGAGGCCTCACCGCCCCCTACTACTCCCACCGCTGGCCAGGCCATCCCTCCACTCACCCACACCCCCTGTTATTCTGCAGTGACAACAGCCTCACACCACAGCCGAACTAGTAAACCCTCGTACTCCTCTCCGCTCGGGCTTCCACTACCGCGTCTTCCCCGGCTCCGCGTAGTCCCCTTCCTAGGCCTCGTCGTCGTTCACCGCCCTGGTGCTCTCGGCGCGGCGTGGTCAACGTGGTCAAGGAACGGCTTCCATCGGAAGAGTACTGTATGTGAAGAGGCTGACAGCTCGGTCCACGGCCGCAGCAAGGAAGTGCCTCCTTATTATGCGCAAAATAATTATTCCTCCACCTGACAGCGGGGACCCACCGGACGGGCCACCGTATTTCGTGAAAAAAAGGTTTCCCCCTGACTACTGGGACCCACCAGCTACATCTTCGCACACAAGGAAGTGCGTCTGAGCAAAAAAACAATTCGCCCCCCTGATTGCTGGGACCCACCAGCTACATCATCGCACGCAAGGAAGTGCCTGACAGTCGCGACCCACCTGGTCGAAGCGTACGTCGCGTTGCCATTCTGGTCGCGAACGTGTATGTACATACTGGTCGATGTAGAGGCGCGCACGTGTCGTAGTAGAGGCACGCACGTAGCATGTACACGTACGTACGTCGGCTAGTGTGCAAGAAAGAAAATACGGCCATGTACGTACATACGGGCAGGGTCTCGAATGCCTACTCGCGCATACGTACGGTGAGGGCTCGTGTACATGGCTGGGTCGGAACGGAGAAACAACGTCGTCGTCGTGTTCATGGGGAGCCAACCGGCTGGGTCGGAACGGAATGCGTCGTCGTGTTCATCGGGAGGTCTTGGACGGAACAGCCGATGGAAACGAGGCATGGCGTACCGCGGAACGGAGGAAACAACCTTGGGTTTGACCGGCCACGGTCGAAACGGGGTCCTGTTCATCGGGAGGGGTCTGGCGTACCGCAAAACGGAGGAAACGGACCTCCTACGGTCGAAACGGGGGTCCTGTTCATCGAGAGGGGTGTGGAGTACCGCAAAACGGAGGAAACGGGCTTGTGTTGGAGCGCTACGGTCGAAACGGGGGTCCTGTTTATGGGGAGGGGTGTGGCGTACCGCAAAACGGGACTCCACAGGATACTGTTTATCACCACCATCGACCCCCTCCAGCCTCCACGGGCTACTGTTCATGCACCGTCGACCTCCTCTAGCCTCCACATGCGACTGTTCAGCCTCCACCGTGCGCTACTCCACCAGCTACTGTTCAACCATCCCTCTCCACGGGGTCCTGTTCAACCACCCCTCCATGGGCTACTGTTCATCCAGCCCTCCACCGTCTACCGTTCATGCAGCCCTCCATAGGGCGGTCCTGTTCATGCAGCCCTCTACGGGGTCCTCTTCATGCAGCCCCAACCGGCTCGATCAAACAGGGTCATGTTCATGCAGAGGCAACACCACAGGTCCTGTTCAGCCACCCCCACCGGGAACTGTTCATCCAAACCCCCCAGCAATGCTCACTATTCATGTAGAGGCAGCATCGATCGGCTTCAGTTAGCAGCAGCAGCAGCAGCAAAGGAATCGCTCGATCGAGTTCAGTTAATAGCCATCGATCGATCGCTCAGGTTCAGTAACGCGTAGCCTGCAGTGCAATCGTTCGGGTTCAGTTAGAGCCCAATGCATCATTCGGGTTCAGTTAGAGCCCAACGCCTCGCACCCACGCGCGTGTGTGTACGAGAGAAACGCGCATCGCTCGGCCCTGACCACCCACCGTAACCGGGAACACCCTGATATTTTCCTCGCCCTCGCTTCTACCACGGTTTTTTCTGTCATGGAAGGCCCAAAGAATGTCATGCAGGTGCGTCTCCAGCCCGCCAAGGACGAAAAGCCCATTTTCTGTCCTGATTTTTTGTCATAGAAGTAGGACCCCACCGCATCTATGATGATACTGTGTTTTGTCACAATTATTGTCATAGAAGTGTAATAAGTATGACAGAAAAAAGTTTCGTTCGGCCCAAAATGTCAAGGATGTGTCTTTGTAGTGCATTGTCCCTTCTCACTTTTTCTCTCATTTTTTCTTTTTTTGGGCCTTCCTTTTTATATTTGGCCTTTCTCCTTTTTTATTTGGCCTTTTTTTTCCTTTTTTTTCAAGGGATAATGCTCTAATAATGATGATCATCACACTTTTATTTACTTACAACTAGATATTACAACTCGATACTAGAAAAAAATATGACTCTATATGAATACCTCCGGTGGTGTACCAGGATGTGCAATGATCTAGCGTAGCAATGACATCAAAACGGACAAGCCATGGAAACATCATGCTAGCTATCTTATGATCATGCAAGGCAATATGACAATGATGGTGCATGTCATAATAAACGGAACGGTGGAGTTACATGGGAATATATCTCGGAATGGCTATGAAAATGCCATAATATATAGGTATGGTGGATGTTTTGAGGAAGGATATATGGTTGTTTGATGCACCGGTGAAAGTTGCGCGGTACTAGAGTGGCTAGCAAGGTGGAAGGGTGAGAGTGCGTATAATCCATGGACTCAACATTAGTCATAAAGACTCACATACTTATTGCGAAAAATATATTAGCCCTCGAAGCAAAATACTACGACGCATGCTCCTAGGGGGAGGTTGGTAGGAATTAACCATCGCGCGCCCCCGACCTTCACGCAAAGATAAACAATCGAAATACAATGCACGCCAATTTGGTTACATAGTTAGGAGACCATACGTGCATGCTTCGGGAATCAAAAACCTTAACACCAATATTTTTACTAAATCACAATCATTCACTAGTTCCTCCCACATATTAGCATCTCTATATCGCAAAACTATTGCAAGGAATCAAACATATCATATTCATCGATCTACAAGTTTATGTAGGATTATATGACTAACCATGTGAATGACCAATTCCTGTCAACTCTCTAAATAGATATAAGTGAAGCATAAGAGTTTGAATTCTTTCTACAAAAGATATGCCCTTGCTCTAACAAATATAACTGAAGCAAAAGAGCATTCTACAAATGGCGGTTTTCTATGTGAGGAGAAACAAGCAATCCAAACTTCAAATGATATAAGTGAAGCACATGACGCATTCTATAAAGCCATACTCAAAAGATATAAGTGAAGTGCAAAGAGCATTCTATAAATCAACCAAAGACTATCCCATACCAGCATGGTGCATTTATTAAAAGAAAACTAAAAGGCGCACGACGCTCCAAGAGTTTACGCATATCATGTGAACAAAACGAATCCGAAAACATACCGATACTTGTTGAAGAAATATGGGATGCCTTCTGGGGCATCCCCAAGCTTAGACGCTTGAGTCTTCTTGAATATTTACTTGGGGTGCCTTGGGCATCCCCAAGCTTGAGCTCTTGCCTCTCCTCCTTCTTCTCACATTGAGACCTCCTCGATCTCCGAACACTTCATCCACACAAAACTTAACGGAACTTTTAGTGGCGGGGTTAGTGCATATGATCAATGAAATCCCATCATGTACTGCTCTAACATTATTGTATAATTATGAACAAACATGACGCACTGTATGCTATCACAATTCTATGGCCCCAAGTCAAGGAGGCTTCAACAAGAATTAAAACATATGCAAATAATGAAGCTATAACAGCAATCTGTGAAAACAGGACAGTCTGTCGTAATCTGAACATTAACCATACTTCTGTAACTCTAAATCTTCTGGAAAATTTAGGAAAAATTAACAAATTTTATAGCAAGACTTTCCAAAAAGTTTCAGATCCTTTCGACATTCCAGTAAAAAATATAAAATTGCGCACTACAGCCAAAGTTTCTGTTTTTGCACCGCACAAACCAACAAGTAGTTTAATAATCCTAAAGGAAACTCTTGGCACATTATTTTTATAATACAATGGAATTGTACAAGGGGATAATTATTTTTGTTGAAAAGTTTCTATAATTCAAGATTTGCAAAGTTTCAATGGGCATGAACAAAGTTCAAGGAGCTCCCCCATTTCAACGGTGCTCGTCCTTCTTACTTTCACTTTTCTTTTTGAAAAGTTTTAGGTTCCCCTCTATATATTTTTTGTTTTTAAACTTTATAAAAGCACACAACAGAAATAAATGACTCTCTAAAACTTCCGGCTTGTCTCCCTGGCAGCGCTTTCTTTAAAGCCACTAAGCTAGGCATATAGTGCTCAAGTAATGGATCCACCCGGATCCCAAGGTATATCAAAGCCAATTTTAATTACCAATGATTTGGAATTTAGTAGTGAGCACAAAGTGATATGTGTCATGCAAAAACGAAGTCTAACTCTCTTCCTATGCATAGGCATGTCAAACAAGAACAATTCATGCACATTAAGTAAAGGCCAATGCATAATATATGCAGTTTCTTGCAATTTTATCGTGTTGGAAACATAGAGAGGCGGAGATGTAGTTCCTCTCTCATAATAATTGCAAGTAGGAGTAGCAAGCACATGCATATTATATTCATCAAAAACATCATGTGTAGCGGAAAAAGGCAACCCATCAATATAATCCTTAATAAGCACAAACTTCTCCGATATAGTGTAGTTTGGAGAATTCAAAAAGATAATAGGACTATCATGTGTGGGTGCAATAGCAACTATCTCATGTTTACCATGAGGAACTATAGCAAGTTCATCTCCATAAGCATAATTCACATTGGCATCTTGGCCACAAGCATAGCAAGCATCAATTTCATCAAAAAGGGATATTTCAAACGAATCCAATGGATCATAGCAATCATCATAGCATTCATCCTTCGGTAAGCACGAAGGGAAATTAAACAATGTATGGGATAAAGAGTTACTCTCATTAGAAGGTGGGCACGGATGATCAATCCGCTCTTCCTCCTTTTGTTCTTCGCTCTCCTCCTCATCTTTTTCATCCAATGAGCCCCACAATGTCATTAATTTCTTCTTCCATAGACTCCTGCAAAATATTAGTCTCTTCTTGGACAGCGGAGACCTTCTCAATAAACGCATCAATATTGGCATTGTATTCATAATTCTCATAACAATATTTCAATATAGCAAAATTTTCAGGCCTATAAACATCATCATCAAAAGCTTAATACCTTTTAAACAGAGATTCAATTTCATAAGCACCCTTAAAGGCAATGAATTCTTCAATTTGTTGAACATCATAGTAATTATAAACACCCTTAGTATATGAAGATACGTTTCCATCAGCACTAAACTTACATTGGTAAGGAAGGTGTTTCTTAGGGTCTTTAGAACAATAAGTACAATCATGTATTTCACATAAATTTCAAGCATAGCACTGCAAACGATGAATTTGACACACTAAAAGTTTCCCTTTTTCAGATATGAGGTGTCGCACATAACAAGCATGCTTATCTAAAGATTTGACCTCAACTAAGCTAGTTGGGGTTTCAGCCCGAGCACATAGGGGTCGATGATGATCCAAGTAAAAAGCTTCAGGAGTGATAGATTTTGAGTGGTTCTTCAACCATTGGTTCAGCAGATACCACTAATTTTTTTGGTATTTTGCGTTTCCTACCCATAACTAAAGATAGAAAACAACATAGGACAGCAAATAAAATCTACTTAGTGATAAAGCAAACAAGCACACACGAGAATATTCACCCCACGCTATTGCCCCTCGGCAATGGTGCCAGAAAAAGGTCTTGATAACCCACAAGTGTAGGGGATCAGTTGTAGCCTCTTTCGATAAGTAAGAGTGTCGAACCCAATGAGGAGCTAAAGGTAGAACAAATATTCCCTCAAGTTCTATCGACCACCGATACAACTCTACGCACGCTTGACATTTACTTTACCTAGAACAAGTATGAAACTAGAAGTACTTTGTAGTTTTTGTGGGATAGGTTTGCAAGAATATAAATAGCACGTAAATAAAAACTACGAGCTATTTAGGTAAAGAAGCAATAAATTTAGTATAGCGAGTGTGGAAAAGTGGTGGTAGGAGTTGCAAAATTTTCCCTAAGCAATTGACTACGTTACTAGACTGATAGCAAGTTTTATGTGGGAGAGGCCACTACTAGCATGTCATCCCTGACTTGGAATTCTATGCACTTATGATTGGAACTATTAGCAAGCATCCGCAACTACTAATGTTCATTAAGGTATAACCCAACCATAGCATTAATATATATTGGTCCCCCTTCAATCCCGTATGCATCAATTTCTACGCTAGGTTGAAGCTTCTGTCACTCTTGCCCTCCAATATGTAGCCTATCAACATACAACTAACCCTATGGTGTGATCCACGCGCGCGCTCATATGATGGGCACCAAAGGATAGCAACATAACCACAAGCAAATTAAATCAATCATAGCAATTCACCAATCACCGATAGGACAACGAAAATCTACTCAGACATCATAGGATGGCAACACATCATTGGGTAATAATATGAAGCGTAAAGCACCATGTTCAAGTAGAGGGTACAACGGGTTGTGGGAGAGTGGACCGCTGTAGAAAGATGGGGGAAGGTGAAGGAGATGTTGGTGAAGATGACGGAGGTGTTGGTGTAGATCGCCGTGACACGATGATGGCCCCAGCGGCGTTCCGGTGCCACCGGGAGAGAGGGGGAGAGAGTCACCCTCTTTCTTCTTGTTCCTTGACCTTCTCCCTAGATGAGAGAAGGGTTTCCCCTTTGGTACATGACCTCCATGGCATGGGAGGGGCGAGAGCCCCTCCAAGATTGGATCTGTCTCTCTGTCTCTCTCTGTTTCTGCGTTCCCAGATTCTGGCCTTCGACCGTTTATTAAATTCCCGGAGATCCGTAACTCCGATTGGGCTGAATTTTGGACATGATTTTTATCCAGATATTAGATTTCTTATTAAGGCGAAAGAAGGGCACCAACCGCCTTACAGAGTGGCCATGAGGGCCCAGGGCGCGCCTGCCCCCCTAGGGCGCGCCCCTCCCCCTCGTGGGCCACTCGGGCATCGTCTCACGTTGATTCCACTTCCCATAATTCATATATATTCAAAAAATCTCTGTCCGTTTTTATCCCGTTTGGACTTCGTTTGATATGGATATTCCGCGAAACAAAAACATGCGACAAACAGGAACTCGTACTGGGCAATGGATCAATATGTTAGTCCCAAAAATAGTATAAAAAGTTGCCAAAAGTATTCGAAGGTTGACACTTCCACCTATCCATATTTTTCTAGCCTTTTCGGTGCCGTGCATTGCCCTTTCTCACCTTGAGAGTTGGCGCATACTTCGCCGGTGCATCCAAATCCTTGGCACGATACGCTCTGTCATCATAAGCCTCATTATATCCTTCCTCAAAACAGCCACCATACCTACCTATCAAGGCATTTCCATAGCCTTTCCGAGATACATTGCCATGCAACATCCATCTTCTCATGACTTGATCTTCATGTCATACATGCTTTTTGCTTGATCGATGAGCCGCATGCTAGTTGGGACTTGCCTTAATCATCGCTACATGATGCGCTAGTATCATTGCATATCCTGCTACACTGGCAGAGGCATACATTTGCATACATCATGATAGTTTCATTTTCTTTATGTTGTGTACTTTTGTAAAGTGTGAAAGATCTTCTATGCTTCTTGTAATTTGTAGAGTGTTGCCCCTAAGTGAGGAAAAGATCCCAAAGAGGACAAAATCAAAAGATCCCAAAGAGGACAAAATCAAAAGATCCCAAAGAGGACAAATGAGAGTTAAATAGAAAGAGCCATTGAGGCCACAAAAAATAAAAAAAAGAGAAAAAAGAGAAAAAGAAATAAAAAGAGAGAAGGGGGCACACTACTATTTCTTTTTGAGAGATCCACACTCGTACTCCATCTTATACCTTGTACTCCATAGAGATTATCATTCATGCATATAGCTATGTGGGGACCTTCACACTATAGAACTTGGCTTGTATATTCCAGTGATGAGCCTCCGCAAAAGAGCTCTAGGTCTTCTTGAGCAAGAAAGTTGGATGCACCCCCACTAGTTCCATTGGAGAGCTTACCTTAGCTCATATGTGCATCCGTTGCATGGCAATCCCTACTCCTCACATCATATCTATCATTTGGCTTTCTCTCGCCGATGATTGTCCTCATTGATGTGAGCCTTTCACACCTTTTTGTCTCCCCCCTCCATCATTTTTCTCTCTTTGCCATCCTAAGTGTCGTCTTTCTTGCTTACGCTCATCCATTGCATGAGTGCTCAAAATATCGAAAGGGAGTGGATCATTTTGACTTGTACCTGGCTGTTGGTCTGGGGATGAGTCAAGATAAGATTCCAAAGAAGACCAAGTGTGAAACTTTAGTAGATTAAGTTCTCAACAATATAAAAACTATGTTTTACTCTCTCGTATATCCCTATCCCCTTTCTTGCACGCAAACACCATTTGGAGACATTCGAGTCATGGACAGCGAGAGCTCTTGCACCTTTATGTTCTTATGTTGCTTGTTACAATGCTAATATAGACTCTTGCTTGTTATGACTTGAATTGAATTACATGCCTTGATTGCTTCACTTAAAAAGTTCTTATATGGTTGGTAGCATGTCACCACAGAAATTATGCTTGTTATCATTTACCTACTCGAGGACGAGCAGGAATTAAGCTTGGGGATGTTGATACGTCCAAAACGTATCTATAATTTCTGCTTGCTCCATGCTTCTTTTGTGTGATATTGCTATGATATTTATGCACTTACATACACTTTTGATCATATTTGGACTAACCTATTAACTCAGTGCACCACAGTGCCAGTTCCTGTTTTCTGCTGTTTTTCTATTTCAGATTTCCCCCATATTAAAAGTGCTCCAAAAATTCTGGGAAAAATACAGAAAAAATCAGCGTACAGGAAGCTTCGAGAAAAACCAAAGTGGGGCCAGAGGGGAGCCGGGGGTGGCCCAGGCGGCCACCCGGGGCGGCCCCACCCCTGGCCGCCCCAGGGGGGCGCCTGGGGCCCCCTCTCCGCCTCTGGTGACCCCCCTTCGCATATATATTCCTCGCGTCCCAAAACCCTCGAGGACGGAACCCTTTTTCCCGATCTCGCCTCTGTTCCGCCGCCGCAACGCTTCCAAGATCGGGAGCATCAGGAGAACTCTTCCCGGCACCCTGCCGAAGGGGAGAACCACCACTGGGAGCTTCTCCACCACCATGGACGCTTCCCGGATGAGTTGTGAGTAGTCCCCCTTGGACCATGGGTCCATGACCAGTAGCTATGTGATGTTCTCCTCCCCTTTTTGTTCTTCATGGATTAGACCTCGTGAGCTGCCCTACATGATTGAGGCACATATGTAATCTTTATGTTGTTGCTCTGCTGAGTTTGCTGGGATCCGATGGATTATGAGATTATGTTCAGATTGTGTGTGAGTAATATATTTAATTCACCTCTTTTATATTTTAGTTCTTGAGTAATTCTTGCATGTTCTCCGTTGCTGTTTATTGGTTTGGCCAAGTAGTAGGTAGTAACTCCAAGAGGGAGCGTTATGCTTGATTGTGGGTTCATGCCCCCCGATGACTAGCTTGAGTGACAGAAACATGAGTCTAGGGGATGTGCTGTTGCCATAAGGGGGAAAACAACGGTGCTTGTACTTGCGGGTGCAAGGATTGTTTACTTTACCCAAAGTTCTTTTAATGCAGGTGTGTGTTGCTTTGAGTTTACACTTTGGGTGGGACTCGCAACTTAATACCAGCGAGATGTTCTGGATAGATATCTCAAGGTGGATGGTTAGTAGTAGATGCAGATGGATTTCGGTCTACTTGCCTTGGCGTACCGCCCATGCTTTTGAGCCTCTACCTTTCTTTGCAGCATAGTTAGCATTGGTTTGCGCACATAATCCTGTCAATTGCCCAGCTGTAATTTGTTTACCTCGCTTCGCTGTTTTATCGTCTTTTGGGAGAGAGACATCACTAGTGAACATCATGGGACCCCGGTCCATATTACCACCACTGATCACACCTTATATTTACTTCCTGTTTTCTATTTCCTAGTTGCAGTCATAGCTATCATTATTATCTCTTGTGTTTGATCCTTTGTAAACAGCAAGGCCGGAGGGATTGACAACCTCTCTGTACTCGTTGGGAGCAAAGTTATTTGTATCTGTGTGCAGGTCCTGTCAACCGCTAAGTTTCTGGTGCCGTTAGCTGTTGACACCTACTTGTCGACCCTCGGAGTCTCACGGGATTCGATCCTTGGTATCTTTGCCAAGGGAAACTTGCCGTTACGCTACATCTCAAACCTTCCACTTGGGGTAACCAACGAGGGGCAAGAAGCCATCACTACAGTGCGTAGGCAAGGAGGGTTGAGTATAACGACCACAGTCTCCGGCGGTACTACCGCCCAAAGCCGGAACTACTGCTCCCTAATGCTGCAGAGGCAAATAGAGGCCATATAGGAGAGCAGAGCACTGAGCGGAAGTGGCAGCGGTGGTAGGGACGGTACTACCGCTTAAAGGCAGTACTACCACTACTGTTGCTGCTCCTACTTCCGCTCATTCTCGTGGGTCAAACGAGGATCCACATAAGTGACCCAGTGGGACAACCATAGATCCCGACACAAAATATCAAGACCCGAGCAGAGGGTGATAGTATGAGCGGAACTAGTAGTGGTACTACCGCTTATAAGCAGTACTACCGCTAGCGCCCGCGGTACTACCGCCGGAATCTCTATGCAACCTCTTCAGCAAAACAGCGGGACAACTCCAAAGATGCAGAAAGATGACTAGGGAGTGATACGTCTCCAATATATCTACAATTTTTTATTGTTCCATGCTATTATATTATCTACTTTGGATGTTTTATATGCATTAATATGCTATTTTATATCATTTTTGGGACTAACTTATTAACATAGTGATACGTATCCAACGTATCTACTTTCCAAACACTTTTGCCCTTGTTTTGGACTCTAACTTGCATGATTTGAATGGAATTAACCCGGACTGATGTTGTTTTCAGTAGAATTGCCATGGTGTTATTTTTGTGTAGAAATAATATTCTCGAAATGACCTAAAAATCTACAAAGAATATTTTTGGAATTTATAAAAAATACTGGCGAAAGAATCAAGACTAGGGGGCCCACACCCTGTCCACGAGGGTGGGTGGCGCGCCTGCCCCCCTGGGCGCGCCCCCTGTCTCGTGGGCCCCCTCATGCTCCACCGACCTCGACTCCAACTCCATATATTCAATTTCAGGGAGAAAAAAATCAGAGAGAAGGATTCATCGCGTTTTACGATACGGAACCGCCGCCAAGCCCTAAACTCTCTCGGGAGGGATGATCTGGAGTCCGTTCGAGGCTCCGGAGAGGGGAATCTGTCGCCATCATCATCATCAACCATCCTCCATCACCAATTTGTTGATGCTCACCGCTATGCGTGAGAAATTCCATCATAGGCTTGTTGGACCGTGATGGGTTGGATGAGATTTACCATGTAATTGCGTTAGTTTTGTTAGGGTTTAATCCCTAGTATCCATTATGTTCTAAGATTGATGTTGCTATGACTTTCCTATGCTTAATGCTTGTCACTAGGGCCCGAGTGCCATGATTTCAGATCTGAACCTATTATGTTTTCATGAATATATGTGAGTTCTTGATCCTATCTTGCATGTCAATAATCACCTACTATGTGTTATGATCTGGCAACCCCGAAGTGACAATAATCGGGACCACTCCCGGTCATGACCGTAGTTTGAGGAGTTCATGTCTTCACTAAGTATTAATGCTTTGGTCCGGTACTCTATTAAAAGGAAGCCTTAATATCCCTTAGTTTCCAATAGGACCCCGCTGCCACGGGAGGGTAGGACAAAAGATGTCATGCAAGTTCTTTTCCATAAGCACGTATGATTATATTCAGAATACATGCCTACATTACACTGATGAACTGGAGCTAGTTCTGTGACACCCTATGTTATAACTATTGCATGAGGAATTGCATCCGACATAATTATCCATCACTGATCCATTGCCTACAAGGTTTTCACATACTGATCTTTGCTTAGTTACTTTTCCGTTGCCACTATTACAATTACTACCAAACTGCTACTGTTACTTTAGCCACCGTTACCGTTACTTCCATACTACTTTGCTACTAAATACTTTGTTGCACATATTAAGTCTTACAGGTGTGGTTGGGGACATACATATCCCCGTTGAGGTAACCTAGTGTTATTCGAAAATTCTTCGGTTTCATGTTATTCGGAAAGAGTTTGTTAACAAGACTTGATCAACCTTGTTAGTGGATTCCTTTTGATGAGCATGAGATGGATGAAGTTAGAAAGCACAACTCTCTGTACCCTCCTTTTACTTTCTGCTATTTAGATTAAATAAATAAAAAATAGTATTTTTTGTTTGTTTTCTGAATTATCCTTGAAATAAAAATACCCCGAAAATAAAAGTTCTCCAATTGTCCTCAAAATGAAATATGATTTTTTGTGGAATATTTAAGAATATTTGGCACTGAGAACACACGAGGGGGCCACACCACCTGGCCACAAGGGTCCAGGGCGCGCCCACACCCCTAGGCGCGCGCCCTACCTAGTGGGCCCCACGTGGCCCCCTCAACTTATTCCAGCACCCACACACTTCATCTTCCTCCAGAAAAAATCCTCCCATAGCTCAAACCCATGTTCTAGCTCATCTTGCTGCCATTTTCGATCTCCTTGCTCAAAACTCCATTCAGAAAACTGTTTGGGGAGATTGTTCTTCGGTATGTGACTCCTCCAATTGGCCAATTAGTTTTTGTTCTAGTGCGTTATTTATTGCAAATTTTTGCTGCTAAGGTGACCCTGTTCTTGAGCTTGCATGTCAAGTTTATGTGGTCAAAAGTTGTTCTAATGCATGATATAGTCTCTAGGCACTTGTGGGAGTAGTTGCTATCAATCTTGTTGAGTTTGGTTCACTTTTGTTTTGAGTCACTAAAATTTCAGAAATTTTTCGGAGGAAGAAAATGTTGAGGATATTGTTGAGAGGCTCTTCGAGCCGAAGCTCGGAGGATAAGCGGAGTGAGGAGAATAAAAAGCCCAAATACAATCTTCCTCGCACTGCGGAAGTTCGGCCATGTGCATGGCCTTGTGATGAGTTCTTGAGAGCCGCCGGAATTTATGAAGACTTTTATTACTTGGCTGAGAATGTAGGCCTCACCAACTTCCTCCACGACCAGCGCAAACAGTATCTCTTACTCACTAATATTTTTGTGCAATTTTTTTATTTCCATACTAAGAAATCACCACCTTCAGTGGAGTTTCACTTATATGATAAGGTTAGGGAGATGTCACTATATGATTTTTGTCAGGTCTGTAAGATACCTTTTGCGGGTAGCTTAGAGGAACCACATCGTAAGGATGTGGAGGGGTTTATTGATACAATTGTTGTAGGGGAAACGAGGAAGTTTCAGATGCAAGAATTACTAGTATACATTTCCCTGTTCTACGTTACTTTGCGATATTTGCCAATAGATGCTTAATTGGTCGCGGGAAAAGTGGAAATCTTAGTGCCCCTGATATTTTCATTTTGCGCCATGCTTTGTTTCGCGATCTTAGGTGTTATTATTGCTAAACGATTAAGTCTGAATCGTACAAAGGGCCCCATCTTCGAAGGCATCTTTGCTTCGTGCCTTGCTGAACATTTTGAGATACCTGTTAGGCATTATGAGAAGGAGGAGAAGTTGCTGCCCCCTGCTTTTGTAGATTATAAGAGTATGGTCGCACATGATTTTATTGTTAAAGATAAGAAGAAATTGCTTAAGTATAAATTGATATTTGATAAAAAGTACTGTGAGATTGTTACTTTGCCTGCACCCTCTTTGTTTAATATACTTTCAGGCATGTACCTCATCTTGCCAGAAGCTGTTTACACGTACTGGAGCTTGGCACAAGTTCCAGAGCCTGAGTCAAAGCCACCACTTGACCCTTATCGGCAGTTGGTTTATTAGTGGGATACGGAGGAGATTGCCAGCCAGTGGCACCCAGAGGACACTCCTCCGTACACCAGAGAGAGTAGCTTTCATCTGTGGCGATAGACCAACTTAGGCCAAAAGCCTAAGCTTGGGGGAGTACGTATTTCTCACAAACATTACATTCATGTTCACACACTCATTCCAGTTGTTGGTGCTCATACTTTTTCATTGTACTATCCATGCTGGTTTATTTTCTTTTCTAAGTCTTTTTCTTGTGTGTTAGAAAAACCTTAAGAAAAAAAAAATTAGTTGTACCTTTTTGCTAGCTTACTTTCCATGCCTCTAGTAGTAGTAACTAAAAGAAAACCCAAAAAGATTTCTTGTTCTTCTTTTGTTTGTTGGGAGCTTTCCCGTGTAAATAGTTTCTTTTCTTTTCTTTGGGGGTCAAGAGGAGAAGACCATGATGAAAATGTTTAGTGGCTCTAATATGCATTAATGTTGATTTAACCAAGAGCCATATTACCTTGTCCTCTCCCTTGTATTAAATGCTTGCAGATTCCAGCTTAGTCCAATGCACATGCACTATTATTATTATCCACACCGTTCGGTCATGCGAGTGAAAGGCAATAATGGCGATATATGATGAACTGACTGAGATGAGAGAAACTGGTATGAACTCGACCTATCTTGTTTTTGTAAATATGATTAGTTCGTCGTTCCTGATTCGGCCTATTATGAATGAAACATGTTTGTAATGACAATTAGAGATTATAGTTGCTCATGCCATGCTTAATTAGCTAGGAGTTTATAATGGTTTATCTTGCGTGCCAACATTCTATTAAAATGGTTGTGATGTGGTATGATAGGGTGGTATCCTCCTTGGAACAATTCGAGTGGCTTGACTTGGCACATGTTCATGCATGTAGTTGAAACAAAATCAACATAGCCTCCACGATATTTATGTTCATGGTGATTTATATCCTACTCATGCTTGCACGCATTGTTGATTAATCTTAATGCATGTACATGACTGTTGTCGCTCTCTAGCTGGTCGCTTCCCAGTCTCTTTCTAGCTTTCACCTGTACTAAGCGGGAATACTACTTGTGCATCCACTTCCATAAACCCCAAAGTTATTTCATACGAGTCCACCATACCTTCCTATATGCGGTATTTACATGCCGTTCCAAGTAAATTTGTATGTGCCAAACTCTAAACCTTCAAATTAAATTTTGTTTTGTATGCTCGAATAGCTCATGTATCAACTAGGGCTGCCTATATCTTCCATGCTAGGTGGGTTATTCTCACGATGAGAGGACTCTGCTCATCATTCACGAGAAAATTGCCGGTAACCGGGATGCCCAGTCCTATGCTCAAATCAAATCAAAATAATTAAACAAAACACCTCCAGGACTGTTGTTGGTATGGACGGTACCGTTGTTTCGGGCCATCCGTGGAGTGTGCTTGTTGGTGGTGGGGGAGTATAAACTTTACCATTCTGTTTGGGAACCGCCTATAATGTGTGTAGCATGGAAGATATCGAGATCTCTTGGTTGTTATGATGACAATGAAAGTATGCCACTCAAAATATTTGTTATCTCTGTTTCAAAACTCGAGCTCTAGCACATATGCAAATCCTTGCTTCCCTCTACGAAGGGCCTATCTACTTACTTTTATGTTGAGTCATCATCCTCTTATTAAAAAGCACCAGTTGGAGAGCACCGCTATCATTTGCATGCATTGCTATTAATTTACATTCAGTATGACTGTGACTGGATCTCTTTTACCATGAATTACAATGTCTAGTCAGTCCTCGATCTCCAGGGGTGCTCTGCATTTATGTTTTGCGGTCTCAGAAAAGGCTAGCGAGATACCATCTTGTTATATCATATTATGATTGTTCTGACAAAGTGCTGTCATCCGAGGTTTATTATTATTGCTCGCTAGTTGATTATGCCATTGATATGAGTAAACATGAGACCTAAAAGTTATTGTGAATGTGGTTAGTTCATAATCTTTGCTGAAAACTTGAATGCTGGCTTTACATATTTGCAACAACAAGAGCAAACAGAGTTTGTAAAAGTTTCTCTTTATCACTTTCAGTTTGTCAACTGAATTGCTTGAGGACAAGCAAAGGTTTAAGCTTGAGGGAGTTGATACGTCTCCAGCGTATCTACTTTTCCAAACACTTTTGCCCTTGTTTTGGACTCTAACTTGCATGATATGAATGGAACTAACCCGGACTGACGTTTATTTCAGTAGAATTGCCATGGTGTTATTTTTGTGCAGAAATAAAAGTTCTCGGAATGACCTGAAAATTCACGGAGAATATTTTTGGAATTTATAAAAAATACTAGCAAATAATCAAGACCAGGGGGCCCACACCCTGTCCACGAGGGTGCGGGCCGCGCCTGCCCCCCTGGGCGCGCCCCCTGTCTCGTGGGCCCCTGAGGCTCCACCGACCTCGACTCCAACTCCATATATTCACTTTTGGGGAGAAAAAAATCAGAGAGAAGGACTCATCGCGTTTTACGATACGGAGCTGCCGCCAAGCCCTAAACTCTCTTGGGGGGCTGATCTGGAGTCCGTTCGGGGCTCCGGAGAGGGGAATCCATCGCCATCGTCATCATCAACCATCCTCCATCACCAATTTCATGATGCTCACCGCCGTGCGTGAGTAATTCCATTCTAGGCTTGCTGGACGGTGATGGGTTGGATGAGATTTACCATGTAATCGAGTTAGTTTTGTTAGGGTTTGATCCCTAGTATCCATTATGTTCTAAGATTGATGTTGCTATGACTGTGCTATGCTTAATGCTTGTCACTAGGGCCCGAGTGCCATGATTTCAGATCTGAACCTATTATGTTTTCATGAATATATGTGAGTTCTTGATCCTATCTTGCAAGTCAATAGTCACCTACTATGTGTTATGATCCGGCAATCTTGATGTGACAATAATCGAGACCACTCCCGGTGATGACCGTAGTTTGAGGATTTCATGTATTCACTCAGTGTTAATGATGTGGTCCGGTACTATTAAATGGAGGCCTTAATATCCCTTAGTTTCCAATAGGACCCCACTACCACGGGAGGGTAGGACAAAAGATGTCATGGAAGTTCTTTTCCATAAGCACGTATGACTATATTCGGAATACATGCCTACAGTACATTGATGAACTGGAGCTAGTTCTGTGTCACCCTATGCTATAATTGTTGCATGAGGAATCGCGTCCGACATAATTATACATCTCTGATCCATTGCCTACGAGCTTTTCACATATTGATCTTTGCTTAGTTACTTCTCCGTTGCTACTGTTACAATTACTACAAAACTGCTACTCTTATTTTTGCGACCATTTCCGTTACATCCATACTACTTTGCTACTAAATACTTTGCTACAGATATTAAGTCTTACAGGTGTGGTTGAAATGACAACTCAACTGCTAATACACGAGAATATTCTTTGGCTCCCCTTTTGTCGAATCATTAAATTTGGGTTGAATACTCTACCCTCGAAAACTATTGTGATCCCCTATACTTGTGGGTTATCACCTAGTGCCCAGTACCAGTTTCGATTTTTTCCTTGTTTTTGACTTTTATAGAAAAGGAGTATCAAAAGGAGTCCAAATGAAATAAAACTTTATGATGATTTTTCTTAGACCAAAGGAAACCTAGGAAGCTTCGGGAGGAGGCCAGATTACCTAGGAGGAGGCCACAAGCCCTAGGGGCGTGCCCAGGGGGAAGCCCTTAGGCTTGTGGGCCCCTCGGGGGTCTCCTAACCCTAACTCCAGCACTATAATCCTCAAATATTCCACCTATCCCAGAGGGGTCACCAAAAATACATTTCCACCGCTGCAAGCTTCTGTTCTCATGAGATCCCATCTTGGGGCCTTTTCTGGTACTCTACCGGACGGGGATTTGATCATGCAGGGCTTCTACATCAACCTTGCTGCGCTTCCAATGATGTGGGAGTAGTTTACCATAGACATACGGGTCCATAGCTAGTAGCTAGATGGCTTCTTCTCTCTCTTTGATCTTCAATACAATGTTCTCCTCAATGTTCTTGGAGATCTATTCGATGTAATCTTCTTTTGCGGTGTGTTTGTTGAGATCCGATGAATTATGGATTTATGATCAGATTATCTATGAATATCATTTGAGTCTTCTCTGAACTCTTCTATGCATGATTATCATATCTTTGTATTTCTCTCCGATCTATCAATTTGGTTTGGCCAACTAGATTGGTTTTTCTTGCAATGGGAGATGTGCTCTGTGATAGGTTCAATCTTGCGGTGTCCTCACCTAGTGATAGAAGGAGTAGCAAAGCACGTATTGTACTGTTTCCATTAAGGGTAAGAAGATGGGGTTTATGTCATATTGCTTTAGTCTATCCCTCTACATCATGTCATCTTGCTTAAAGCGTTGATCTGGTCTTATGAACTTAATACACTAGATGCAGACATGAGTCGGTCGATGTGTGGAGTAATAGTAGTAGATGCAGAATCGTTTTGGTCTACTTGTCACGGACGTGATGCCTATATTCATGATCATTTCCCTAAATGTCGTAATGACTTTGCGATTTTCTATCTACTGCTCAACAGTAATTTATTCATCCACCGTATGCTCTCTTCGAGAGAGAAGCCTCTACTGAAACCTATTGCCCCCTGGTCTATTCCTTATCATATATTTTCATATCTATGAAAACAACCCAAGAATAGCTTGCTTCAATTTTTTGTGTTTACTTTATTTTGTCCTTTACTTATATTTTAAATTTATCTCTATTAGATATCACTCTTGCTAGTGACTGTGAAGGGATTAACAACCCCTTTTTCTCGTTGTGTGCAAGTGTTTGTTAGTTTCTGCAGGTGCGTCTATTGGGAACTTGCTTGTGTCTCCTACTGGATTAATACCTTGGTTCTTAACTGAGGGAAATACTTATCTCTCCTTTGCTACATCACCATTTCCTCTTCAAGTAAAAAAAATCAACGCAAGCTCAAGAAGTAGCAGGAAGAATTTCTGGCGCCGTTGCTGGGGGCGTTCTACATCAAGCCTACCAAGTACCTATCATAAACTCTCATCTCTTGGACTTACATTATTTTCCATTTTCCTCTCATTTTCATCTCCCCCACTTCTAAAACGTTTTCAGAAAAAACACAAAAATATTTGCCTTTTTATTCGCCTTCTTTTCGTTCATCTTTTGTTTACTTGTTCATGTGCTAGACCGTTTGCTTTGTCACAATGGCTCAAGAGAATACTAAGTTATGTGACTTTTCCAACACTAATAATAATGATTTTAGTAGTACTCCTATTGCTCCCGCCACTAGTGCGGAATCTTATGAAATGAATGCCGCTTTGCTGAATCTTGTTATGAAAGAAAAATTTTCTCATAGTCCTAATGAAGATATTGCATCCCATCCAAATACTTTTGTTGGGTTGTGTGATACGCAAAAGAAAAAAGAAGTGGATAATGATATTATTAAATTTAAGCTATTTCCATTCTCACTTCGAGGTTGTGCTAAAACTTGGTTTTCTTCCTTACCTAAATATAGTATTGATTCATGGGATAAGTGTAAGGATGCTTTTATTTCCAAGTATTTTCTGCCTGCTAAGATCATCTGCCTTAGGAACGATATAGTTAATTTTAAGCAACTAGATCATGAACAAGTTGCACAATCTCGGGAAAGGATGAAATTGATGATAAGAAATTGCCCTACTCATGGTTTAAGTTTATGGATGATCATACAAAAAATTTATGCTAGATTGAATTTTGCATCTAGAAATCTTTTATATTCCACCACGGGAGGTAATTGTATGGATATCACATTACGAGAAGTTACTAAACTCCTAGATAAAATTATGGCAAATTACTCTCAATGGCATACCGAAAGATCGTCTACTAGTTAAAAAAAGTGCATGCGATTGAACAAATTAATAATTTGAGCGGAAAGATGGATGAACTTATGAAACTGATAGCTAGCAAGACTGCTCCTATTGATCCTAATGATATGCCTTTGTCTACTTTGACGGAGAATAATAATGAATCTATGGATGTGAATTTTGTTGGTAGGAACAATTTTGGTAATAACGTGTATAGAGATAATTTCAACCCTAGGCCGTTTCCTAGTAATTCCTCTAATAATTATGGTAATTCCTACAACAATTCATATGGAAATTATAATAAGATACCTACTGATGTTGAGAATAATATTAAAAAAATTATAAACTCCCAAAAGATTTGCAATGCTATGGTAGAAGAAAAATTGCTTAAGATTGATGATTTAGCTAGGAATGTTGATAGAATTTGTCATGAGACTGATTCTTTTAAGATTAGATCTA
This sequence comes from Secale cereale, assembly GCA_902687465.1. Classification (NCBI taxonomy): domain Eukaryota; kingdom Viridiplantae; phylum Streptophyta; class Magnoliopsida; order Poales; family Poaceae; genus Secale; species Secale cereale. The sequence continues at coordinate 452,646,944 of LR738710.1, read as the reverse complement.
TGCCACTAAAGCTTGATATTAATGAATCTCTGAAAGCTATTCAAATTTCTATTAATGAGAGTAATGAGATAACGGCTAGGATGCATGCTAAATGAGAATGGCTGGAAAAAGTGTGTTCTTCTAGGTTATGCGATAATAATGATGAAGATCTTAAGATGACTGGCTTGACTCCTATGGAATATTTTTTTGCTAATATAAATCTTGGTAGAGAAGTGACTGGAGATGAGTCAACTTTAGCTAGAGGGCGTCCCAATAATTTGGAGGGTGAAGATCTTAATGAGAAAATTGATAAAAGTGGGATTGGAGAGATAAAAAATTTAACTAGTGATGAACCCACTCTTTTTGACTTGAAGGATTTATGATAATTGTTCTTTGATATATTGTGTTTCCTTGATGCAATCCATGCTTAATTCACCTCATGCTTATAATCAAAATAAGGGTTTTACTAAACATATTGTTGATGCTATGATGAAATCTTTTGAAGATAAACTTGAGTTGGAAGTTTCAATCCCAAGAAATCTTTATGATGAATGGGAACCTACTATTAAAACTAAAATTAAAGATTATGAGTGCAATTCTTTGTGTGATTTGGGTGCTAGCATTTCAACAATTCCAAAAACTCTATGTGATGTGCTAGGTTTCCATAAACTTGATGATTGTTCTTTGAATTTGCATCTAGCGGATTCCACTATTAAAAAAACTATGGGAAGGATTAATGATGTATTTATTGTTGCAAATAAGAATTATGTGCCCATAGATTTTATTGTGCTTGATATAGATTGCAATCCAACATGCCCTATTATTATTGGTAGACCTTTCCTTAGAACGATTGGTGCAATTATTGATATGAAAGAAGGAAACATTAGATTTCAATTTTCATTAAGGAAGGGCATGGAATACTTCCCAAGAAAGAAAATTAAGTTACCATACGAATCTATTATGAGGGATATTTATGGATTTAATACCAAGGATGACAACACCTAGACTATTGCATTATGCCTAGCTAGGTGCGTTAAACAATGGCGCTTGTTGGGAGGCAACCCAATTTTATTTTTGTTTTTACCTTTTTGCTTATGTTCTACAATAAAATATATCTTCTAGCCTTTGGTTAGATGTGTTTAGATGTTTTTAATTAGTGTTTGTACCAAGTAAGACCTTTGATGTGGGGCTAGCGCGCATTAGGCCGATCTTTCAAGATTGGAGAGGAATCCCACGATGAACACGAAGAACACAAGGGGAATGAGAGGAGAACACTCAAATCAATAATCACACATATGCTAGATTCAGGAACACATAGAGGTACACGATCCAAAGTCAACTACGGATGATACAAGTGGCGATAGTCTTCTCCGTGAGGAGGTCTTGATGGTCTTCCCCGGAGGAGGTCTTGAATCCAGTGTGGATCTTCTCTGTAGAGGCCGCGGACTCTGGTGGAGTAGAACCACTAGGGATGAGCAATGCTCTAGTCTAAGATGAGCTAACACAATGTTGACCCTAGCTAGGAGGAGGGGATATAGTATATATAGTCTAGGGCCACGAATGGGTATGTGAGGGGTACATGGGCCTCGGCCCGATACACTATGCACAGACAGGCGTCGGACGCCCGACGGTTACTGGACGTCTGGTGGCTCGCGAGGGTCCGGACATCCAAGATGCGTGGGACGTCCGGTGGAGCACGTTCTTCCGAGGTTTTGCATCTGTCATGGAAGCGTCGATCGTCTGGTGAGCGTTGCTGGGGGGTGTCAAACGTGCGGTCGGCATCAGACCTCCGGCCGCTGTAGACTTCGTGGACAAGCACTTTGGCTGGCTGGATCCTCCAGGCGTCGGACGTTCGGTCCTCGTCGGTCGTCCGAGGGCTGTGATCGTCAGGAAGCTCCTTCTCTTGGTCCATGTACTTGTCGTCCTCGTCGTCTTGTCCGTTGGATGTAGTTGATCCATGGCTATCCACTAGGTAACTGATCATGCATAGTATTTCTGCCTTAGGTAGTATTCATGTTTCGTATGAATAAAGTGGAAGTTTGGAGAGGAGCGAGTTCACCTTATCTTTGATAGCCTTGGCTCGGGCTCTTGTCATAGGGCCAAGTGGTGTCATGGGAGATGTTGATGCATCCATGGGTTTGCATCATCCCCCCCCCCCCCACTTGGGAAAGATCCGACCTCGGATCAAAAGCTTCATCACCATGGTACGGAGAGAGGTCTTTGACATTGAAGATGTCACTCACGGAGTACTTGTCGCGTGGAATGTCGATCTTGTATGCATTGTTGTTGTAACGTGCAAGCACCTTGAATGGTCCATCGGCTCGGGGTAGTAACGTGGACTTGCGCTCGTTGGGAACCATTCCTTGCGTAGGTGTAGCCACACAAGATCTCCAATGTCAAATATTATGGGTCGCTTGTTGACGTTGATCTTGGACGCGAGTCGTTGAACTTGATGCTCGATGGTGTGCCTTGTATCTTCGTGCATCTTCTTGAGATAACTTGCTCGTGCACTTGCGTCCATATTGATGCGCTCTTGTAGAGGTAGAGGAAGGATGTCCAATGGTGACAATGGGTAGAAGCCGTAGACGACCTTGAAGGGGGACTTCCGGTCGTTGAGTGTCTTGTGCGGTTGTAGGCGTACTCAGCGATGGGCAAACATTTCTCCCATTCCTTGAGGTTCTTCTTGATCAACACGCGAAGAAGCGTCAAAAGTGTGCGGTTCGTCACCTCCGTTTGGCCGCCGGTTTGTGGGTGGTATGCCGAATAGAATAGTAGCTTGATTCCGAGCTTGGCGCAAAGCGTCTTCCAAAAGTAGCTTAGGAACTTGACGTCACGGTCCGAGACGATGCTCTTGGCACTCCATGAAAGCGCAAGATTTCCCTACAAAATAGATTTGCAACATGTGAAGCATCGTCTATCTTGTTGCATGGAAATAAATGAGCCATTTTGGAGAAACGATCCACAACAACAAAGACGGAATCCTTTCCATTCTAAGTTCTAGGAAAACCAAGGACAAAGTCCATGCTAATGTCTTCCCAAGGTTGATATGGAATAGGAAGTGGCATGTAAAGACCGTGAGATTGAGCTTTTGACTTAGCTTTGCGACATATAGAGCATCGATTGGTGAAGCGTGAGACGTCACGTAACAACTTGGGCCAATAGTAGTTCTTGGAGAGCATCACAAATATCTTTTTGCATCCGTAATGTCCCATAAGTCCTCCTCCATGAGATTCGTGCAAAAGTAGCAAATGAAGAGAAGACTCGGGAATGCAAAGTTTGTTAGCTCTCATAAGATAACCATCCTTGATGTAACAGCGTTCCCAAGATGTATGCGTCAAACACTTAGCATAAGGATTTGCAAAGAAAACATCATGCTCATACAATTCTTTTATGTGCTCAAAGCCAATAACATTCAATTCGAGTTGATTAACAAGAATGCATTTTCGGGATAAAGTGTCGTCAACTACATTCTCCTCGCCTTTAATATACTTGATCACATAAGGAAAAGACTCAATTAATTCACTCCACTTAGCGTGACGCTTGTTCAACTTAGTTTGACCCTTAAGATACTTAAGTGTTTCATGGTCCATGCGAAGAATGAACTCATGAGGGCGGAGGTAGTGCTCCCAAACATGCAAGACTCTCACTAAATCATATAGCTCTTTGTCATAGATGGGGTAGTTAAGTTGTGCTCCGGATAGTTTTTCACTAAAGTAAGCGATCATGCGCTTCTCTTGCATTAACACACCTCCTATGCCGGTACCACTAGCATCGCAATGTACCTCGAAAGGTTTGTCAAAGTTGGGTAAAGCAAGCAAAGGTGCATGTGTAAGCAAGTTTTTAAGCTCATTGAACGCGGTATCCTGAGATGGACACCAAACAAAGTGTGTGTTCTTCTTGATCAAAGCATGTAAAGGCATAGCAATGTTGCTAAAGTCCTTCACAGATCATCGATAGAATCCGGCTAGGCCTAGAATCTACGCACTTGTTGTAGGTTCATTGGTTTAGGCCAAGTTTTAATAGCTTCAATCTTAGTTTCATCTACATGCACACCTTTGGATGACACAACGAATCCTAGGAATAGAAGTGTGTCTGCACCGAATTTGCACTTCTCCATGTTGGCATAGAGTTTCTCCTTGCGAAGGGTTTGCAAAACAGTGCTAAGATGAGTGACATGATCTTTTAGAGACTTGCTAACCACGAGGATGTCATCAAAGTAGACTACTACAAACATTCCAATGTAAGGTCTAAGAATGTAGTGCATCACTCTCATAAACGTTACGAGTGGTTCGGATAAACCCATAGGCATACCAAGCCATTCGTATAACACGAGCTTCATTTTGAAAGCGGTTTTCCACTCATCACCCTCTTGTATGCGGATTTGGTAATACCACTTTTAAGATCAATCTTGCGAAATATTGTGGCTCCGCTAAGCTGATCTAGCATATCATCTAAGCGCGGTATTGGGTGAAGATATCTAACAGTGATAGCATTGATTGGACAGTAATCAGAACACATTCGATGAGTGTCATCTTTCTTGGGGACAAGGATTACCGGAACGGCACAAGGGCTCATGCTTTCGTGTACGTGACCGTTGTCGATGAGTTGTTGAACTTGCCGTTGGATCTCCTTGGTTTCTTCAGGGTTCATGCGGTAAGGTGCCTTGTTAGGAAGAGGCACTCTGGGGATGAGGTCGATGCAGTGCTTGATGCCGCGAAGAGGATGTAGACTCGGAGGAAGCTCCTCGGTAAAAACATCTTGGAATTCCTCTAACAATTGAGACAACACTAAAGGTAGAGGTGGTGAAGTGTCCGGTTGTTCCACTTCTCCTGTGCATAAGAGCACAAGGTGAAAGACACTTGATGGGTTCTCACACACTTCTTGCATCTCACTTTTTGTGGCAAATAGCACTAGTTGTTTCTTGTCACTCATCATGGAGGCACTCAACTTGGGCTTGTGGCTCTCACTCTCCTTTTGGTGGATCACTCTCTCACCATTATCTCCATGATGTGTAGATACTTGATTGTCGACGACCACTTGACTTGGCGTCATGGGGGAGCACAAACTCCTTGCCCTTCATCTTGAAACTATAGTGATTGGTACGTCCATTATGGATGACTCCGTGATCGAATTGCCATGGCCGTCCAAGAAGGAGGTGGCAAACGGACATAGGTACCACATCACATTCCAAGGTGTCCTCATAGGCGCCTATCTTGAAAGAAACTTGCACGGTGTGCTCGACTCGAATAGTTCCGGCGTCGTCAAGCCATTGGACCTTGTAGGGGTGGGGGTGCTTCATCTTGATCAATTGAAGCTTCTCGCATAGCTCTTCACTTGCCAAGTTGTGACAACTTCCTCCATTGACGATGACCATGAAGGAAAGTCCATTGATACCGGCCTTGGTGTGGAAGATGTGGCAATGTTGGTCTTCATCTTTTTTATGTTGAAGTGTCAAGACTTTGGAGACAACTAGATTGGGACTTGAGTCATTGTCACAAAAGACTTGATTGTCTTCATCCTCATTGACTCGATGATGCATGGCCACGTGATCAAGGGCTTCCATTTCGTCATCGCTCATAGAGTCATAGGAGCCATCGTCGTTGATGATCATGGTCCTAATGTTTTTGCACTCAAATGACTTGTGACCTCGTCCTTGACATTTGAAACATTTGATTGAGCTCGTCTTGGAGGTATCCTCGGTAGGAGTTGTAGATGATGAGGCTCTTAGCTTGAAGTTGATCGTAGTAGTAGGACGACTTGATGTTGTCAAAGTCTTGTAGCTTGACTTGTCGCCTATGCTTGTAGATGGTTTGGTAGAGGTAGGAGGCACTGAAGTCGTTGAAGCTTGGTTGTAGGAGTCATAGTTCTTTGAAGTGAACTTGGAGTACTTGTAGTCTTCTTGTACTTGTCACTCCGCTTTGGTTGCTTGGTGTACTAGCTCGAGGAGGTTCGTCTATGGTTGGAAGTCCGCAATTTTCTTGATAGGTGTCGGTGTCAAAACCGGCGGATCTCAGGTAGGGGTTCCCGAACTATGCGTCTGTGGATCGATGGTAACAGGAGACAAGGGACACAGTGTTCACCCAGATTCGGGCCCTCTTGATTGAGGTAAAACCATACTCCTGCTTGATTGATCTTGATGATATGATTACAAGAGTTGATCTACCTCGAGATCGTAATGGCTAAACCCTAGAAGTCTAACCAGGGAGATTGCTATGAATCGGCTATTGTTGTTCAGCCTCTACGGATTAAACCCTCCAGTTTATATATGCAGTGGAGGGCCCTAGGGTTAATACATGACCATCTTGCAGAGGAAGGAAAGACTGCACCCGAACCTAAAACCTGCCATTATACGCACACATGAGTCCTATCCGGATACGAGAGACGATCTTCAGCAATGATCTTCATGGCCCACCATTCCGGCCCACAACGAGTTATCCGGCCACATGAGGACCCCTCAATCCAGGACTCCCTCAGTAGCCCCTGAACCTGTCTTCGATGACGATGAGTTCGGCTTCCGTATTGTATAAGGCATTGCAAGGCGGGTTCCTTCTTCCGAACATATCGAGGCACTATCTTCTTCATAAGAGTGTACTGTGTGCGGCTCTGCATGGTTAGTACAACCCTTAGCCTTGAGGGAAAGGCATCAAAAGAAAATGAATAGTTTGTCTTTACTGACAACTTTTTGGTGAAGCGTCGCGTCCATCCCACTAACATATCGAACCATTTTACTTGGTCCTAGTTTCGTGTTTCGAGGTATAACCCCATTGACACGTCTTATCAGAACATAGATCATGCCCGCTTATTATGGGATCCTTATCAATGTGATGTGAGAATCCAAACCGCGCATTACGCATGACCGCTTTGGGAACCGGCGAGTTTTATGGCTAAAGTGGGGGGACGTTTGTATTCACAGCGTTATAAAAGGATATAAATCCCTTCCATCGGCCCCATGCCTTCCTCGAGCTCTAGCTCTCCAATCTTCCTAGCCCCAGCATCCTCATCTCTTGCGCCCACAGCTCTCAGTTCCTCAACCACCACTTCCTTCCCCAGCAATGGTTGGATCCGACGCCAGAGGCAAGTGGGAGGCCTCCACTGTTACTGAGAAGACCGTGGAGGATCTCCGGAGCACGGGCTACCTCGCCGCCAACACCGCGCATCGAGTCCCCGTCCAGGATCAGGTGATTCCTGTCCCGGAGGCGGGTGAGAGAGTCGTGTTCCTCTCACACTTTGTTAGGGGGCTAGGATTCCCTTTTCACCCCTTTGTACATGATCTATTGTTTTTCTACGGGCTGGATTTCCATGATCTAGCCGTGAATTCAATCCTTCACATCTCCGCTTTCATAGTGGTGTGTGAAGCTTTCCTCTGCGTTCCCCCACACTTCTGCCTATGGCTCAAGACCTTTAATGTGAAGCCGAAGGTGGTGGGCGGGCAGCATACGGAGTGCGGGGGCGCTATGATAAGAAAGCTCCCGAATGCAACCTGACCAAAGGGGTCGTTCGTGGAGAAGAACAAGGTTTGGCAGCAGGAGTGGTTCTATATCACCGAGCCCCATGACGCCAAATGGGCGGCGGCGCCTGCTTACAGGTCTGGACCCCCGGAGAGGCTAACCTCCTGGACCGATAAGAGTCCGAACTGGGGGTCTCTGGCTGAGGTGGCGACACTCCAAGGCCGTGTATCCGGCATGATCACCAAAGGCTACCAACTCACAACTATGGTTCAGGTAATGTTGGCCCGACTTGTCCTTCCTTGCCAACGCCGGGACTCCTCTCTATGGGAGTTCAATCCGACAGGAGCTCGGCCCTTGAAGCATCTATACGGCTCCATGCACGAAGAGATCTGGAAATACATCTTCAAGAGCCAGAAGGAGTGGCCAAAGGAAACTAAGGACTCGGGCTACAACACTGCGTTTACCGCACAAGAGGTAATCGAAAAACTCCTCCGAACATATATTTCCTCCTTATTTTAACGACAATAGGAATTGAAGTTTTTACGTGATATACAGATTTGGACGAAGAAGGTTGTTCGGATCAAGTGTCCGGCCCCTTTGCCAGAAGACCCAGCATCGCCTCAACTGTTGGCGATGATGGTTCCGGCGCCGGACAAGAAGCCCAAGAAGAAGAGCAAGGAGGCCAAGAGCGGCCCCAGCCCTATGTACGCGAAGTCCGAGGAGATCAACATCCTCTCCTTCGAAGAGGAGGAGGATGATGAAGAAGAAGAATCTCCCGCGCAGGGCAAGGAGAAGAAGAGGGCGGCAACTGTTGACGTAGGCAAGGCTGCACTCCGGAGGAGGCTAAACCTCCCCGCCCATTTGGACTCATCGTCCGAACACAGCCTTGTGGTGAAGCCTAGGGAGAAGCCCCTAGCTGAAACATAATTTGTTTGGATATATTAATTACTGCACCTTGTTCATTCAGCATATTAATGTTTTTTAAGTATTTCTCACCTGCTGACCTACAGCCCTCCCCGAGCACACCCCAATGCCTCCTTATCGGAGGGGAACTCTCTGCCGTCTGGAGAGATGGAGAGTGACCCGCTGGTCTGAGCTCCATCGCCCGTGGCCCGCGGGGACACCGAAGTGACCTCCCAGCATGCGTCTCCTGCTCAAGGAGATGGGGGTGGCGCAGCAGATAAGGCGACCGAGGGTAACACCTCGGCTGCCAATGACCATGGGGAAACAGTTCCCATGGAGACCGAAGACGAGGGGCCAAAACAGTCCGGGGCCCCACCGAATACTGATCCGGAGCCTAGCGCGACTCCGGAGTCCGAAGACCATACCCCCAAGGCGGGGGAGGATACAACTGTTCCTACAACTCCCGGTGTCAATTCGGAGGCGCCGGACCCTCTGGAGGGAGCACTACAAAGTGCTTCCGTCTTCGAGGAGCACCGCACCATAATGGGTGCGGTGATGAAGAAGATTCAGTCCGTCGATGGCGAACTTAATGAAGCCTTCAACAGCCTACTAACAGGCTTCAAGGTATGCAATGTAATGTTCTTTATGGAACTTTATTTATTTTATATGCACAGATATAGCCAGTAGCCCCTGATGCTTTGTGTGATTCTGAACAAAATCGGACGAAGTATCCATAAGATATCATATTATAGAGCTAAACTGTATGCTTTTGCATTTGAATAGGCTTCACTAGTTGCGTCAACTGCACAAGCTGCGGAAGTTGCCGAACTAAGTCGGAAGCTCTCGGAGGCCAACGTGGACCTCGACCGCGTCAACCAGTGTTTGGATGAGACGCAAGGTATGCGGATTTTAAAAAGTGAGATGTCAAGAAGACTAATAATTTTGATTGATTATGAGTATAAACTCTTTATGATATTTTGTATTAAACTGTTGGCGCCACTGAGCTCGAGTCCCTCAAGGGCGACCTCGCGAAGGCCAAGAAGGAGGCCAAGGTGAGCAAGGTAGTCGCTCACAGAGCGGTTGCCGATCTAGAGGCCGAAAAGGCCACGTGCCAAAAGCACGAGGTTCGGGTGACCGAAGTCGAACTTGACCTCAACGATGCTATTCAGAAATGCGAGGCACTGGAAGAAAAGACTTCGGAACAAGCATCCGAGCTCGCTGCGGTATTCAAAGCTGCCTAGGAGGCGCGAAGCGAGTCACGCAGCGTCCGCGAGGACATCAAGCAGGCGCGGGAGATAGCATCTGGTAAGAATTTTCTCTTACAGAGCATCTTCGGAGGGCAGAAGTACCTTGGGCTGATACGGTTATGGAGTTCTCCAAGCGTGTTTGCGGATCTCCCGAGGAGCAGTGTTGACGCCGCCCAATACTTCCGAGCCCAGGAGGGGAACAACACAGAGAAGATGTTCTGGTCACAGTTCAATGCGCCAAAACATCTGGTGCCCCTCAATGACAATATGAAGCGGTTGGTCGAGCTGCACAACATGGCGGGTTCGGCCATGAAGGACTTGATAGTCCGTCTGTGGCCCGCTGAGCCAATCCCAAGTAGCTACTTCAGATTGGTGAAGCGGCTCATCGAAGCGAGTCTGCGGGTCGATGCGTAGAAGCGTTCGGCCTGCATAGAGGGTTCTCGGATGGCCTTCGCCCGTGTGAAAATGCGCTGGGCGAAGATGAAAGCGCAGGATATAGCCACTGTTGGCCCGCCCGAAGGCAAGGAGCACCGCAAGCCAGAGAGATACTTTGAGGACGTCATAGAAGGCGCCCGCCTTGTAGAAGGCCAGTGCTCAAAGAATATTATCTTTAAGTAATTGTATCCGGTTGTAAAGACTCAAGCTTCTGAACCGATGTATATATAATTTTTGTGCTATTATAATGTGAGCGACTTTCACCTCCTGTGCGGCCGTTTATTTAAATCTGAAAGCTTCCAGTCGTCGGCTTCAGCCCCCGTGTAAGTATTAATGGGGTGTTCGGTCATATGCATAAACACTCTTTATCCAACGTCTTGGTCCATGTAGGAGGTGTATGCGGAGCGAACCAAGCAATCAGATTATGCGGCTTTATTGCTTTCACTTAGCCATAGGAGTTTGACAAGTGGGACTAAGTACTAGCCCCTGGTGCATATATGGGGTTTCCGAATTAAGGTATCCATTTGTACATGGGTGGGCAAAAAACCAACCCTTAGTATAACACGGGGTAGATCTCCATCGATCGTAGTATAACACTAAGTCGCCGGTGCGCAGACCAGATTCTCGCCTATCATGACAGTCAGTTTTCGGCTTTCTCTACTGAGTTACTTGACCGGGCGAACCAGAAGTACAATCGCAGTAGTTCTCCATTTACACCCTAGCCGAACAATCGGGAATGTAGGGGTAAGTACAGGAGCCGGGCAACCCAACTATTGACCCAAGACATGATTCAGAACTGATGCATATAAAGCAATATCCAGGATGCCGAACACTCCCTATAGGTGTTCGGAGTTTTCAACATATACCGGGCTGAATACAACCCCTGGTAATGGACCCTGGTGTCAAGGCACATGTGGCAATCTGACATGGGGAGAGAATACATGTGGTGAGAGAGTAAAATTCCAAATACAATGTGAACCAAGCTGCTTCTATAATATCCCATTCAAGTACGGCGAGTCGTATACTTATAGATAATGCCGATAACTTCCTTGGACATTTTACATGCCAGAGAAGTATATAAAACAAAAAGAGATAAAAGGCTTACACAGGGTCTTAATCTAAAAAGAAACCTTAGCGCGGGGCCCTGCTGCACGTCAGCGCCGTTTTCTCCTTTGTGATGTGTCCTTGAAGGGGGAAGTGTGATGGCCATCTGTAAGAAAGAGAAAAAGAAAAAAACCTGGAAAAAATAATCCAGTGTGGCCGTAAACAAAGCTGGTTCATTTAATGAACCTTGAAAGATAATTTTAGAGTCTGAATAGGGTCGAGCTAAACTATGGACTACTTGTATGCAGTGTGCCCCAACGCCGCCCAAGGGATTTTAAGGGCATAATTGTGTACATGAGGCACGTATGCTACCACCTTATGGGGCAGTCGATGCGGGCATATATGCTAATCAAGCTCAGGTTCGTCTCAGCTGCCGCACTGAGGTGTATGCCGGACACGTTAAGCTGTGTTCGCGGTCTTAGCGACCGATGAGCTGTTCGGATTGAATATGCCGTTTAGGACTTTGGCTGCTAGGGCCGTAGTGTCCTCCTCCGTACGGAGAGAGCGCTTTATATTTCCCTTGATCGCGATGACGCCACGTGGTCCAGACATTTTGAGCTTTAAATAAGCATAATGCGGGACTACGTTAAAGCGAGCGAAGGCCGTTCTTCTGAGTAGTGCATGATAGCCACTTCGGAACGAAGCTATGTCGAAGATTAGTTCTTCGCTTCGAAATTTATCGGGAGAGCCGAATACGACCTCCAATGTTAAAGAGCCTGTGCAGCGGGCTTCTATGCTCGGTATCACTCCTTTAAAGGTCATGCCGCTTGGCTTGATTCTTGATGGGTCTATCCCCATCTTGCGGACAGTGTCCTAGTATATCAGATTAAGACTGATGCCGCCATCCATAAGGACTCGAGTGAGATAGTATCCATCGATTATTGGATCGAGCACTAGGGCAGCCAAACCCCCATGACGGATACTAGTCGGATGATCCCTGCGATCAATGGTGATCGGACAGGCCGACCATGGGTTGAATTTGGGGGCATCGGGCTCAATGGAATAGACATCTCGGAGTGTGCGCTTGCGCTCCCTCTTTGGGATATGAGTGACATAGATCATGTTCACTATTTTGATCTCCGGTGGAAATTTCTTCTGTCCCCCTGTGTTCGGCTGGCAAGGTTCATCCTCATCTTCGCTCTGAGGTCCCTTTCCTTGTGTTCGGCGTTGAGCATGCCGGCCTGCTTGAAGACACAACAACTACGGTTGGTATGGTTCGCAGATTTAGCCGGGGTGCCCTGGATCTGGCAGGGCCTGTCTAATAATTTTTCTAGGCTAGATGGACTATCTTTGTTGCCTTTAAATGGCTTCTTCCGTTGACCGGGTCTGGAGCAATTGAATCCGGCATTTACCGATGTATCATCTGGGCTTCCAGCATTATTTCGACGTTTGTTTTTGTTATGTCGTGGTGATGGGCCTCGAACCCCTCGTTGGTTACCCCAAGTGGAAGGTGTAAGATGCAGTAAGTAGAAGAGTTTTCCCCTAGCAAAGATGCCAAGGATCGAATCCCCAGAGACTCCTAGGTTCAACAAGAAGGTGTCAATTGCTAACGGCGCAATTAGCAATCAACGTGGACCTGCACACAGATACAAATAACTTTGCTCCCAACGAGTACAGAGAGGTTGTCAATCTCTCCGGCCTTGTAGTTCACAAAGGGTTAAAAGCAATATGATAGTAGTGATAGATAGTGTTTTGCAATAGTAAGTAAATAGCGAAAAGTAAATAGTGAATGTGATCAATGATGGTAATATGGACCGGAGTCTCATGATGTTCACTAGTGATGTCTCTCTCCCAAAAGACGATAAAACAGCTATGTGAGGTAAACAAATTACAGCTGGGCAATTGACAGGACCACGAACGCAAACCAATGCTGATTACATTGCAAGAAAGGTTGAGGTTCAAAGCATGGGCGGTACGCCAAAGTAAGTAGACCAGAAATCCATCAATATCTACTAGTAATCATCCACCTTGAGATATCTATCCAGAACATCTCGCTGGTATTAAGTTGCGAGTCCCACCCATAGTGTAAACTCAATGCAACAGACAACTGCATTAAAAGAACTTTGCGTAAAGTAAACAATCCTTGCACCCGCGGGCACAAGCACCGTTGTTTTCCCCCTTGTGGCAACAACACATCCCCTAGACTCATGTTTCTGTCACTCAAGCTAGTCATCGAGGGGCATGAACCTACAATCGAGCATAACGTTCCCTCTTGGAGTCACTACCTATTACTCGGCCAAAGCAATAAATAACAACGGAGAACATGCAAGAATTACTTATGAACTAAAATATAAAAGAGGTGAATCAAATATATTACTCAAGATCAATCTGAACATAATCTCATAATCCATCGGATCCCAGCAAACTCAACATAGCAACAGCATAAGGATTACATAGGTGCCTCGATCATGTAGGGCAGCTCACGAGGACTAATTAGTGAAGCACAAGAACGGGAGGAGAACATCACATAGCTACTGTTCATGGACTCATGGTCCAAGGGAGACTACTCACGAGTCATCCGGGAGGCGTCCATGGTGGTGGAGAAGCTCCCGGTGGTGATCCTCCCCTCCGGCAGGGTGCCGGGAAGAGTTCTCCTGGTGCTCCCGATCTTGGAAGCGGCGGCGGCGGCGGAACAGAGATGGGATCGCGAAAAGAAGTCCTGTTCTGAGGGTTACGGAGGACCCTTTAAATATATGCCAAAGTAGGGCACCGGGGGAGCCTCGGGGGGCCCAGGCGCCCCCCCCCCCCGGCGCGGCCCAGGGGGGGCGCGCCCACAGGGCTCCTGGAGCCCCTATGCCCCCCCCCAGGCTGCCCTTCGGACGCAGTGTTGTTTCCGGTTCGCTGATTTTTTATATAATTTTTCTGGATTTTTCTGGGCAGTTCTCGAAACGTGAAAACCTGAAATACAAAAAGTGCAGAAAACAGTAACTGGCACTGGGGTGCACTGGATTAGTAAGTTAGTCCAAATATGATCAAAAGTGTATGGAAGTGTATGAATATCATAGCAATATCACCCAAAAGTGGCATGGAACGAGCAGAAATTATAGATACGTTTTGGACGTATCAACATCCCCAAGCTTAATTCTTGCTCGTCCTCGAGTAGGTAAATGATAACAAGAATAATTTCTGTGGTGACATGCTATTAACCATATAGGACTTTCTCATCGTCATATGACAAAAGCTTACTGAGACAATGATTCTATAGTAATTAAGTTGTCTCAAGAGAAAATCACAAATGACTGAAAGTTTTACAACAAGAAACTGAAACATCAAAAAGATTTGCAATGAACATGATGTGCAAATATGATAAAGTGATATCTAGCTTGCCCCCTTTAGTGATGCAAAACATAAATGCAAGGGCACCTTCAAGGTTTAAGTGATGACTACATACAATCATTTCAGAATAAACGATATCACAATCATGCAAAAGACAATGCTACTTTGGGACAATGCACATTACACTCAGAATGACAATCATGCTCTCAGTAGTTGGTGCTTCAACATAAAGGTAAAAGAAAGGTTAAGTGCTAGAGCTTTTTATTTTGAAAACATGGAAGCAATTGTGTCAACGGTAGTAGTACTTCATATGTGTCATGTATAAAACATCTTATAAGTTGCAAGCCTCATGCATCGAATACCAATAGTGCTCGCTCCTTGTCCTAATTAGCTCGGATCCCCATGGGTTATCATTGCATTGCATATGTTTTAACCAAGTGTCACAAAGGGGTACCTCTATGCCACCTGTACAAAGGTCCAAGGAGATAGATCGCATTTGATTTCTCGTTTTTGATAAATCTCAACTTGAGGACATCCATACCGGGACAACATAGAAAATAGATGATGGACTCATCTTTAATGGAGAAGCATATTCTCATGAGAGATTGAGGATTAAGGTCCAAGCTAAAACTTCCACCATGATGCATGGCTTTGGTTGGCGGCCCAATGTTCTTCTCTAACAATATGCATATTAATTCAACCCACGGTAAATCACCCTTACTTCAGACAAGACGAACATGCATAGCAACTCACGTGATATTCAACAAAAGTGTGACAGTTGATGGCGTCCCCAGAAACATGGTTACCGCTCAGCAAGCAACTTATAAGAAATAAGATACATAGGCAACATATTCTTTACCAAAATAGTTTTTAGGCTACTTTCCCATGAGCTATGTATTGCATGATTAGTTTGCTTAGTGCAGGTGGAGGTTAGCAAAAGACTAGGAGCGACCAACTAAGAGAGCAATGACGGTCATAATCATGCTGAGCGACAAAGCAATATTGAATCAGGCATGGTAGTTATATCGCTACTTAGAAACAAAAGATCATCAAGGCTTGACAGACTTTCTTTACAGTCTTGAATATGCGTGAGCATACGCCAAGTCAATCAAAATAAATTCTCGAAGGAAGATATTACTAAACCATACCACATCATAGGCAAACAAACCAAGTTGGTATTCCAATAACACATTGGGAACCCCACAGCTATTTGAGATTAACCATAAGAAAACCTGAACTACTAAGCACCATCATGAAAGTAGCATCTTTATCATAGACACATTAACCCATGCAACGGAAGCAAACTCTCTTAATAAGGTGAGCATGGTAATTAAAGAGAGTTCAAGCAACCAACTAAATAAAAGCTCTTGAAAAGATAAGCATGAATACTAAGAGCAGAGCACGATAGTAGCTATTAAAAGACAAAGAACACACACAGCATAGATAGACATTAAAATTCTACGTAATGTTCTAGGTAGAAGTGGAGCGTGTTTCTCTCCCACATAGAGGAATGCTGAGTTCCGACTCGTTATGAAAAACTAAAAAGAAAACTAAAAGCAAGACGCTCCAAGCATAGCACATAACATATGAAGTGATAAAAATATAGCGAAACGAAAGACGAACTGATAATGTTGATGGAGAAGGGGATGCACGGGGGCATCCCCAAGCTTAGACGCTTGAGTCTCCTTGAATATTTCTTGGGGGTGCACGGGGGCATCCCCAAGCTTGAGCGCTTGACACTCCTGAATCTTTTTATCATCTTCCCTCGCACACTTGAAAACTCCCTTCATACATAACTCATCATAATCTAATTAGCGAGGTTAGTACCCTTAATAAAATAATTATACCTTGCTGGAAATAAGGATATTCTTGAAGTTCTACTGTTTCTCAAGATTGCCAAAAGGTTTTTGCAAAGAAAAAGCAAGTTCTTAATTTGCAAAGTGAAGGTAAGGCAAAACAGGACAGAATCTGTGAAAAACAGAACAACAGGCAGTAATTGACCTGTTCGGGATACTTCTGCAACTCACATGAAAAAACTCAGAACTGACGCACGAAAGACAATTATATAGAGAACGCTGTCGAAAAAATTCAGACAAAAAGATGACCTGGTGATTTTATACGAATTTTTCTATCCAAGGACAGAATCTGTTTCCTGGACAGCACCTCCCAACTTTTGAACTTTCTAGCAATCAGAGGCTATACTTGGCACAAATATGAAAAGCAAAGATACAATGATGATGCTACAGCAGTAAAAAAACATCAAGACACAACAAAAACAAAATTTTTAGTCATGTGGGCTGCCTCCCAAAAGCGCTTTCTTTTATGCCTTTAAGCTAGGCATAATGCATAGAGGAATCAATAATCATCATAATAATCGGAGTTATAAATGGGTTCAAATGATTCCTCAACAATTTCATTCTTGTTGCTTCTAGGAAAGGGGTACACACCTTTTGCCTTCCCGCGTAAGCGGATTTGTCCCTTACCTATATCGATGAAGCCTTTAACTGCTCGGAGGAAGTCCCTTCCAAGCACTATATTTCCTTGGTTTGGCTCCACGATGAAGAAATCAATCATTGCAATCCCTTTAAGGAATTTAACTGGCACATCTTTTATTTTTCCCTGGATTTCAGAAATATCTCCATTAGTATGTTCATGATAAGATGGTAGTATATCCATATTAAATTTTAAAGAATCATGAACAGTTTTTGGCATAGTAGAAACCATAGATCCAATATCACAATAAGCAAGGAAGTCTTGATTAGAGATGCTAATCCTAACAAGAGGCTCCCAGTCATTATCTATTTTCAAAATATCTCTCTTATTGGGTTTGGGTTTATCTACCTTTATTAAGTCTAGAGCATCCATTCTCTTTTCAATAGTAGCAAGTCTATCTATGATAGTATCAAAATTATGATCATAAACAAAGTAACTAGATAGACCATGTATAATTTCAAGAGCTCTAGCTTCATCACACTCTAAGAAATCTCCCTCAGCTATAATGTCAAGGGAGTGTTTACACCATTTAAAAAGACCATGGTAAAAATTTCTAAGCACAATTTTTATAGGTATCCAAGGCATAATTCTCCTATGTGCATCAGAAATTCTGTCCCATGCCTTCTTCATATTATCTCCATCCCTTTGATGGAAATCTAGAACTTCTGATTCCCTCAAAGCACCAAATCCTAACATGTTTGGCTAAACAGAAAGGACTACTAATAAAAAGGCAAAATAAATTTTTTTGTGATTTTTGATTATAAGGAACTACAGCAAAAAAAATGAAAGGTAAACTAACAAGACTAAAAAGCAAAGGTAAAAGATAGCATGCAACTCCCCTATCCTGAAGAGTGGAGTCCCCGGCAACGGCGCCAGAAAATACTCCTTGATGGGCCTCGAACCCCTCGTTGGTTACCCCAAGTGGAAGGTGTAAGATGCAGTAAGCAGAAGTGTTTTCCCCTAGCAAAGATGCCAAGGATCGAATCCCAGAGACTCCTAGGTTCAACAAGAAGGTGTCAATTGCTAACGGCACAATTAGCAATCAACGTGGACCTGCACACAGATACAAATAACTTTGCTCCCAACGAGTACAGAGAGGTTGTCAATCTCTCCGGCCTTGTAGTTCACAAAGGGTTAAAAGCAATATGATAGTAGTGATAGATAGTGTTTTGCAATAGTAAGTAAATAGCGAAAAGTAAATAGTGAATATGATCAATGATGGTAATATGGACCGGAGTCTCATGATGTTCACAAGTGATGTCTCTCTCCCAAAAGACGATAAAATAGCTATGTGAGGTAAATAAATTACAGCTGGGCAATTGACAGGACCACGAACGCAAACCAATGCTGATTACATTGCAAGAAAGGTTGAGGTTCAAAGCATGGGCGGTACGCCAAAGTAAGTAGACCGAAATCCATCAATATCTACTACTAATCATCCACCTTGAGATATCTATCCAGAACATCTCGCTGGTATTAAGTTGCGAGTCCCACCCATAGTGTAAACTCAATGCAACAGACAACTGCATTAAAAGAACTTTGCATAAAGTAAACAATCCTTGCACCCGCGGGCACAAGCACCGTTGTTTTCCCCCTTGTGGCAACATCACATCCCCTAGACTCATGTTTCTGTCACTCAAGCTAGTCATCGAGGGGCATGAACCCACAATCGAGCATAACATTCCCTCTTGGAGTCACTACCTATTACTCGGCCAAAGCAATAAATAACAACGGAGAACATGCAAGAATTACTTATGAACTAAAATATAAAAGAGGTGAATCAAATATATTACTCAAGATCAGTCTGAACATAATCTCATAATCCATCGGATCCCAGCAAACTCAACATAGCAACAGCATAAGGATTACATAGGTGCCTCGATCATGTAGGGCAGCTCACGAGGACTAATTAGTGAAGCACAAGAACGGGAGGAGAACATCACATAGCTACAGGTCATGGACTCATGGTCCAAGGGAGACTACTCACGAGTCATCCGGGAGGCGTCCATGGTGGTGGAGAAGCTCCCGGTGGTGATCCTCCCCTCCGGCAGGGTGCCGGGAAGAGTTCTCCTGGTGCTCCCGATCTTGGAAGCGGCGGCGGCGGAACAGAGATGGGATCGCGAAAAGAAGTCCTGTTCTGAGGGTTACGGAGGACCCTTTAAATATATGCCAAAGTAGGGCACCGGGGGAGCCTCGAGGGGCCCAGGCGCCCCCCCGGCGCAGCCCAGGGGGGCGCGCCCACAGGGCGCCTGGAGCCCCTGTGCCCCCCCCCCCAGGCTGCCCTTCGGACGCAGTGTTGTTTCCGGTTCGCTGATTTTTTATATAATTTTTCTGGATTTTTCTGGGCAGTTCTCGAAACGTGAAAACCTGAAATACAAAAACAGCCGAAAACAGTAACTGGCACTGGGGTGCACTGGATTAGTAAGTTAGTCCAAATATGATCAAAAGTGTATGGAAGTGTATGAATATCATAGCAATATCACCCAAAAGTGGCATGGAGCAAGCAGAAATTATAGATACGTTTTGGACGTATCATGTGGCTTTCCATTGCCATCCCAGACTTCGGATGTGCCAGGGTCGCTGGTGCTGCTACGAGCTGACCAGCTATCCTCGCCCGCACAAAAATGGGTCATGAGTGTAGTTTGGGCTGCCATTGTCCTCGGCTTTTCCTGGCCGAGGTGTCTAGCTAGCAATTCGTCCCGGACACTATGCTTGAAGGTCGCTAAGTCTTCGGCGTCCGGATAGTCGAAAATTTGGTTCTTCTTAGTGAGAAACCAATTCCAAAGCTTACGGGCTGACTCCCCGGGTTGTTGGATTATGTGACTTAGATCGTCAGCATCCGGGGGCCAGACATAGGTCCCTTGAAAATTGGCCCGAAAAGCATCCTCAAGTTCTTCCCAACTTCCAATGGAGTTTTCTGGGAGGCTGTTCAGCCAATGCCGAGCTGGTCCTTTCAGGTTGAGGGGTAAGTATTTGATGGCGTGGAGATCATCTCCATGAGCCATGTGGATGTGAACAACAAAGTCTTCTATCCACACAGCAGGATCAGTCGTTCCATCATACGCCCTGATATTTACGGGTTAAAACCATTCTGGAAATTTGTGATCCAGCACCTCATCGGTGAAGCACAGAGGGTGTGCAGCACCCTTGTATTTTGCTATCTCGTGGCATAGGTCCGACGGTTGTCATGTTCGGTATTGGCTCCGAACTGGTATATGACCGACGTATTTGGCTTGATAACCGTCGTCCCGTGTGGTAGCACGATCCCTGGATCCGTAGATGGATCTGGTCTTGCCAGCCTTTTTGTCCAGGTCCTCACATAGATCATGTTTCTGGCCCTGAGCCGCGGCCTCCTTTCCTTTACGGGGAGGGGTGCGGGCTTGTGTACACCGTTGCTAGCCACTCTGTCCCGTCCACGAGGTGGTCGGTCTGGCTTATTGGTGGTATTGTTCTTTGGTAGTTTAGGCGCAATAGCCTCGTCGTCGAATTCGGGCAGCAGTTTTCGCTTAGGATAGCTCTATGTTTGGCGATTGCAGCCATATTTTTCCTCAGCGCCTAGCACTTCGTTCCATATATCATTGTGCGTATCATGTGCGGCTTTAAGTCGTTGTTGCTGCTTTTTCAGACTCCTTGCGATGGCGATAAGCCTCCGATGGAAGCGCTTTTGTTCAAACGGTTGTTCTAGGACGATGAATTCATCGTCGCCCAGGCTAACATCCTCTTTGGAGACAAGTTGATAATTGTTGTCTTCGGCACCGCTGTGATCAGATAGCGGTCCCGGACTGTGTTCGCCGTCCTCTCGCTCGTCCTACTCCATCGCTAGATCTGCGGGGTCATCGGCTCGGCCCGGATTATCACCGTCGTCAGTGACAGTGTTGCTATCTTTCCCTTTACAGGATCGAGATAGGCGCTTCAGACGCCGACGCTTGGGAGGTTCATCGACATGCTTATCCTTTTTGGGATCATTATCGTCGTCGTCCTCCTTCTCGTTAGGTGTGTCCACCATATATACATCGTACGAGGACGTAGCCATCCATCGCCCGGTTACGGGCGGGTTTTGGTCTGGATCTGCTTCGGCTTCGAGGTCCTTCCCTTCAAAGTCTTCGGAAGCGTAGTCAAGTAGATCGGTTAAATCTTCGACTATGGCTACCAAGTGGGTGGTGGGTGGGAAGCAAAATTCTCCATCATCAGCCTCCATTTCAAACCGGATATAATTCGGTTGTGAGTCCCCTTCTAAGGAGAGGGATTTTAATGAGTTTAGCACATCGCCTAGTGATGAGTGCTGGAAGATATCTGCGGAGCTGAATTCGACAATAGGCGCCTGATCAAGCTCGAAGGACGCAGATGCACATGGTTCGGAACCTGTAGCCGAAGACGAGTCCGAAGTTCTGGTAACACATATCCCGCTCAAGGTTGGGTCTGTGTGCAGCTCCAGCGCTGCTGAGTCTGCGGCTTCCATGGCGGGGTTGAGCTTCCCATCCTCGGGTTATGCGATCTGCTCTGGATCTAGGGCCAGAGCAGTTACAGGTGCTATCCCCTGGATGTGGTCCGATGACAGATTTAGGTCATGTTCATCGTGGTGGCAGGGAGCGGTCGCCATGGGCTCGAATCCGTCGAAGATCAAGTCTCCGCGGATATCAGCAACGTAGTTCAAGCTTCCAAACCTGACCTGATGGCCAGGGGCGTAGCTCTCAACCTGCTCGAGGTGGCCTTCTATGTTGGCATGGAGCGTGAAGCCGCCAAACATGAAAAGCTGGCTGGGAGGGAAGATCTCCTCGGCGGTGGTGCCATCGTTGTTGATGAATCGATCCATTAGTCCTTCGGTTAACGACATAGTGGAACTCTCAATGAAAGCACCAATGTCGGTGTCAAAACCGGCGGATCTCGGGTAGGGGGTCCCGAAGTCTGCGTCTGTGGATCCATGGTAACATGAGACAAGGGACATAGTGTTTACCCAGGTTCGGGCCCTCTTGATCGAGGTAAAACCCTACTCCTGCTTGATTGATCTTGTTGAATATGATTACAAGAGTTGATCTACCTCGAGATCGTAATGGCTAAACCCTAGAAGTCTAACCAGGGTGATTGCTATGAATCGGCTATTGTTGTTCAGCCTCTATGGACTAAACCCTCCAATTTATATATGCACTAGAGGGCCCTAGGGTTAATACATGACCATCTTGCAGAGGAAGGAAAGATTACACCCGAACCTAAAACATGCCATTATACGAACACATGAGTCCTATCCGGATACAAGAGACGATCTTCAGCGATGATCTTCACGGCTGACCAGTCCGGCCCACAACGAATTATCCGGCCACATCAGGACCCCTCAATCCAGGACTCCCTCAATAGGATAGTTGAGTCCATTCAAGAATCTTGCCATCATTTGTTCTTCATCTTCCGTGATGTTGGCTCTTATCATGGCAATCTCCATTTCCTTGTAGTACTCTTCAACGGACTTGGTGCCTTGATTGAGGAGTTGCAACTTCTTGGAAACGTCACGGTTGTAGTGTGTTGGCACAAAACGTGCTCTCATGACATCCTTCATTTGGTTCCAAGTGGTGATTGGTGCTTCACCTTTGGCTTCTCGACTCTCAATGACTTGCTCCCACCAAATAAGAACATAGTCTTGGAACTCAAGGGATGACACTGCGATCTTCTTATCTTCATCATAGTTGTGGAGTCGAAAGATCTTGTCAACTTTCAATGCCCATGAGAGATAGTCTTTGGCATCGATGCTTCTGGAGAACTTTGGCATTGTGAACTTGAGCTTTCCATAGCGATGCTCTTCATTGTATGCTTGCCTATTGTTATGGAGTTCTTGGTGTTGAGGGTTGTCAACCTCGTTTTGCTCTTGGTATGGTTGATGCGCATTGTCTTGTTTCTCTTGTTGAACTTGTGGTTCTTATCGAGCTTGTGGAGGAGCTTGACGTTGCATTCTTTCTTGATGGCACCGTTCTTGAACTTCATCTTGAAGTGCTTCTTCCTCTTGGCGAGTATGTCGGTTGAGTGTGGTGACAACATGATGTGAGTCATGTAGTGCACGTTGCGCCTCAAGAGTTTGCTCTTCTCGCCGTTGTTATTCTTGATGTTGTGCCTCGGCATCTTGCTCTTCTTGGTGTTGTAGCGCTCGCTTTTCTTGTTGTTGGCGTAGGCATTGCCGTTCTTGTGCTTGCTCAAGTGTAGCTTGGTTTTGACGGTGTTGACGTTCTTGCTCTTCGATTTGATCTTATGAGCTCTTGTCTTGAAGTGAATTCCGGTTTTCATGTTGGTCTTGGCGCGCGGCTTGACGAAGAGTGTTTGATGTAGTTGTACTTGAGCCTGAGATGGAGTCGGAATGACGACTTGAGCGGCTCCGTCTTTGAGATGACGTAGATGAAGAGCGTCGATTGAACATCAAAGTCCGTAGCTCATCGAATTGAGAAAACATGTTGGCGTTGATGATGTTGAATTGTTCTTTTGTTCGCGCTTCGGAATGCCTCAAGTCGGTGGCGAGTAGCTCAATGCGCTCTTCCATAGCTTCATTCTCTTGATGTAGAGCTCGTTGAACACCAAATAGATGTAGTTTGGTGAAGTAGTTGTTCGATTCTTGAGGATCATCAAATAGCGGGTTCGTAGATGTACTTGTCCTATCTATCATCACAAGCAAATATGTGAGTGGGAGAAGGGAAGAACTATACCAAATGTACCTTGACTGAAGTTGAAGATGGATCAATGATCACTCAATAGTGTAATCCGGAAATAGCACAATTGGTACCAATTCTTGTCGATTCTCACACCTACACAAATAAAGCTTTTGAAGGAGATCAGTGAGGATAGTGGCATAAAATTTACGCAATTTGTGAGTAAGGCTCAATGATGTTGAAAATGATTCGCAAATAAGCAAATGTCACAAGAAGACCAATAGCTGTATAGGTACACACGGAAACACACGCACAAATAGATAAATGGGGTCGTGCAAACCAAGGGTGAGCAGAATGCTCTTGTTGCACAACACTACAGAGATGCTAGAACGATTGCACAATAGGTGGATACGAGACTTGTGCACGTCCTACTAGGAAAAAATGCAACAACTTCTGTCGCAAGTATGTTATATGTTTGTTGTTTCTATGCGATGATCCAAGATGATCAAGTATGACACCATATGATATGCTGTTATGCGATGCTATGGTTCTTGCTTAAAAGCTCTTTGCTTATCTTTCTCTTTTCCTTCAAAGCTTGTTCGGCTCTTTGTCTTTGAGCTCTTTTGCTAGGGCACTCATGCAAAACTTCTCGAACCAAGATAGCAATTGTGTATATGCTATGACAACCTTGTGACACAAGAGATGATGTCAAGATACCACAACATACCATGATGTTGTATGTATGTAATGTATGCTCACTAATGTGCACAAGTGACGTTGCCAGACAATACTCAAATGACTAGTCTCGATAGGAAAGAGACGCAAAAGTAAGGTTATGGGGTTATCAATGCAATTGCGGGGTAGGATGTACAAAGGTGTCATTGATGTTACCGTCCTTGTCCAGGTTGAGCGCGGGTGTTGTCGATGTCATTTCGTTCCAAGCTAGCCTAAACACCCGAGGAAACGGATAAACCACAACTCAAATGATCCAAGACAAAACGTGTCAACTTGTCGAAGATGGAAATGTGTAATCGATAGGGTTTGCGGTATTGAAAATGTGGGGTATAGTTGTACGGGTATGCGTATGCAGAAGTGGAAGTGGAACGGGTGCTGACAAAATTCAGTTTCGTCAGGAAACATCGGACGTCCGGTGGTGGTCGGACGAGCGGTCGACGTCAGACACCTAGTAACTGTCGGGCGTCCGGTGCCTGGGCGATTTTGGGCACGGATGAACAGCTAAGGTTCTTGGTGAAGGGGCGGATTTTTGTCGAATTTGTGGCTGGAAATCGGGGGAAATATGGGGGAAAGCTAGATCTGCCTACCACACATGAAATCCACAGATCAAATCCAACAAAATTTCATTAAACACACAAATCACAAAAAAAATGGTATGGCTATTTTCGTGGAAATTTTCGAAATTGGGTGAAAAATAACAAAATCGGGCTAGAAACAAAGTGTGGGGCTCCAAATTCGTGATCAACCAAGGCTCATGATACCATATGATGCGGGGCTAGCGCGCATTAGGCCGGTCTTTCACGACTGGAGAGGAATCTCACTATGAACACGAAGAACACGAGGGGGGGGTCACGAGGGGAACGAGAGGAAAACACTGAAATCAACAATCACACATATGCTAGATTCGGGAACACATAGAGGTACACGATCCAAAGTCAACAACGGACGATACAAGTGGTGATAGTCTTCTCCGTGAGGAGGTCTTGATGGTCTTCTCCCGGAGGAGGCCTTGAATCCGGTATGGATCTTCTCCGTAGAGGTCGCAGTCTCTCGATGGAGTAGAACAACTAGGGGTGAGCAATGCTCTAGTCTAAGATGATCTAACACAATGCTAACCCTAGCTAGGAGGAGGGGATAGAGTATATATAGTCTAGGGCCATGAAGGGGTAAGTGAGGGGTACATGGGCCTTGGCCCGATACACTCTGCACAGACAGGCGTCGGGCGTTCGACGGTTACCGGACGTCTGGTGGCTCGCGAGGGTCCGTACGTCTGAGATGCATCGGGCGTCCGATGTTTCGGCTCGGGAGTTGAAGTGTTGGACGTCCGGTTGGGCTTGGTCGCCCGGTGCGTCGGACGTTCAGTGGAGCATGTTCTTCTGAGGTTTTGATTCTGTCGTGAAGCGCCAGTCATCCGGTCGGCATCGGCCGTCTGGTTTCTGGGGGGTGTCGGACGCCCGGTCGGCGTCGGATGTCCGGCCATTGTAGACTTCGCGGACATGCACTTTCGCTGACCGGATCATCCAGGCGTCGGACGTCCGGTCCTCGTCGGTCGTCCGAGGGCTGTGATCTTCAGGCATCTCCTTCTCTTGGTCCATGTACTTGCCGTCCTCGCCGTCTTCTCCATTGGATATAGTTGATCCATGGCTATCCTCTAGGTATCTGATCATGCATAGTGTTTCCGCCTTAGGTATTAGCCATGTTTCATTTGAAGAAAGCGGTAGTTCAGAGAGGAGCGAGTTCACCTTATCTTCGATAGCCTTGGCTCAGGCTCTTGTCATAGGACCAAGTGGTGTCATGGGATATGTAGATGCTTCCATGGGGATGCTCATGGGATGCTCTGCATCAACCTTTGGGATGATTTGGAAGATAATAGATTTGACTCTGTGAGAAAACATAAACTTTTGGGCTCAGTACAGAAAATTCTAAAATTCACTGGAGCGTGATAATTTTCTGAAATTGTTACACAAGATGTATATACAAATTTACCACGTTGTCCTAATGTTTCCAAATTTTTAGAGTTTCGGGAGTATATGAAGTTTCAAGATTAGTACAGACTATTCTATTTTTTACAGATTCTATTTTCATTGTGTTGTTTGCTTAGTTGACGAATCTACGGTAAGTATCGGGGGGTATAAACCATGGAGAAGTTGGAATAAAGTAAATATAACACCAATATAAAATTAGAGTGATTTCACAACACTACCTAAAGTGGTGATGTGCTTTATTATACTAACGGATCTCACGAGTTTTCCGTTGTGAAGTTCTCTAGTTTGTGTAAAGATTTGATGGACTACGGAATAAGGAGTGGCAAGAGCCTAAGCTTGGGGATTCCCAAGGCACCCCAAGGTAATATTCAAGGACAACCAAGCATCTAAGCTTGGGGATGCCCCGGATGACAGCCCCTCTTTTGTCTTCAATCCATCGGCAAATTTACTTGAGGCTATATTTTATTCACCACATGATATATGTTTTGCTTGGAGTGTTTTGTATGATAAGAGTATTTGCTTTTTAGTTTGCCACAATCATCCTTGCTGTACACACCTTTTGAGAGGTACACACATTAATTGTGAATTTATTAGAATACTCTATGTGCTTCACTTATATCTTTTGAGCTAGGCAGTTGCTCTAGTGCTTCACTTATATCTTTTTGAGCACAATGGTGATGTTATTTTGTAGAAATTGATGAACTCTCATGCTTCACTTATATTATTTTGAGAGTCTAATAACAGCATGGTAATTTTCTTAGGTTATGAATTTAGTCCTAATATGATGGGCATCCAAGGGTGATATAATAAAAACTTTCATAAAGAGCATTGAATATATGAGAAGTTTGATTCCTTGAAATTATTTTGAGATATGAAGATGGTAATATTAGAGTCATGCTAGTAGTAAACTTTGGAATAGTAAGAATACTTGTGTTAAGGTTTGTGGTTCCCGTAGCATGCACTTATGGTCTTCTAGTTATGTGATGAACTTGGGCACAATTTATCCTTGATTGTCTTCCTTTGTGTGAAAGTTGGGAGCGCGAGATGGTTAACTCCTACCAACCTCTTTCGTAGGAGCATGCATAGTAGTACTTTGCTTCAAGAGCTAATATTTTTTTGCAATAAGTACGTGAGTTTTTTTTGACTAATTTTGAGTCCATCGATTATACGCACTCTCACCCTTCCACCTTTGCTAGCCACTCTAGTACAACGCAACTTTCACGGGTGCATTAAACCCAACTTATACCCTTCCTCAAAACAGCCACCATACCTACCTATTATGGCATTTTCATAGTCATTCCGAGATATATTGCCATGTAACTCCACGATTCCGTCATTATGAGTTTTCACCTTGAGTTGTAAGTAAATAAAAGTATGATGATCATCATTATTAGGGCATTGTCCCATGTGAGATTTTAAGTGAAAGAGGCCAAAGAGCCTAAATAAAAAAGAGAGGCCAAAGTGCCCAAAAAGAAAATAAAAAGGGGAAAAAGAAGAAAGAAAAAGAAAAAAATAAATGAGATAAAAAGAGAGAAGGGACAATGTCACTATCCTTTTACACACTTGTGCTTCAAAGTAGCACCATGTTCTTGATGATAGAGAATATCATATTTTGAAATTTTCATATATTACTAGTGGGAATTTTTAGAACTTGTCTTGTATATTCCAATGATGGGCTTCCTCAAATTCCCTAGGACTTCATGAGCAAGCAAGTTGGATGCACACCCACTTAGTTTTCTTTTGAGCTTTCATACACTTATAGCATCTGTTACATGGCAATCCATACTCACTCACATTGATATCCATTCATGGGCATCTCCATAGTCCATTGATTTGCCTAGTTGATGTGAGACTTTCTCCCTTATTTTGTCTACTACCACCTTCTATTCCACCTATAGTGCTATATGCATGGCTCACTCTCATGTATTGCGTGAAGAGTTGAAAACCCCTAAGAACATAAAAAATATGAACCAATTGTTGGGCTGACACCGGGGTAGTACATGATTTATACTTTGTGTTAAGAAGAGGGAGCATAACAGGACTATATGATTTTGTAGGGATAACTTTCCTTAGCCATGTTATTTTGAAGTTTTGTGATTTTGATTTTTAGTATGCTTGAAGTATTATTGTTTTCATGTCAAATATTAAACTTTTGTTTTGTATCATATGGATCTGAACATTCATGCCAAAATAAGAAGAATTGCCTTGATATATATGTTAGCTAGCATTCCGCATCAAAAATCTTGTTTTTATCATTTACCTACTTGAGGACGAGCATGAATTAAGCTTGGGGATGCTTGGTACGTCTCCAACATATCTATAACTATTGATTGTTCCATGCTATTACGTTATCTACTTTGGATGTTTTATATGCATTAATATGCTATTTTATATCATTTTGGGACTAACCTATTAACTTAGTGCCCAATGTCAGTTTTTGTTTTTTCCTTGTTTTTGACTTTTACAGAAAATGAATATCAAACAGAGTCCAAATGGAATAAAACTTTATGATGATTTTTCTTCGACCAGAAGAAACCTAAGAAGCTTCGGGAGGAGGCCACAAGCCCTAGAAGCACGACCCAGGGGGCCTGCCCATAGGCTTGTGGGCCCCTCAGGGGTCTTCTAACCCTAACTCCAGCACTATAAATCCTCAAATATTCCCCCCTATACTAGAGGGGTCGCCAAAAATACTTTTCCACCGCCTCAAGTTTCTGTTCTTATGAGATCCCATCTTGGGGCCCTTTCCGGTACTCTGCCGGAGGGGGATTCGATCAGGGAGGGCTTCTACATCAACCTTGTTGTCCTTCTGATGATGTGTGAGTAGTTTACCATACACCTATGGGTCCATAGCAACTAGCTAGATGACTTCCTTCTCTCTCCTTGATCTTCAATACAATGTTCTCCTCGATGTTCTTGGAAATCTATTTGATATAATCTTATTTTGTGGTGTGTTTTTTGAGATCTGATGAATTGTGGATTTATGATCAGATTATCTATGAATATTATTTGAGTCTTCTCTGAACCTTTTATGCATGATTAAGATAGCTTTGTATTTCTCTCTGATCTATAAATTTGTTTTAGCCAACTAGATTGGTTTTTCTTGCAATAGGAGAGGTGCTTTGTGATGGGTTCAATCTTGTGGTGTCCTCACCCAGGAACATAATGTGTAGAAAGGGACGTATTGTATTGTTGCCATTAAGGATAAGAAGATGAGGTCTATGTCATATTGCTTTAGTTTATCCCTCTACATCATGTCATCTTGCTTAAAGTGTTGCTTTGTTCTTATTATGAACTTAATACACTAGATGTACGCAGGAGTTGGTCGATGTGTGGAGTAATAGTAGTAGATGCAGAATCATTTCGGTCTACTTGTCACTTACGTGATGCCTATATTCATGATCATTGCCTTAGATATCATCGCAACTTTGCGCTTTTCTATCAATTTCTCAGCAGTAATTTGTTCACCCACCGTATGATTTCTTTGAGAGAGAAGCCTCTAGTGAAACCTATGGCCCCCGGGTCTATTCCTTATCATATATTTTCATATGTATAAAACCAAAAACACAAAAATACCTTGCTGCAATTTATTTGTGTTTAATTTATTTTTTCTTTTACTAATATTTTAAATCTATCTCTATTAGATCTCACTCTTGCTAGTGACCGTGAAGGGATTGATAATCCCTTTTTCGCGTTGTGTGCAAGTGTTTGTTAGTTTGTGCAGGTGCATCTATTGGGGACTTGCTTGTGCCTCCTACTGGATTGATATCTTTGTTCTTAACTAAGGCAAATACTTCTCTCTACTTTGCTACATCACATTTTCCTCTTCAAGGAAAAAATCAACGCAAGCTCAAGAAGTAGCAGGGTGTAATATTAATGTGTACGTGATGATTCCACCCAAACCTTTCCGAAGCGGACCCCTCTTGATAGTACGGTTTTTCCGGCGACTCAAGTCCACCAAAAATGAAATGCATGAAAGAAAACCATATTTACTCTGAAACTCCGAGGGGTCAAATCATCTTGTGCCATATGTTTGATTACCTGAAATGCTCAGTGCACATGATTAGACCACAAACACATTGTCATCAATCACCAAAACCACTTAGGGAGAAATATGCACTAACATTCATGTTCAAGATTAGAGGAATATTGAATAACATGATAGATCTGAACTTATAATCTTCCACCAAATAAACCAACTAGCATCAATTACTACATGTAATCAACACTGCTAGCAACCCACATGTACCAATCTGAGGTTTTGAGACAAAGATTGAATACAAGAGATGAACTAGGGGTTTGAGATGAGATGGTGTTGGTGAATATGTTGATGAATATTGATCCTCCCATGATGAGAGGGCTGTTGGTGATGATGAGGGCTTCGATTTCCCCCTCCCGGAGGGAAGTATCCCCGGCAGAATCTCTCCGTTGGAGAGCAAAAGTGCTCATACCCAAGTTCCACCTCGAGATGGCGGCACTCCATCCCAAAAATCCTCTCCTGATTTTTTTCTAGGGCAAATGGCATTATATACCAGAAGATGGCCATCAGAAGAGGCAAGGGATCCAACTACCCACCAGGGCGTGCCAGGGGGTAGGCGCGCCCTAGTACCTAGTGGGCACCTAGGTGGCCCCCTTCCAATATCTCTTTTTTCTGTTACTTTTTATATATTCCAAAATAATTCTCCGTAATTTTTTAGCTTATTTGGAGATGTGCAGAATAGGTATCTCTGACATAGCTTTTTCAGGTCCAGAATTCCAGCTGCCGGCATTCTCCCTCTATGTGTAAACCTTGCATATTATGAGAGAAAAGGCATTAGAATTACTCCATGAGGTGTTATATGATGGAAATATGCCCTAGAGGCAATAATAAAGTTATTATTATATTATATTTCCTTATTTATGATAAATGTTTATTAATCATGCTAGAACTGTATTGACCGAAAACCTAAATACATGTGTGAATACATAAACAAATATTGTGTCCCTAGTAAGCCTCTACTTGACTAGCTCGTTAATCAAAGGTGGTTAAGGTTTCATAACCATGGACATGAGTTGTCATTTGATAATCGAATCACATTATTATGAGAATGATGTGATGGACAAGACCCATCCGTTAGCTTATCATTTGATCGTACAGTTTATTGCTATTGCTTTAATGTATGTCAAATACATATTCCTTTAACTATGAGATCATGCAACTCCCGGATACCGGAGGAATACCTTGTGTGCTATCAAACGTCACAACATAATTGGGTGATTATAAAGATGCTCTACAGGTATCTCCGAAGGTATTTTTCTTGGGTTGGCATGAATCGAGATCAGGATTTGTCACTCTAAGTATCGGAGAGGTATCTCCGGGCCCTCTCAGTAATGCACATCATAATAAGCCTTGCAAGCAAATGACTAATGAGTTAGTCTCGGGATGATGTATTACGGAACGAGTAAAGAGACTTGCCAGTAACGAGATTGAACTAGGTATATAGAGATACCGATGATCGAATCTCGGGCAAGTAACATACCGACGGACAAAGGGAATTGTGGATGTTTTCATAACGGCTCGACCGATAAAGATCTTCGTAGAATATGTAGGAGCTAATATGGGCATCCAGGTTCCGCTATTAGTTATTGAACGGAGAGGTGTCTCGGTCATGTCTACATAGTTCTCGAACCCATAGGGTCCGCACGCTTAACATTCGTTGACGATATAATATTATACGAGTTATGTGATTTGGTGACCGAATGTTGTTCGGAGTCCCGGATGAGATCACAGACATGATGAAGAGTCTCGAAATGGTCGAGAGGTAAAGATTGATATATAGTACGATGGTATTCGTACATCGGAAGTGTTCCGGAGGACATCAGGTACTCATCGGTAGGGCTGGAATTTGAGCCGAGTCGAGCCAGCTCGGCTAGACTTGCTAAAGCTCGTTTTACTAACGAGCTAGCTATACTCAACCCGTTACTGTAGCGAGCTCAAATCCAAGATTGGCTCGACTCGTATAACTCGCGAGATGGATCTTTTAGCTTGTTAAGCTCGTTAAGAACTTATTTTCTAAAAGGAGGATTACCCTGGCCTCTGCATCATTAGAATGATGCATGCGACCATAAAGCTCGTTAAGTATATGGACAGAAAACCTTACGAATATGATAATAATGATTGCTTGGGAATGTAAAATGTAGACATACAATTATAACCACATTCGAGAGTTGCCATCACGATTCATGGAAGAAAGAATCTAGGAAGACGGGAGGGGAATCGACCGTCTAGAACTTTGCTAGGAATAGGAATGGAAGGAGAGAAATCATCGCGTGTGACGTGTGAGTCTCCTGAGCGGTTGGACCTTGTGTTGCGCGCCAGGGATGCATGGTGCTCGGCTTATCTTTTGTACCGAGCCTAACGAGTTACACGAGTACTCATGAGATCGGCTCATTTAACTTGGTCTATAAACGATCTTAAACTAAAGCTCGGCTTGACTCATTATTCTCCGAGTTCGAGTCGATTCAAGCCGAGTCACGAGTTACTCATTTAGCTCACGATCTTCTATCTTAAACGAAAGCTCGGCTCGACTCGTTAGGATTCCCACTTCCTTCCCTCCCCCCCCCCTCTTTCCTTCCCCTTCATGCATACATGGAAAAGGGGCAGGGCAAGGCAGGGCCCCTAGGGGGCGGCGGCCAACCCTATGGCGTGCCCTGGCTATCTCCCCTCCCCTCCCACCTATATATATGGGACGGGGACGCCTCACAAGGGGACACAACATTGTCTTAGCCGTGTGCGGTGGCCCCTTCCACTGTTTACACCCTGGTCATATTTTCATAGTGCTTAGGCGAAGCCCTACGGAGATCACTTCACCATCACTGTCACCACGCCATCGTGCTGACAAAACTCATCTACTACCTCGACATCTTGCTGGCTCAAGAATGCGAGGGACGTCACCGAGTTGAACGTGTGCAAAACACGGAGGTGCCGTGCGTTCGGTACTTGATCAGTTGAAGCGCGAAGAAGTTCGACTACATCAACCGCGTTATGAAACGCTAACGCTTACGGTCTATGAGGGTACGTAGACACACTCCCCCCTCGTTGCTATGCATCTCCGTAGATAGATCATTGCATGTGCATAGAATTTTTTTTGTTTTCCATGCAACTTTTCCCAACATTATATTAGTTAAAAACACTATAAATAACAATTGAAAAAATGATGCAAAATGGACGTATCAGTGTGCTCACGGGCGATGAAAACGGCGATGACGGCGACGATTGTGGCGAGATCAAGATGGCGAGGTTGCGCAACGTGGGTCGAGTTTGGCGTAGGGATTTAGGGGGTTCGGTCGAGCATGTCAAGGGATTTATATAGGGCATAGCCGTGGGGCAGGGGTCATTGCAGGATCGTGATCCCGAGAAGATTGGAGCAGCGGCGGCGCTCCGGATGCGTACGGGATTCGGCGCAGCCATTGCGGGGTTGAAGACGGCGTGGGCCCTACCTGTAGATTGCAATGGGGATAGGGGCGGGGGTCGGGCGACCGAGGCGTAGCGGGCGCGAGTGGGGCAGGCCGCGGGTGGTGGTGTCTGCCACTTGGTGACTGGGCCGACTCGGCTGAAGGGCCAGCTGGCTAGCACTGGCATGGCGCGGGCTAAGGTTTTTTTTGATAGAAAGAAAAAATAGAGAAAATAAAACATACTTTATATAGGCAATATATATACTAAATTGATGAGAAAAATAAATCCTACATGATGAACTATTTTTCAGAGGCAAAATGAAAACTTTATAAAAATCATTTTTTGAAAAATTCAAATATACCCATATTTGAATTCAAATAATTTTGGCATTATTTTGTTCTGACTTTTTGGGTGCCATGTTACCTCCTCTCATACTTTTTGATTAACGTATTTGTCAAGGATTTTTGAAATGAATTTCGATGCCAATTTGAAGTGAACTCAAATTCGAACAGAAATTCAAATGCCTCTGAAATTTTCAAATTCCACCACAATTCAAACAAAATGCAATTGAAAATTTGGGATGTTACATTCTTGTACCGAACTTCCACAGACCCAATTATGAATTGAGTAGTGGAACGTTCAAAACGCTTATGTAGTTCAGGATCCATGCAAGTCAACATGAGGCACTGACCGACTCATAGTCATCACTGCGAGCAGTGAAAGAATCCACAACTTCTTTTGGTGCATACTTTGCAGGAGGATCACCTAGGCGCTGATCTAGCACATACACCTTTGCACTTTTGAGAGCAAATCTCAAGTTCCGGATCCAATTCGCATAGTTTCCACCGTTAGCTGCCAACTTTTCTTTCTCTAACATAGGGGCTAAGTTGAACATATTGCGAGTCATTGATCCATAATGATAAACACAAACATACTTTTAGACACAATTTTCATAATTAATTTGCACTAGTGTTTAATTTTTTTAATATAAAGTGCACTCCCACTCAAATGAATATGTCTCATAATTGATAGTGAGTGATTCAAGATCCTGATCTCATTCTCACCCTATAACATCCCAAATTTTCAATTTGGAATGTTTTACAATTATTAGCTAAGCATCTATGCATTTTTTTATTTGAGTGTCATTTGGAAATTTCAGAGGAATTTGAGTTTTATCTAACTTTGGCAATTGAGATTTATTTCAAAAATCCCTCACAACTACTTGTTCAAAAGTGTGAGAGGAGCTAACATGACACTCCAAAAGGTCAGAAGAAAACAATGCCAAAAGCTTTGAATTCAAAATTGAGTTTCATTTGGATTTTTAGAAAAATATTTTTTTATAAAGTTTTTATTTAGCCTATGAAAAATAGTTAATCATGTAGGATTTATTTTTCTGATTTTTTTGATTTATATATGTGCTATATAAAAATATTTTTATTTTCTATCTTTATATTTTTTGTCTCACTGTCTAATTCAAAAAAAAACGCGGCCCAGCCACTTGCTACCGAGGCCAACCAGCGCCCACGCTCGCCCAACCCAGCGCCAAAGCCAGCGAGGCCATTCCCGAGCGCCCCACAGAAAAAAAATTCCATCGCTCGCTCGCTCTCCCCTCACCTTTTCTTCTTCCTCAGAAACGTACGCGTACAACCGAGGCCCCTTCGTTTCCAATTCATGGAAATCAATTCTCCAGTCCGTTTTCCTTCCAAGGAAGATGTCCTATAAATAGCCACGACCCTCCTCGACCGATTCAGACGAAAATCCCTCGCCAAGTCCACCCCTACAGCACGTACTCGACGTTCCAATCTCGCAGCAGAAGCTCCAGTTCATCGCCGGATTACGACGTCGGTGAGCCATCCCGTGCTTTATCCTTTTATGTTCCGACTTCTCTAGATTCCTACTACCCTTTTGACAAGGTTTTGTGATCTCTCCATCTACAGCCACTGCACCAACCTCGTTGTTTTCACCGGAGCACCCGGAGCACCAAGTTTCTCCGCTTCGTTCCGTCGCCGTTCGTCGCCTCCGATCTTCACTGACTCCACCACCGGACGAGCCACTCTTCACCACATCTCCTAGACACCTCCGCCGCCGCCCACGACCGCCGGAGCCGCCGCCACCATCACGCCCGAGCCGCCCCCAACCCACGTACTTCTCTGTAAGTACACGAACAGATGTTTGTTCGTTCAGTTAAAAAAATACGTTTTTTCTTCTGTAGATTGGTTTTCTTCGGTTTAAATTGAACCGGTCTCCGGTTTATTTTTCTCTTTTAGCCGCAGCAAATACCCCATCCAATCAGAGAGCGCCACTTGTCTCTGGCCGAATTTTTTTGTTTGTTTGTTTTTTTTTAGTAATTTTTTTTATTCTCAGATTCTATACCAAATCTTGTTTCTAGTATATCTTTTAGTCTATAGATCCGATTTAGTTGATTCTTTTTCCTACGGGTTCATAGAAATATCCTCTATCCAGAGAACCAAACGAAATATATTTTTGAAAATTTTAAAATTGAATTCAAACAGATCTGAATTCAAACTTCATTAGGTCATAACTTGAGTTTCGTAACTCCGTTTTGGGTGATTCTTTTTGCAAATCGAAGCTTGTGACATGTACTTTCTGTTAAAACCAAAACCATTTATTTTTGTTGCAGTAAAAATTACGTTCTGTACAGAAACATTATTTTGGTGTTTTTGGAGTTTTTCGAAATCTTTTATTCGTTTTCTTTTTGATTCTTTGCTTGTATGCTTATGTATGTTATTGCTTGCTTACGCTAGATCATCCGGAGTGCGAAGCTTGCTACTACGAATCTTTAGAGTTCAACGAACGTCAGCAAGGCAAGTTCACACTTTGATCATAGCTTAAATATCCAGTTTTTACTATGCATTAGTTTCACCCTCAAAAATTGCATGAGTAGGATTGGGAACATGTGGTTATGCTATGTAGTTCATTTGGTAGGAACCTATGACCTTTTTTTCACCCCGGGAAATATTCGTTATGTCATATATTTCTTAGCCATGCTCGTAGACGGGGATTGGTATGTGTGATACATGCAAGTTGTGAGAGATAATAATTTATCGGGACAACATAAGGTGGCAACTTTAATACACATCTGGGTGGATTGTTTGGGGCACCTGGAGAAACCAGTGCTTGCCCAAGGGGAATCCCGGAGTACCCGTGTGATTACCCTAGGTCCGCCACCCAGGCTCAAAGGGATCATAAGATATTTCATGCCTAGAAACTTCCGTGTGCAGCCACAAGCCATTATGGGCTCTGGCATAGTTGAGTAAGTTGTGTGACCTCTTTCCGTGGTAGACTAGCTGATGTAGGGGAAAGTAGGTGTACCGGTCTACCCAGGGTTTGGAGGAAATACTTCAGAAAGACTATGTCTCGATCTTCCGATCATGGAGGTGGTCGAGTCTTGTGGGGAAAAGTGCGCAAACCTCTGCAGAGTGTACAAACTAATCATGATTAGCCATGTCCCCGGTTATGGACAACTTGAGTATCTGGAAGTGAATTATTGGTTGATCTCATCACTTTATTTAATGAAATCATTGGGTTACTAATAACTTGGGAATTTTGGGATTGAGTTGGAGGAACCTTCTCAATAATGGCATTTCTAACTTAGTAGTAAATAAAAATGTATTACTTTGTTGTAGGGTAAAAATTGGCTTCATGCAAAAATTAAACTTAGAGCCTCCACCAGCTAAATTTGCATATAGAGATAGTATTTTTCTTTATTATTATTTCTATGGTGTGACATTGCCAGCATATTCCATGTGCTGACCTACACGGCTGCAACGTCTCATGTTGCAGAGTTTTCCGACGAGGTGTAAAGGTGCGATAGGTCGTTGTTCTGCACTCAGTTTGCCGTGGAGTTGATGGACTCATTTTACTTTTGATGCTTCCGCAGTTATTTTATCCAGATGGCCTTTGGCCATATTATTGTAATAAATACTCCTTTGATGACCTCGATGTAATAAAGTGTGTGATTGAACTCTGTTATAATTCATCGAGTACTGTGTGTGTCAGCATACCGATCCAGGGATGACACTTAAGCACAGAGACTTCGATCCATTTGGGTCGGGTCGCTACAAGATGGTATCAGAGCCCACGCTGACTGTAGGACGCGACCACTAGGAAATGGAAAACCATAGGAAGAAAACTCTATCTTACCACTTCCTTATATATCCGTTGGTCTGTACTCTTCTCTATTCATTTCTATGTCTTCTCTACTTCAATTCAATAGTTGTTGAACCCCGTGACCAAGTTGCTCAGCTGATGAGACCAAGACCCATGAAGACAACATTCACGAAGAAGAAGAAGCTAGAATTGACTTTGATTTGAGAAGATTTAGTTCAGACCACCACAACCAAATGGAGTCCAACGAATGATTGCGGTAGTATGAAGAGATCGTATCTCTTGTGGATATGACCTTACCTGTAGGTTTTTGCTTGTGTGGTGTGATTCGTGTGAATTGCTTGATTTGAAGTTTTATTGCTATCATAAGCATATGGGTAGTGATTTCTCTCATTAGGCTCTTATTCTATTCTAATTTCTCATCCACTCTAAACCGAACTGATGCCTCCGAGACGTTGCCCGGAACTCCCACCGGAACTTACCCAGTTGATCCAGAATCAGAATGCCCTCATGCAGCTACTCATCCAAAATCAGAACCAGAACAACAACAACAACAACCCACCGTCACTACCCCAGAGGGGAAACGGATCAAGTATGTGTCGAGGCATACGCCAAGGAGGACTCAAGTGAATACTCTTTAGGGAGTTGTTCAGGAGGAAGTACCAGTTGTGAAGGATTATCCCGATGTTTTT
This sequence comes from Secale cereale, assembly GCA_902687465.1. Taxonomy (NCBI): domain Eukaryota; kingdom Viridiplantae; phylum Streptophyta; class Magnoliopsida; order Poales; family Poaceae; genus Secale; species Secale cereale. The sequence continues at coordinate 452,608,464 of LR738710.1, read as the reverse complement.
CCGGAGGAACTACCAGGCATGCCACCGGATCGGGACATAGAGTTTTTGATTGAATTGTTACCAGGCACTGGACCAATATCCAAGAGACCGTACCGGATGCCCGCAAATGACCTGGAGGAAATTAAGAAGCTGATTAAGGAATTATTGGAGAAAGGTTATATTCGACCGAGTTCATCACCTTGGGGAGCCCCAGTGCTTCTAGTTGAAAAGAAGGATGGATCCTTGAGAATGGTTGTGGATTACAGTGCGTTGAATGAGGTGACGATCAAGAACAAGTACCCTCTACCGATGATCAATGATTTGTTTGACCAGCTACAAGGAGCAAAAGTTTTCTCAAAAATCGATCTTCGATCTGGATATCACGAGCTGAAGATTCGAGAACAGGATATACCCAAGACAGCCTTTACCACGAGATATGGGCTTTATGAGTATACAGTCATGTCTTTTGGTTTGACTAATGCCCCTGCCTATTTTATGAATATGATGAATAAGGTATTCATGGAGTTCTTGGATAAGTTTGTTGTGGTATTCATTGATGACATATTGATTTACTCGAAGAATGAAGAAGAACACAAGGAACATTTGCGCTTGGTTCTTGAGAAGCTCAGGGAACATCAGTTATATGCAAAGTTCAGCAAGTGTGAATTCTGGTTGAAGGAAGTTGGATTTCTCGGACATGTTATATCAGGGGAAGGAATAGCAGTGGACCCTTCAAAAGTTGAAGCCGTCACCGAATGGAAAGCACCCACCTCAGTCGGAGAGATTCGCAGTTTCCTTGGACTTGCAGGATATTACCGAAGATTTATTGAGAATTTCTCCAAGATCGCAAAGCCCATGACAGAGTTATTAAAGAAAGACACCAAGTTTAATTGGACCGAGGAATGTGAGGCCAGTTTTCAGGAGTTGAAGAAACATTTGGTCACAGCCCCAGTACTAATTCTTCCGAATATACGCAAGGATTTTCAGGTATATTGCGACGCTTCTCGTCAGGGACTTGGAGGTGTTCTTATGCAAGAAGGAAGAGTTGTTTCATATGCCTCACGTCAACTTCGACCCCATGAGCGGAATTATGCCACGCATGATTTGGAGTTAGCAGCCGTAGTGCATGCGCTCAAGACCTGGAGGCATTTTCTTATTGGAAATCATTGTGATGTTTACACGGATCACAAGAGTTTGAAATACATCTTCACGCAAAAGGAGTTGCACCTCAAGCAGAGAAGATGGTTGGAGCTCATAAAAGATTATGACATGAAATTGCACTATCACCCAGGAAAGGCCAATGTTGTGGCAGATGCATTGAGCCGCAAGAGTTATGTCAATACCCTCACAGCAGGAGGATTACCTCAAGAGTTAATTGATGATCTCAGAGATCTCCGATTGGAGATAGTACCACGAGGTTTTGTTACCGCAATGGAAATTCAATCCACCTTGTTGGGAAAGATTCGAGAAGCCCAGAAGTTAGACAAATGTATTGCAGAAATAAAGGAAAGGATGAACCAAGGAAAGGCAGAAGGATTTCGTGAGGATGAACACGGAACCTTATGGTTTGAGCAGCGTATTTATGTGCCAAATGACACAGAGATCAGGAAGTTGATTCTTCAGGAGGCTCATGATTCGCCTTATTCGACACACCCAGGAAACACCAAGATGTATATGGACTTGAAGGAAAGTTTCTGGTGGACAGGTATGAAAAAGGATATTGCTGAGTATGTCGCAGTATGTAATGTATGTCAAAGGGTTAAGGCAGAGCACCAGAAACCAGCAGGATTACTTCAACCTTGCCAATACCCGATTGGAAGTGGGACAAGCTTGGCATGGACTTCATTACAGGATTACCCAGGACCCGATCAGGCTATGATTCTATTTGGGTAGTAGTTGATCGCTTGACCAAGGTAGCTCACTTCATCCCCGTGAAAACCACATATACAAGTGCTAAGTTGGCCAAGATATATATGACCAGGATCGTATGTCTGCATGGAGTTCCAAGGACCATCATATCAGATAGAGGAACACAATTTACCTCAAAGTTTTGGCATCAGTTACACGAAACTTTGGGTACCAGGCTAGAGTTCAGTACAGCCTTTCATCCGCAGACAGATGGGCAGACCGAGAGAGTCAATCAGATTCTGGAGGACATGTCGAGAGCTTGTGCACTAGATTATGGATCTAGTTGGGATGATAATTTGCCATACGCAGAATTCTCATATAACAACAGCTATCAAGCTAGTTTGAAGATGGCCCCTTTCGAAGCTTTGTACGGAAGGAGGTGCAGGACACCATTAATGTGGGATGGAGTTGGAGACCGTAAATTATTTGGTCCCGACCTTATCAGAGATTCGGAGGAGAAAGTCAAGTTGATCCGTGACAGACTTAAGATAGCCCAATCCAGACAGAAGAGTTATGCCGATACTAAACACAAGGAAGTAATTTATGAAGTCGGAGATAAAGCATATTTTCGTGTGTCTCCACTTCGAGGTGTTAAACGGTTTGGAGTTAAAGGCAAACTAGCACAACGATTTGTGGGGCCATACAGAATTTTGGAACGCATGGGAGAAGTTGCCTACAAGTTGGAATTACCCGAAGCCTTGTCAGGAGTTCATGATGTGTTTCACGTTTCCCAGTTGAAGAAGTGCCATGCAGAGATGGCTGATATTCCTTTGAGAGATACAGTGCCACGGGAGGCCATACAGTTGGATAGTGATCTGACCTATGATGAGAAGCCCGTCAAGATTCTCGAAACAACAAGCAGGGTTACCCGCAGCAAGGTCATCAAGTTTTGCAAGGTTCAGTGGAGTCATCATACTGAGGAAGAAGCCACCTGGGAACGCGAAGAAGATCTTCGACAGGATCACCCACACCTTTTTGCTAGCCAACCCGAATCTCGAGGGCGAGATTCATCTTAAGGGGGGTAGGTTTGTAACATCCCAAATTTTCAATTTAGAATGTTTTACAATTATTAGCTAAGCATCTATGCATTTTTTTATTTGAGTGTCATTTGGAAATTTCAGAGGAATTTGAGTTTTATCTAACTTTGGCAATTGAGATTTATTTCAACAATCCCTGACAACTACTTGTTCAAAAGTGTGAGAGGAGCTAACATGACACTCCAAAAGGTCAGAAGAAAACAATGCCAAAAGCTTTGAATTCAAAATTGAGTTTCATTTGGATTTTTAGAAAAATATTTTTTATAAAGTTTTTATTTATCCTGTGAAAAATAGTTCATCATGTAGGATTTATTTTTCTGATTTTTTTGATTTATATATATGCTATATAAAAATATTTTTATTTTCTATCTTTATATTTTTTTGTCTCACTGTCTAATTCAAAAAAAAAACGCGGCCCAGCCACTTGCTACCGAGGCCAACCAGCGCCCACGCTCGCCCAACCCAGCGCCAAAGCCAGCGAGGCCATTCCCGAGCGCCCCACAGAAAAAAATTCCATTGCTCGCTCGCTCTCCCCTCACCTTTTCTTCTTCCTCAGAAACGTACGCGTACAACCGAGGCCCCTTTGTTTCCAATTCATCGAAATCAATTCTCCAGTCCGTTTCCCTTCCAAGGAAGATGTCCTATAAATAGCCACGGCCCTCCTCGACCGATTCAGACGAAAATCCCTCGCCAAGTCCACCCCTACAGCACGTACTCGACGTTCCAATCTCGCAGCAGAAGCTCCAGTTCATCGCCGGATTACGACGTCGGTGAGCCATCCCGTGCTTTATCCTTTTATGTTCCGACTTCTCTAGATTCCTACTACCCTTTTGACAAGGTTTTGTGATCTCTCTCCATCTACAGCCACTGCACCAACCTCGTTGTCTTCACTGGAGCACCCGGAGCACCAAGTTTCTCCGCTTCGTTCCGTCGCCGTTCGTCGCCTCCGATCTTCACTGACTCCACCACCGGACGAGCCACTCTTCACCACATCTCCTAGACACCTCCGCCGCCGCCCACGACCGCCGGAGCCGCCGCCACCATCACGCTCGAGCCGCCCCCAACCCACGTACTTCTCTGTAAGTACACGAACAAATGTTTGTTCGTTCAGTTAAAAAAAATACATTTTTTCCTTCTGTAGATTGGTTTTCTTCGGTTTAAACTGAACCGGCCTCCGGTTTATTTTTCTCTTTTAGCCGCAGCAAATACCCCATCCAATCAGAGAGCGCCACTTGTCTCTGGCCGAATTTTTTTGTTTGTTTGTTTTTTTTTAGTAATTTTTTTTATTCTCAGATTCTATACCAAATCTTGTTTCTAGTATATCTTTTAGTCTATAGATCCAATTTAGTTAATTCTTTTTCCTACGGGTTCGTAGAAATATCCTCTATCCAGAGAACCAAACGAAATATATTTTTGAAAATTTTAAAATTTGAATTCAAACAGATCTGAATTCAAACTTCATTAGGTCATAACTTGAGTTTCGTAACTCCGTTTTGGGTGATTCTTTTTGCAAATCGAAGCTTGTGACATGTACTTTCTGTTAAAACCAAAACCATTTATTTTTGTTGCGGTAAAAATTACGTTCTGTACAGAAACATTATTTTGGTGTTTTTGGAGTTTTTTGAAATCTTTTATTCGTTTTCTTTTTGATTCTTTGCTTGTATGCTTATGTATGTTATTGCTTGCTTACGCTAGATCATCCGGAGTGCGAAGCTTGCTACTACGAATCTTTATAGTTCAACGAACGTCAGCAAGGCAAGTTCACACTTTGATCATAGTTTAAATATCCAGTTTTTACTATGCATTAGTTTCACCCTCAAAAATTGCATGAGTAGGATTGGGAACATGTGGTTATGCTATGTAGTTCATTTGGTAGAAACCTATGACCTTTTTTTCACCCCGGGAAATATTCGTTATGTCATATATTTCTTAGCCATGCTCGTAGATGGGGATTGGTATGTGTGATACATGCAAGTTGTGAGAGATAATAATTTATCGGGACAACATAAGGTGGCAACTTTAATACACATCTGGGTGGATTGTTTGGGGCACCTGGAGAAACCAGTGCTTGCCCAAGGGGAATCCCGGAGTACCCGTGTGATTACCCTAGGTCCGCCACCCAGGCTCAAAGGGATCATAAGATATTTCATGCCTAGAAACTTCCGTGTGCAGCCACAAGCCATTATGGGCTCTGGCATAGTTGAGTAAGTTGTGTGACCTCTTTCCGTGGTAGACTAGCTGATGTAGGGGAAAGTAGGTGTACCGGTCTACCCAGGGTTTGGAGGAAATACTTCAGAAAGACTATGTCTTGATCTTCCGATCATGGAGGTGGTCGAGTCTTGTGGGGAAAAGTGCGCAAACCTCTGCAGAGTGTACAAACTAATCATGATTAGCCGTGTCTCCGGTTATGGACAACTTGAGTATCTGGAAGTGAATTATTGGTTGATCTCATCACTTTATTTAATGAAATCATTGGGTTACTAATAACTTGGGAATTTTGGGATTGAGTTGGAGGAACCTTCTCAATAATGGCATTTCTAACTTAGTAGTAAATAAAAATGTATTACTTTGTTGTAGGGTAAAAATTGGCTTCATGCAAAAATTAAACTTAGAGCCTCCACCAGCTAAATTTGCATATAGAGATAGTCTTTTTCTTTATTATTATTTCTATGGTGTGACATTGCCAGCATATTCCATGTGCTGGCCTACACGGCTGCAACGTCTCATGTTGCAGAGTTTTCCGACGAGGAGTAAAGGTGCGATAGGTCGTTGTTCTGCACTCAGTTTGCCGTGGAGTTGATGGACTCATTTTACTTTTGATGCTTCCGCAGTTATTTTTTCCAGATGGCCTTTGGCCATATTATTGTAATAAATACTCCTTTGATGACCTCGATGTAATAAAGTGTGTGATTGAACTCTGTTATAATTCATCGAGTACTGTGTGTGTCAGCATACCGATCCAGGGATGACACTTAAGCACAGAGACTTCGATCCATTTGGGTCGGGTCGCTACACACCCATTAATGTGGACATCACTAATGACAAGAATTTTGACCGATGGGAAAACTTTTGCCGATCATATCTCCATATGTCTCTTGTTCATCTTTCGATGCTTCGTGCTCCGAGCTCAGAACGATTATGGCAGAACTTCAAGACAACCGAGTGATATCTGCTCACATGGTGTGATAATCTTTGTCTTTCACTTATCATCCCATTTGTACTCATGTGGATATGACGTACTCCAAAACACTAAGTGTAGTAGACGGTTGCAACACTGGGAAGAGCAACTGTTAATCTTGATTTTAGCTGTGAGAGATTACCTAATAATTAACTACTATGCAATCAAAGGGTGCAAGCAATAAAGGTATAAACATCTCAGGCAATTCATAATGGCATGATATGGTATGGCCCGAGGGCGCCAAGAACGTCTCCATGGTCCTCCGATGTCTTCATAAAGTTTTCTCTCATGGCAACAATTTTGAAAAGTACCACCTTGGCACCTGTTTTGTTCTCCTGCGCCTGGTGAAGCTACGGGTCCATCGTGTAACCTATAGGCTATCACTATGTCCATTACATTAAGATGGCAATCCTCTGGCTCAAGCCATCATGTCGTGACGCGCAGGGCACTTAACATTACAACATATAACCATCTCATACATAAACTCATTATCACGACGAAGGCTATACGACATCATATGCAAACATGCAAAACCAAGTAAGTCGTCCTCTAATCGGTCTGAAAATTTGTAATTACGTGGTTTATGGGGTTGCTGATAACACTAGCTACCTACGTGCACAATCAAAACGATAATTCTTGTTGCTAGATTAACTTTCAGGGTGTGTGACGGAAGAGACTTAATTTAAAATATCTAGCCACACACTAAACTTCATCTAATACGCATGACCCTCTAGAAGACCGTTCATCTTCATCGTCTTCTTGTGTATGCGATGGTTCACTATTCTTGACTATGATGAAGTCCAAGGAATTGTTAGTAGATCGTCGACACCTAGAGCCGGTCGATTGTCAGAACCTTGTACAAAGCTACATCATGCCGTCAATGAACTGAATCAAAGCAACACTCAAGGGAAGCATAGAAAGAACTGTTGGGGAACGTAGTATTTCAAAAAAAATCCCTACGCACACGCAAGATCATGGTGATGTATAGCAACGAGAGGGGAGAGTGTCGTCCACATACCCTCGTAGACCGTAAGCAGAAGCGTTATGATAACGCAGTTGATGTAGTCGTACGTCTTCATGATCGACCGACCCTAGTACCGAACGTACGGCACCTCCGCGATCTGCACACGTTCAGCCCGGTGACGTCCCACGAACTCAAGATCCAGTAGAGCTTCGAGGGAGAGTTCCGTCCGCACGACGGTGTGATGACGGTGATGATGAAGTTACCGACGCAGGGCTTCGCCTAAGCACCGCAACGATATGACTGAGGTGTGTTTTTGTGGAGGGGGGCACCACACACGGCTAAAAGATCAATGATCAACTTGTGTGTCCATGGGGTGCCCCCTACCACCGTATATAAAGGAGTGGAGGAGGGGGAGGGCCGGCCCTCTCTATGGCGCGCCCTAGGGGAGTCCTACTCCCACCGTGAGTAGGATTCCCCCTTTCCTAGTAGAACTAGGAGCCCTTCCAAGTAGTAGGAGTAGGAGAGAAGGAAAGGGAAAAGAGAAGAGAAGGAAGGAGGGGGAGCCGCCCCTCCCCCTAGTCCAATTCGGACTAAGCCATGGGGGGCGCGCATCCTCCCCTCTCTCTTTCCCCTAAAGCCCAATAAGGCCCATATACTCCCGGGCGAATTCCCGTAACTCTCCAGTACTCCGAAAAATACCCGAATCACTCGGAACCTTTCCGATGTCCGAATATAGTCGTCAAATATATCGATCTTTACGCCTCGACCATTTCGAGACTCCTCGGCATGTCCCCGATCTCATCCAGGACTCCGAACTACCTTCTGTACATCAAAACACATAAACTCATAACACCGATCATCACCGAACGTTAAGCGTGCGGACCCTACGGGTTCGAGAACTATGTAGACATGACCGAGACTCATCTCCGGTCAATAACCAATACCGGAACCTAGATGCTCATATTGGCTCCTACATATTCTACGAAGATCTTTATCGGTCAAACCGCATAACAACATATGTTGTTCCCTTTCTCATCGGTATGTTACTTGCCTGAGATTCGATCGTCGGTATCTCAATACCTAGTTCAATCTCGTTACCGGCAAGTCTCTTTACTCGTTCCGTAATATATCATCTCGTGACTAACTCATTAGTCATTTGCTTGCAAGGCTTATTATGATGTGCATTACCGAGAGGGCCCAGAGATACCTCTTCGACAGTCGGAATGACAAATCCTATTCTTGATCTATTCCAACACCACGAACACTTTCGGAGACACCTGTAGAGCATCTTTATAATCACCCAGTTACGTTGTGACATTTGATAGCACACAAGGTGTTTTCTGGTATTCGGGAGTTGCATAATCTCATAGTCATAGGAACATGTATAAGTCATGAAGAAAGCAATAACAATGAAACTAAACGATCAAGTTGCTAAGTTAACGGATGGGTCTTCTCCATCACATCATTCTCCTAATGACGTGATCCCGTTGATAAAATGACAACTCATGTCTATGGTTAGGAAACATAACCATCTTTGATCAATGAGCTAGTCTAGTAGAGGCATACTAGGGACACTTTGTTTTGTCTATGTATTCACACATGTACTAAGTTTCCGGTTAATACAATTCTAGCATGAATAATAAACATTTATCATGATATAAGGAAATATAAATAACAACTTTATTTTGCCTCTAGGGCATATTTCCTTCAGTCTCCCACTTGCACTAGAGTCAATAATCTAGTTCACATCGCCATGTGATTCAACACCGATAGTTCACATCGCCATGTGACCAACACCCAAAGGGTTTACTAGAGTCAATAATCTAGTTCACATCGCCATGTGATTAACACCCAAAGAGTACTAAGGTGTGATCATGTTTTGCTTTGTGAGAGAGGTTTAGTCAGCAGGTCTGTTACATTTAGATCCGTATGTATTTCGCAAATTTCTATGTCTACAATACTCTGCATGGAGCTACTCTAGCTAATTGCTCCCACTTTCAATACGCATCCAGATTGATACTTAGAGTCATCTAGATTAGTGTCAAAGCTTGTATCGACGTAACCCTTTACGACGAACTCTTTATCACCTCCATAATCGAGAAACATTTCCTTAGTCATCCAGTTACTAAGGATAATTTTGACCGTTGTACAGTGATCTACTACTGGATCACTATTGTACCTCCTTGTCAAACTCATGGCAAGGTACACAACAGCTTTGGTACACATCATGCAATACTTTATAGAACCTATTTTGAACTGCAAATTAGGCAAGAACTCCTTCTTCGACTGATCCATTTTCAACTACTTCAAAATCTTATCAAGGTATGTACTCATCAAAAGTCTTATCAACCATCTTGATCTATTTCTATAGATCTTGATGCCCAATATGTAAGCAGCTTCACCGAGGTCTTTCTTTGAAAAACTCCTTTCAAACACTCCTTTATGCTTTCCAGAATATTCTACATTATTTCTGATCAACAATATGTCATTCACATATACTTATCAGAAATGTTGTAGTGCTCCCACTCACTTTCTTGTAAATACAGGCTTCACCGTAAGTCTGTATAAAACCATATGCTTTGATTACCTCATCAAAGCGTATATTCCAACTCCGAGATGCTTGCACCAGTCCATAGATGGATCCCTGGAGCTTTGCACACTTTGTTAGCACCTTTAGGATCGAAAAAACCTTCTGGTTGCATCATATACAACTCCTCTTTGAGGTATCCATTAAGGAATGTAGTTTTGACATCCATTTGCCAGATTTCATAAAAATGCGGCAATTGCTAACATGATTTGATAGACTTAAGCATCGCTACGTGTAAGAAAATCTCATCGTAGTCAACACCTTGAACTTGTCGAAAACCTTTTGCAACAAGTCGAGCTTTACAGACAGTAACATTACCATCGGCATCAGTCTTCCTCTTAAAGATCCATTTATTTTAAATGGCTTTCCGATCATCGGGCAAGTCAACCAAAGTCCACACTTTGTTCTCATACATGGATTCCATCTCAGATTTCATGGCCTCAAGCCATTTTGCAGAATCTGGGCTCATCATCGCTTCCTCATAGTTTGTAGGTTCATCATGGTCTAGTAACATGACTTCCAGAATCGGGTTACCGTACCACTCTGGCGCGGAACGCACTCTGGTTGACCTATGAGGTTCAGTAGTAACTTGATCTGAAGTTTCATGATCATCATCATTAACTTCTTCGTTGATTGGTGTAGGGATCACTAGAACTAGTTTCTGTGATGTACTACTTTCCAATTCGGGAGAAGGTACAATTACTTCATCAAGTTATACTTTCCTCCCACTCACTTCTTTCGAGAGAAACTCCTTCTCTAGAAAGGATCCATTCTTAGCAACGAATATCTTGCATTCGGATCTGTGATAGAAGGTGTACCCAACAATTTCCTTTGGGTATCCTATGAAGACACATTTCTCCGACTTGGGTTCAAGCTTATTAGGTTGAAGCTTTTTCACATAAGCATCGCAGCCCCAAACTTTAAGAAACAACAACTTTGGTTTCTTGCCAAACCACAGTTCATAAGGCGACGTCTCAATGTATTTAGATGGTGCCCTTATTTAACGTGAATGCAACTGTCTTTAATGCATAACCCAAAACAATAGTGGTAAATTAGTAAGAGACATCATAGATCGCACCATATCTAATAAAGTACGATTACGATGTTCGGACACACCATTACACTGTGGTGTTCCGGATGGCGTGAGCTGTGAAACTATTCCACATTGTTTTAAATGAAGACCAAACTCGTAACTCAAATATTCGCCTCCGCGATCAGATCGTAGAAACTTAATTTTCTTGTTACGATGATTCTCTACTTCACTCTGAAATTCTTTGAACTTTTCAAATGTTTCAGACTTGTGCTTCATCAAGTAGATATACCCATATCTGCTCAAATCATCAATGAAGGTCGGAAAATAATGATACTCGCCGCGAGCCTCAACACTCATCGGTCCATATACATTAGTATGTATGATTTCCAACAAATCAGTTGCTCGCTCCATTGTTCCGGAGAACGGAGTTTTAGCCATTGATACGTCTCCAACGTATCTATAATTTTTGATTGTTCCATGCTATTATTTATGATGTTTTGGATGTTTAATGGGCTTTGTTATACACTTTTATATTATTTTTGGGACTAACCTATTAACCCAAAGGCCCAGTCCAGATTGCTGTTTTTTGCCTACTTCAGGGTTTTACAGAAAAGGAATATCAAACGGAGTCCAAATGGAATGAAACCTTCGCGGGAGATATTTTTGGAGTGATATCTGCACGGGAGACTTGAGAACCACGAAATAGGGCGGACGTGGCGGCCACGAGGGTGGGGGCGCGCCCCTGCCTCGTGGGCCCCACGTCTGGCCCCCGGTGCCCTCCTTCCTCCTATATATACCTATGTACCCCGAAAACATCAGAACAGGAGAGAAAACCCTAGTTCCACCGCCGCAACCTTCTGTTCCCGCGAGATCCCATCTTGGGGCCCTGTTCCGGAGCTCCACCGGAGGGGGGATCTACCACGGAGTGCTTCTACATCATCATCATCGCCTCACCATGAGTTGTGAGTGGTTTACCATAGACCTTCGGGTCCATAGTTAGTACCTAGATGGCTTCTTCTCTCTCTTTGGATCTCAATACCAAGTTCTCCTCGGTCTTTGAGAAGATCTATTCGATGTAATCTCTTTTTGCGGTGTGTTTGTCGAGATCCGATGAATTGTGGGTTTATGATCAAGATTATCTATGAGAAATATTTGGTTCTTTTCTTAACTCTTTTATGTATGATTATAATATCCTTGCAACTCTCTTCGAATTATTGGTTTGGTTTGGCCTACTAGATCTATAATTCTTGCAATGGGAGAAGTGCTTGGCTTTGGGTTCAATCTTGCGGTGTCCTTTCCTAGTGACACTAGGGGCAGCAAGGCACTTATTGTATTGTTGCCATCAAGGATAAAAATATGGGGTTTATATCATGTTATTTGAGTTTATCCCTCTACATCATGTCATCTTGCTTAAGGCGTTACTCTGTTCTTATGAACTTAATACTCTAGATGCATGCTAGATAGCGGTCGATGTGTGGAGTAATAGTAAAAGATGAAGAATCATTTCGGTCTACTTGTTACGGAAGTGATGCCTATATATAATGATCATGCCTAGATATTCTCATAATTATTCGCTTTTCTATCAATTGCTCGACAGTAATTCGTTTACCCACTGCAGAATTCCGCTATCATGAGAGAAGCCACTAGAGAAACCTATTCCCCCGGGTCTATTCTCAACATATCAATCTACAATCTACTTTACTTTTCTGTTTTTACTTTCTGTTCTTATATCCAAAAATACCAAAAATATCAAACTATCATATCTATCAGATCTCACTTTCGTAAGTGACCGTAAAGGGATTGACAACCCCTTATCGCGTTGGCTGCGAAGTTCTTGTTTGTTTGTGCTGGTGCGAGGGACTCGCGCGTGGTCTCCTACTGGATTGATACCTTGGTTCTCAAAAACCGACGGAAATACTTACGCTACTGTGCTGCATCACCCTTTCCTCTTCGAGGGAATACAACGCAAGCTCGAGAAGTAGCAGTCATCTTGCCCATGAGGCATGGTTCGCAAGCACCAAGTGGTTCCAAAAGTCCATCAACATGGACTTTCTTCATGCGCTTTACACCAGTATGACCTAAACGGCAGTGCCACAAATAAGTTGCACTGTCATTATCAACTTTGCATCTTTTGGCTTCAATATTATGAATATGTGTATTACTATGATCGAGATCCAACAAACTATTTTCATTGGGTGTATGACCATCGAAGGTTTTATTCATGTAAACAGAATAACAATTATTCTATGACTTTAAATGAACAACCATATGGCCACAAACATCATCAAATCATATTCATGCTCAATGCAAATGCCAAATAACATTTATTTAGGTTCTATACTAATCCCAAAAGTATAGGGAGTGTGCGATGATGATCATATCAATCTTGGAACCACTTCCAACACACATTGTCACTTCACCTTTAACTAGTCTTTGTTCATTCTGCAATTCTCGTTTCGATTTACTAATTTTAGCAACTGAACCGGTATCAAATACCCAGGGGTTGCTATGAACACTAGTAAAGTACACATCAATAATCTATATATCAAATATACTTTTGTTCACTTTGCCATCCTTCTTTATCTGCCAAATATCTAGGGCAGTTCCACTTCCAATGACCATTTCCTTTGTAGTAGAAGCACTTAGTTTCAGGCTTGAGTTTAGCTTTGGGTTTCTTCACGGGAGTGACAACATGCTTGTCATTCTTCTTGAAGTTCTCCTTCTATCCCTTTTCCCTTTACTCGAAACGAGTGGTCTCGTTAACCATCAACACTTGATGCTCTTTCTTGATTTCTACCTTCGCCGATTTCAGCATCGCGAAGAGCTCGGGAATTACTTTCGTCATCCCTTGCATATTATAGTTCATCACGAAGTTCTACTAACTTGGTGATAGTGACTAGAGAACTTTTTCAATTACTATCTTATCTAGAAGATTAACTCCCACTTGATTCAAGCAATTGTAGTACCCAGACAATCTAAGCACATGCTCACTAGTTGAGATATTCTCCTCCATCTTGTAGGCAATGTACTGTCAGAGGTCTTATACTTCTCGACATGGGCATGAGTATGAAATATTAATTTCAACTCCTGGAACATCTCATATGCTCTGTGGCGTTCAAAACGTTTTTGAAGTCCCGGTTCTAAGTGTAAAGCATGGTGCACTAAACTATCTAGTAGTCATCATACCGAGCTTTTGTAAAAACGTTCGTAACGTCTGCATCTGCTCCTGCAATAGGTCTGTCACCAAGCGGTGCATCAAGGACATAATTATTCTGTGCAGCAATGAGGAAAATCCTTAGATCACGGAACAAGTCCGCATCATTGCTACTAACATCTTTCAACTTAGTTTTATCTAGTAACATATTAAAACAAACGGGGAGCTACATCGTGAGCTATTGATCTACAACATATATATGCTAATACTACCAGGACTAAGTTCATGATAAATTAAAGTTCAATTAATCAAATTACTTAAGAACTCCCACTTAGACAGACATCTCTCTAATCATCTAAGTGATCACGTGATCCATATCAACTAAACGATGTCTGATCATCACGTGAGATGGAGTAGTTTTAAATGGTGAATATCTTATGTTGATCATATCTACTATATGATTCATGCTCGACCTTTCAGTCTCCAGTGTTCCGAGGCCATATCTGCATATGCTAGGCTCGTCAAGTTTAACCCGAGTATTCTGCGTGTGCAAAACTGGCTTACACCCGTTGTATGTGAACGTAGAGCTTATCACACCCTATCATCACATGGTGTCTCGGCACGACGAACTTTCGCAACGGTGCATACTCAGGGAGAACACTTATACCTTGAAATTTAGTGAGAGATCATCTTATAATACTACCGTCGATCTAAGCAAAATAAGATGCATAAAAGATAAACATCACATGCAATCAATATAAGTGATATGATATGGCCATCATCATCTTGTGCCTTTGATCTCCATCTCCAAGGCACCGTCATGATCACCATCGTCACTGGCGCGACACCTTGATTTCCATCGTAGCATCATTGTCGTCTTGCCAACTATTGCTTCCACGACTATCGCTACCGCTTAGTGATAAAGTAAAGCAATTACATGGCGATTGCATTTCATACAATAAAGCGACAACCATATGGCTCCTGCCAGCTGCCGATAACTTTACAAAACATGATCATCTCATACAATAACGTATAACTCATCACGTCTTGACCATATCACATCACAACATGCCCTGCAAAAACGAGTTAGATGTCCTCTACTTTGTTGTTGCAAGTTTTGCGTGGCTGCTACGGGCTGAGCAAGAACCGTTCTTACCTACGCATCAAAACCACAACGATATTTCGTCAAGTATGTGTTGTTTTAACCTTCACAAGGACCGGGCGTAGCCACACTTGATTCAACTAAAGTTGGAGAAACTGACACCCGCCAGCCACCTGTGTGCGAAGCACGTCGGTAGAACCAGTCTCGCGTAAGCGTACGCATAATGTCGGTCCGGGCTGCTTCATCCAACAATACCGCTGAATCAAAGTATGACATGTTGGTAAGCAGTATGACTAGTATCGTCCACAACTCACTTGTGTTCTACATGTGCATATCATCTACGCATAGACCTGGCTCTGATGCCACTGTTGGGGAACGTAGTATTTCAAAAAAATTCCCTACGCACATGTAAGATCATGGTGATGTATAGCAACGAGAGGGGAGAGTGTCGTCCACGTACCCTCGTAGACCGTAAGTGGAAGCGTTATGAAAACGCGGTTGATGTAGTCGTACGTCTTCACGATCGACCGATCCTAGTACCGAACATATGGCACCTCCGCGATCTGCACACGTTCAGCTAGGTGACGTCCCACGAACTCATGATCTAGAAGAGCTTCGAGGGAGAGTTCCGTCAGCACGATGGCGTGATGACGGTGATGATGAAGTCACCGACACAGGGCTTCGCCTAAGCACCGCAACGATATGACCAAGGTGTGTTTCTGTGGAGGGGAGCACCGCACACGGCTAAAAGATCAATGATCAACTTGTGTGTCAATGGGAAGCCCCCTACCCCCGTATATAAAGGAGTGGAGGAGGGGGAGGGGCGGCCCTCTCTATGGCGCGCCATAGGGGAGTCCTACTCCCACCGGGAGTAGGATTCCCCCTTTCCTAGTAAAACTAGGAGCCCTTCCAAGTAGTAGGAGTAGGAGAGAAGGAAAGGGGAAAAAGAAGAGAAGGAAGGAGGGGGCGCCGCCCCTCCCCCTAGTCCAATTCGGACTAAGCCTTGAGCCGGCGTGCAGCCTCCCCTCTCTCTTTCCCCTAAAGCCCAATAAGGCCCATATACTCTCCGGCGAATTCTCGTAACTCTCCGGTGCTCCGAAAAATACCCGAATCACTCGGAACCTTTCCGATGTCCGAATATAGTCGTCCAATATATTGATCTTTACGACTCGACCATTTCGAGACTCCTCGTCATGTCCCCGATCTCATCCGAGACTCCGAACTACCTTCGGTACATCAAAACACATAAACTCATAATACCGATCGTCACCAAACGTTAAGCGTGCGGACCCTGCATGTTCGAGAACTATGTAGGACCGAGACTCATCTCCGGTCAATAACCAATAGCAGAACCTGGATGCTCATATTGGCTCCTACAAATTCTATAAAGATCTTTATCGGTCAAACCGCATAACAACATACGTTGTTCCCTTGTCATCGGTATGTTACTTGCCCGAGATTCGATCGTCGGTACCTCAATACCTAGTTCAATCTCGTTACCGGCAAGTCTCTTTTACTCGTTCCGTAATACATCATCTCGTGACTAACTCATTAGTTATTTGCTTGCAAGGCTTATTATGATGTGCATTACTGAGAGGGCCCAGAGAAACCTCTCCGACACTCGGAGTGACAAATCCTATTCTTGATCTATGCCAACACCACGAACACTTTCGGAGACACCTGTAGAGCATCTTTATAATCACCCAGTTATGTTGTGACGTTTGATAGCACACAAGGTGTTCCTCCGGTATTCGGGAGTTGCATAATCTCATAGTCATAGGAACATGTATAAATCATGAAGAAAGCAATAGCAATGAAACTAAACGGTCAAGTTGCTAAGCTAACGGATGGGTCATGTCCATCACATCATTCTCCTAATGATGTGATCCCGTTGATCAAATGACAACTCATGTCTATGGTTAGGAAACATAACCATCTTTGATCAATGAGCTAGTCTAGTAGAGGCATACTAGGGACACTCTGTTTTGTCTATGTATTCACACATGTACTAAGTTTCTGGTTAATACAATTCTAGCATGAATAATAAACATTTATCATGATATAAGAAAATATAAATAACAACTTTATTATTGCATCTAGGGCATATTTCCTTCAAGAACATCCACATGTGATCTAGATCAAAAATATGTATCTACTCATAGAACTGCTCATGATGCCACTATTAGGAATCGTAGTAGAAAACAAAAAAAATCGCCCGACTAACACCCAGGAACAATACGAAGAAGCATATGGGGCTTAGATCAATGATCGTTACTGACTTCGGAGTTGCAGCAGAAGTAGATGAGTCGGTGTAGATCATACTCTGAGTCCCTCGAATCGCTATTGATAATCCCGCAAACCGCCCTCAAACGATCTCTCGAACAGAACACCAAAAGCACATCCTCTCTACTTGGTTGCAAGCGTACGGTCTTCACGGCCCGGCAGCGCTTTGCCGTCTAGAGCTAATCGTCACCAGATAATGGAGCGAGGAGATTAGAACCACACTAGGCTTCTAATTATAAGGATTAGAGGATCTAGGCCAATCTCTAATGGATCAACTAGGATCAACAAGAACTAGAGGAACTAGAAGAGGCTCTAAAAGTTTTGTGTACAATATGGCAAATACCTCATGTATATATAGGTTGGGAGGAGAGGAGGGGTAGCACACAAGGAGGGAAGGACTCCCTCCTTGGTGCGGCGACCATTCCCTTCTCGAATTTGGCCTCCTCCTACGGAAAGGGGGCACCTCCTCCACTTGGGCCTTGGTGGCCCAAGTTGCCTTCCACCACTTGGCCTTTTTAGGCCCATTGATATTGTAAAAGCCTTCTAACAATTACTAGAGCATATTATATATAATTTAACATCACTAGAAAGATTTTCACCTATATATTAATTATCAATAATACCTGGTATTGCCCGATAAACTCCAGAACCCTTCTGGTGACTCTGAAACGCTTCTGGTTTCCTCTAGGAACTATTTCAAATATTATTGAGACAATTAGACAAATAAATCCTCGATAATCTCATTCTAAAATTAGTCAATATATGGTGATTACCTTAAGCTTGTGATCCCGTAGGTTCGGTAAATCATATATATGAACGAACTCCTTCATTCAGTGACCGATAGTGGAACCGTGGCCGTCCATATTGATCCATATGATTACAGGAATGACATTCAAGTGAACCTTTCATTATCATGTGATGTTCCATTTGCTTCATGATACTTTACAAAACCCTAGGTGCATTGGTATCCTCCTCAGTCATGCACATGCTCACTATACTGTTGATCTTGTTGCAGGTTTTGTTCTTCTTTCCCGTTGAAGTGTTCTGGCATCCCCGTGACGTACTCATCTATGTCTGGGCACATGATGACGGATGCCGTCACACCGAGAGGGCCCTAAAAATATCTCTCTATTGCTGGAGGAGCAAATCCCACTCTTGAGCTATCTAGCACCTTGTCAAACTTTCTGCTGAACACATAAGTTGTCGTTATGATCGTCGTGTTACTAATGACGTTTGAGCAACCCCAAAGTCCACCGTACGATAGGAAGTGACTATGATACTCTCATGGTCCGAGAACTAAAAACACATGCTAACACCCCGTGTTATTAAAATTTATTTCAGACGATATTATCTCAAAGTATAACAAACAAGATCGGGTTGATTCAATATGACCGTTCTTCTAATGTCATATTGTGACACCCCGAGACCGGTGCGCCAGGTGTCATCGAGTTATTCGTTGTCGTTTCCATGTCATCTGCTTGCGTGTTGCATTTTTCCATGTCATCATGTGTGTTGCATCATCATGTTTTCAAAATTTGCATTCGTCCGAGTCCGCTCGTTCTCTCCGTTGTTCGTTCTGAGCCCAGACACACTTGCACGTGCCTACGACACCTCCGGATATTTATTTTTCTGACTGGCTGGAAAATGTTCTCGGAATGGGTTGAAACTTGGCGTGTGGTCTTATTATAGCATAGGCAGACCGCCTGTCAAGTTTTGTCGTGTTCGGAGCTCGTTTGATAGCCCAACGGTTAACCGTGTTAACCGCTAGAAGCCTTTTCTCTTTTGGCCCAACAGCCCTTTCCAGCAGCCCCCAAGCCCATTCTAACCCCCTCCATGCTCTTGGCCGTCCGATCACGATCGCTTGGCCGCGAACCGCTCCTCATTTGGACTCTCCTAGCTCCCTCTACCTTTAAATATGTGCCTCCCCCCCCCCCGAAATTCTCGCAGATGAAACCCTAGCCCCGCTCCCACCGCGCAGCCGGACATGTCTGCACCTCCGTCGGACATGTTCATCCCCGCAGCCAATCGGCGCACGATACGTCAGCTCCTACCCCGCCACCAGCCACTCCCGCGCGGACACGTGTCCAGCGCGCAGCCACCCCGCCGCCAGGGCTCGCCGAGCCCATCGCGGGCCCGACGAGCCCGAACGCCGCCGCCGCTCGCCGCGAGGCCACAGCCGCCGCGCGCCGCGCGCCTCCGCGCGCTCCGGGCCGCCCGTGGCCGGATCTGCGCCGCCCCGTCACCCCCGCGCCGTTCCTGCCTCGCCGCCCGCCAAGTCCTCCAGCTCATCGGCCACTAGCTCCGCCGCCGCGCCACAAACTTCCTCCACCGCCCGCATCTGAAGCTCGCCGCCGAGCTCAGATCCACCGCCGCCCTCGTCAGATCCGGCCTCCCTATGCCAGATCTGGCCGTCCCCCCCCCCCCACCGCTCATCGGCCGTTTTCCCTCACCGGCGTCGCCGCGTGCCCCGGCGTGCTCCTTCTGCCGCTCCCGTCGGGGAGGACGACGACCGTGCTGGCTGGCCTCGATCGCGTGGGCCTCCTCACCCCGCCGGCCCGGTCCAGCCGCTAGGCCGCGCGGCTTGCTCCGACCCGCAAGCGCGGCCTGCAAGCGCGGCTCCCGTAGGCTCGCCCATTCGGTCGTGGCCTGAGACGAGATACGTGCGGCTACTATCAGGGTGTCGGCACACCGGGAGGTCTTGTTGGACTTGTTTTACCATTGTCGAAATGTCTTGTGCACCGGTAACTCCGAGTTTCATCGGGCCTTCCCTAAGATAAGGGGTGATATTATTATTACTTCTGCTGATCGTGAGAGCTTGTGATCGGCTAAGTTGGGACACCCCTACAGGGTTATGATATTTCGAAAGCCGTGCCCGCGGTTATGTGGCAGATTGGAATTTGTTAATGTCCGGTGTTAGAAAACTTGACAGAGGATCCGAGATAAAACACACAACTGTGTGAGTAACCGTGACTGTCTCTTTTCACTTTGAGAAGAGAACACGGTGGGGTTATGTTTGACTCGTAGGTAGCTCAGGATCTTTAGCGATCATTACTAGTTTGCGACCGTTTGCGTAGATGCTCATCTTATTCTTGTACTCGTAAGTTAGCCACCATACATGTTGCTTAGCCGCTGCTGCAACCTTACCACTTTACCTCTTCCTACCCTTTAAGCTTTGCTAGTCTTGTTACCCATGGTTATGGGATTGTTGAGTCCTCGTGGCTCACAGATACTACAACAACAGTTGCAGGTGCAGGTTTCCGATGTCTTGACGTGAGAGCGATGTTCTTTTGTTGGAGTTCTTTCTTCTTCTTCTTCGTCAGTCTTGGGTTGGGTTCCGAGTCGGCAGCCTGGGATAGAAGATGGATGTCGTTGAGCTTTTCATGTTTGCATCCGTAGTCGGATGCCTTGTATTGATGTTGTTGTATTCATGTGACTGTTATGTATTGTTGTATCCCCATGTATGTATGTAATGGTACAATGTAATGATATCCATCTTGCTAAGCGCCCGAAATGCGGTTGTGCCCCAATCACATAAGTGTCACGTGATTGGAATAGAATCGCATCTTGGGCCTGACA
Organism: Secale cereale; assembly: GCA_902687465.1. Classification (NCBI taxonomy): domain Eukaryota; kingdom Viridiplantae; phylum Streptophyta; class Magnoliopsida; order Poales; family Poaceae; genus Secale; species Secale cereale. Next base: position 452,587,663 of record LR738710.1, on the reverse strand, counting down.
AGTTGGTATCAGAGCCTCGACCGACCATAGGAGCCCCCTTGATTGATCGTAGTTTGGCCGTTGTTGAGTCTAGCAAAACCTTTTCGGAGTCTAGTTATATCAGAGAGTAGGATTTCTTTTTACTCCTCTGGCCCTTCGTCGCTCTAGTGAGGAATCTTGACGTAGGTGTTTTAAATTACTCCTCTTCCCCTTCAATTTTTTTAGGATCGTGGTTAGTTTTCGTTCGTTGCGTTGTCAGTACTTGTCATCTGCTGCATCTTTCGTCAAGTGGATTCGACCCTCTTCTTCTTTGCAAGTTCAACCTCAGTTCTTTTCAACCAACCGATGGTGTTTCCCCATCCGAAGTGGACTTTCTTTTTCCCACCCACCCACCCTTTTTCTTCTCGGAGCCGGAGTCCGTAATTGACTATCCATCCTACTCGTGTGAATCCTTTGCTTTCTTTCCTCAGTTATTCCAACTGGTGAATTCTCCTCTCGTTTGATATTCTTCACCTCTTCTTCTTTCCGGTGAATTCTCTTCTCGTTCGTCCTTCTTCATCTCTTTATTTCCGGTGGATTCAGTTCAAGTTTTCGGTGTTGATAATATTCTTTCCCTCGGCTCAATTGTTTCCCCTTGCTCGTTCGTCTCTCGCCATTTAATTATTCCGGAGTTCCGAAGACATCTCAGGAGATATGTCTGCCTTTCAATTAATTCGAGGTTGTCACCTCCTATGAGTCTTTTAATTGTTCCGGTGCATCGTTTCTCACTCGTATAATCCTTTTCAACGGTGTTTTCTCTTCGGTGGGCTCATAACCCAGAGGTCTTTTCCAAGGATCTTACCTGACTCTTCTAATTTTCCGGAGTGTTCCGAAATTCTTTTCAAGTGTGACGTAAGTATGGATTCCATCAGTCATATGCCTTCTCCGAGATCGCTTTCAATTCGTTTCATCGTTGGTTCAACCTTTTCTCTCTTTTCATACTTTCGGAGTATCTCAATAAGTTTTGGTGATATTTCTCGTCGTCATTTCAAAACCGACGAAGAGTTCCTCTAAATCTTGTCCGTTCTCTCAACTGTTCACCGTTCTAGCTTCATGCTATCCTCTTACTTGTTCCGATTCGTGTCAAATTCTTTCTTCAACCATCTGGAGTATTTCATTAATTCTTTTCATTGTGTTCCTCCGATGGCCATCATTTCAGAAGATTTCTTCGTTCTCAGTTTTCAACTTCGTCCTCCAAATATTCTTCATTGATGCCTCTTCGTTCATCTCACATTCGTCCGGTGCTTCGTTCAAGTATTCTTTAATCAGTTCATGATCTCTTCGTTTTCGTCATTCAAATTCCCTCAAGTTCTTTATCCTTCCCGGCGATTCATTCTCTTGTATTCCTTACAGACGATTCATTCTCTTGTATTCACTCATTTTTCAATTCTTCACAGTGGTTGTTCTCTTTCTTCATTCGATTTTATTTCTTCCCGCTGGTTCGTTCTGTTCTTCACTCAGCTTCAATTCTTCGTGGTTCTCTCAAGATTTCTTTTCCGGTGTTATCATATCAATCCATTCATTTTAGTCCAATCCTACCGGTGTTTCATGAAGATTCTCGCAAGTCCGTGATATACCCCTCCTTAATCATTTCAACGAGAATAAGTAGTATGTGAATCCATTGTTCATCAATTTAATTGGTGTAGGATAAGCATACGATAATTCTTATTCATTCTCGTCAAGTTGATTTATCCCTTCCTTCGGAAATTGTTCTTGATGAATAAATTCTATTCCAAGTCCTTTCATTTTTTTCCTTCCCGGAGTTCAAGTTTCGTGACCATCTCGTCGGAACCCCGTCTAATCATCGCAAGGCTTTATTCTTTTTCTGTTCATACTCAATTCTGATTCATCATCCTTTTGTTACCGGAGTTTCTCAGGGTGGTTCTTCATGAGATAATTCATTCTTCAAATGTTCATCTAATTCTTCTGGAGCAGCTCAAGCATTATTCTTTTGTGTGCCGAGATGCAAATAATTCTCCGTATTCTTTTATAGTCGAGTTTTGCATCTCTTCCTTCAGCTCAACTATTCAATATTTTGGTTGCGGCATAATTCACCTCAAGTCTTGAGATGTTTAAATAAGTCCACAACAAGCTTATTCTTTTGTTGTTGTTTTTCTCAACAACTCCGTTCAAGTCTTTCTCTTAAGATCCTCTTTCTAATTCATTTGCGAGGGAACTTGTTGTTCTCTTATCCGTCAATCTTGTAATTCTTCCGGAGGCAATGTCTTGGCCATCTTGTCATGTTTTCGTTTCATCTTCTCAGGGTCTTGTCTTATTCCATTCATGTTCAACCGGTGTGCTATTTCTTTCAGTTTCAGCCGGAGTGCTGCCCAAATTCCCTCATTGAATTCCTTTTCTATCTCGCTTAACCGGAGTGGTTTCAATGTCTCTCTTGTCATTTATCCTCTTGGTTCTCGTCTTATGCCTTGTTGCTTATTTTACCGGAGCTTCTCAAATCTCGTTCATCTACGTTGCATCCTTTCTTTCAAGTGGTTCAACCTCTCAAGGTTCTTTGTTTTCACTCTTTTGTCCTCGAAGAACTTTGTTCTTCCTTTTCCCCTTCCGTCTCGTTCCTAAGATCTCGGGACGAGATCTCTTGTTAGTAGGGGAGTGCTGTGACACCCCGAGACCGGTGCGCCAGGTGTCAGGCAGTTATTCATTGTCGTTTCCATGTCATCTGCTTGCGTGTTGCATTTTGCCATGTCATCATGTGTGTTGCATCATCATGTTTTCAAAATTTGCATTCGTCCGAGTCCGCTCGTTCTCTCCGTTGTTCGTTCTGAGCCCAGACACACTTGCACGTGCCTGCGGCACCTCCGGATATTTATTTTTCTGAGTGGCCGGAAAATGTTCCTGGAATGGGTTGAAACTTGGCGTGTGGTCTTATTATAGCATAGGCAGACCGCCTGTCAAGTTTCGTCGCGTTCGGAGCTCGTTTGATAGCCCAACGGTTAACCGTGTTAACCGCCGGAATCCTTTTCTCTTTTGGCCCAACACCCCTCTCCAACAGCCCCCAAGCCCATTCTAACCCCCTACATACTCTTGGCCGTTCGATCACGATCGCGTGACCGCGAACCGCTCCTCATTTGGACTCTCCTAGCTCCCTCTA
>LR738710.1:452534492-452578340 GCA_902687465.1 Secale cereale | reverse complement strand
CCCCATGCTCTTGGCAGTTCGATCACGATCGCGTGTCCGTGAACCGCTCCTCATTTGGACTCTCCTAGCTCCCTCTACCTATAAATATGTGCCTCCCCCCTGAAATTCTCGCAGATGAAACCCTAGCCCGCTCCCACCGCGCAGTCGGACATGTCCGCACCGCCGCCAGACATGTTCATCACCGCAGCCACCTCATCACAGTCAATCGGCGCACGACGCATCAGCTCCTACCCCGCCGCCAGCCACTCCCGCGCGGACACGTGTCGAGCGGGCAGCCACCCCGCCGCCAGGGCCTGCCGAGCCCATCGCGGGCCCGACGAGCCCGAACGCCGCCGCCGCTTGCCGCGAGGCCGCAGCCGCCACGCGCCCCGCGCCTCCCCGCGCTCCGGGCCGCCCGTCGCCGGATCTGCGCCGCCCCGTCGCCCCCGAGCCGTTCCTTCCTCGTCGGCCCCCAAGTCCTCCAGCTCGTCAGCCACTAGCTCCGCCGCCGCGCCATAGACTTCCTCTGCCGCCCGCATCTCGAGCTCGACGCCGAGCTCAGATCCGCCGCCGCCCTTGTCGGATCCGGCCTCCCCGTGCCAGATCCGGCTATCCCCCCTCCCCCCGCTCACCGGCCGTTTTCCCTCACCGGCGCCGCCGCGTGCCCCGGCGTGCTCCTTCTGCCGCTCCCGTCGGGGAGGACGACAACCACACTAGCTGGCCTCGACCCCGTGGGCATCCTCGCCCCGCCGGCCCAGTCCAGCCGCCAGGCCGCGCGGCTTGCTCCGGCCCGCAAGCGCGGCCTAGCCTCCCCCGCTTCAGCCACCTGCATCGCCCCAGCCGGCCTCGTGGGCCAGAGTGCCACGGCCCAGCGACGCCCAGCCGAAGGCCCAGCTCCGCGCCCCCCCCCCCTCCGTCAGGCCCCTTCGGCCCACCTTCCAACTGCCCCCGAGTCGGCCTGCCTCGCCTCTTCTCACCTGGGCAGAGCCAAGTTGTATGAGCCCTATTCCCCGCCCGCGCGACAATTTACTAACTAACGCTCACTTTTCTCTGTTAAAAATGGCTAAGTCATTTTTCTGCCATAATTTGTTGCATACTTTGCATGGCTGTAACTTGTTGAGTGTATATCCAAATGATGCAAGTGATATGTCAAAATGATTGTGGTGATATGCTCTTCACTTTGTTCCATTGTGTCATGCTTGTTTGAGCTCATCTTGATGCTCTAATCACTGTTGCAAGATGACCATACCCTTGGATACCTTTACTATCATTGCCATGCTTAGTTGTCTCGATGCTATCGTTACATGTCGCGTTACCCATCATTATTGTCAGCCCCTCTCCTTGTTGCCATGAAACCTCTAACCTTTGACACCTTCCTAGCAAACCATTGTTTGGCTATGTTACCCGCTTGCTCAGTCCCTCTTATAGCGTTGTTAGTTGCAGGTGAAGATGAAGATCGTTCCATGTTGGAACTTGTTGTTGGAATATCACAATATCTATTATTATTATTAACACACCTATATACTCGGCAACGGGTGGAAGGCTTGGCCTTTTGCCCGGTGATTTGTTCCACTCATGCCACCTTAGGAGCCGATAAACCGGCATTATGTTCCTTGATTTTGCGTTCCTTACACGGTTGGGTATATGGGGACCCCTTGACAGTTCGTCTTTGAATAAAACTCCTCCAGCAAGGCCCAACATTGGTTTTAATTTGCAACATAATAAAAAAACTTAATTAATTAAATTGCATAGGGAGTTAGCGCTACTCGAGGTTTCTTCTACATAGCAGGGAGGCCAGTGCTCATGGTGTTGGTCCCAAACGGGGAGACTGCGGGGCCACCGCGGGGAAACTCGAGGATTGGCTCCCGTAGGCTCGCCCATCTGGTCGTGGCCTGAGACGAGATACGCGCGGCTACTATCAGGGTGTTGGCACACTGGGAGGTCTTGCTGGACTTGTTTTACCATTGTCGAAATGTCTTGTGCACCGGGAACTCCGAGTTTGATCGGGCCTTCCCTAAGATAAGGGGTGATATTATTATTACTTCTGCTCATCGTGAGAGCTTATGATGGGCTAAGTTGGGACACCCCTGCAGGGTTATGATCTTTCGAAAGCCGTGCCCGTGGTTATGTGGCAGATTGGAATTTGTTAATGTCCGGTGTTAGAAAACTTGACAGAGGATCCGAGATAAAACACACAAATGTGTGAGTAACCGTGACTGTCTCTTTTCACTTTGAGAAGAGAACACGGCGGGGTTATGTTTGACTCGTAGGTAGCTCAGGATCTTTAGCGATCATTACTAGTTTGCGACCGTTTGCGTAGATGCTCATCTTATTCTTGTACTCGTAAGTTAGCCACCATACATTATGCTTAGCCGCTGCTGCAACCTCACAACTTTACCACTTCCTACCCTTTAAGCTTTGCTAGTCTTGTTACCCATGGTTATGGGATTGCTGAGTCCTCGTGGCTCACAAATACTACAACAACAGTTGCAGGTGCAGGTTTCCGATGTCTTGACGTGAGAGCGATGTTCTTTTGTTGGAGTTCTTTCTTCTTCTTCTTCGTCAGTCTTGGGTTATGTTCCGGGTCGGTAGCCTGGGATAGCAGATGGATGTCGTTGAGCTTTTCATGTTTGCATCTGTAGTCGGATGCCTTGTATTGATGTTGTTGTATTCATGTGACTGGTATGTATTGTTGTATCCCCATGTATGTATGTAATGGTACGATGTAATGATATCCATCTTGCTAAGCGCCCGAAATGCGGTTGTGCCCCAATCACGTAAGTGTCACGTGATTGGGATAGAGTCGCATCTTGGGCCTGACATATATTCTCCACATTATTTTAGGACTATCGTTATACTTAACGATATCCTAAGATCCGGAAAACATGATTACCAACAACACTCGAGCTAGTCTTAGAGGAAAGAGCGGGAACCTATACTTTACCGTTTATCATTCCACACGTGCATATGAGTTTTCCACTGAATCACATATTCCAGTATCACCGTATTTGTAGCATGAAATATAAACTCTTAATTATGAAAATGGAAATATAATAATAAAATATTATTGCCTCTAGGGCATATTTCGAACAAAACCACCACCAAATACAGGACCCAGAAAACATAAAAGGTCTCCAAAAGCAACGTTTCCCAATCCAAGATCTTAGGTTTTCACCCTGGAGAAGTTCGATCTGTCAAACAATTCCTTCAGCAAGACAATTGCCAGGCAGAACTAACGAAGGCCAGACCTTAGGTTTTTCACCCTGAAAGTCATGGCTTGGCACCCAAGGAGCACCACTAAAAATGAATTCCTCTAGTGTTGCCGCCCCCACTTGATGTTGTTGCTCAAACTCCTCTGTGACTCCATTGTCTCGAAGGCTCTGTCCATCTAACTGATCCTCCGATCTCAGCCACCATGACCTTCCCCACAACCGTCTACACCAAAGAAATCGAGAAGTCGACATATCCCATGGTGTCAAAAAAATAAAGCTTCACACCACGCCGTCATGGAACCTCGTAGGCTGATATGGCGTGCACGACCGAATTCTATCTGATCCATCTATCTTTGGCATGATCTCCTGCAGCAATTCTGGAATACGTCGATGACCAAATCAAGAAGGAACAATCATGTAGGATGTTGCCATGATGAGGAAAGAGCACTAGGACAACCACCATTATTTTCACGGTAGCAGGCCCCGACGCCGCCCTGATCCAGCCCGCCGCCGCCTGCCAGCCAACATCCATGGCCTGAAGCCTGCCAACCAAAGCCCCATGCCACATCAACTGACGAGGCACACGCCCAACTGCTTTGGGCCGAGCTCCACCAACCCACCCAGATCAGATCAGAGGAATCAGCAACCAAAGCCATCGCTACAAGCCGAGGCACACCACCAGTCGGAGCACCCCACCACACCCGTCACCGAGTAGCGCTGCCGCTAGATCGGAGCCACACAGCCACCAAGGAGGGAGAGGATCCATGCAAATGGAAGGCCCCACCACCTCTAGCACAGCTCGGGCTTCACTCGACATAGACCCTCCACGACGGCGAGGGAGAGGTGCTGGAGGGGAGGGCCGGCGGCCAATGGGACTAGGGTTCCTCCGAGTTGCCACTACGAGCGCTACTTAATTTCTATGAGCATGTGTTGCAGTTGTATGTTAAAATGTAGCCCACTTCTCTTCCCTCTTCAATTTTATCTTCTCCAACTCAGAAAAAATAATATTTAAAGTCTTACACTCACCTACATCATCTTATTGTATTTGTTCTAGAGACCCCTGTCGGATTCAGGGCTCCGTAGACCCAAGAAAGGTTCAAACTTTGGGGCGTGTGCGAAGAACTCAACCTCTCGAGCCTAATAGCTCGTTGTTCTCATGGCCTAGCTTGATGAACGGGAAGGGAAAGAGACACGGTAGTTTACCAGGTTCGGGCCACCTTGCAGTGTAAGACCCTACTCCTGCTTTGGGGTGGATTAGCCTCACGGGGGCTGAGGATGAACTAGTATAGAGGAAGAACAACCTCAGGAGGCGTGTTCTTGAGTGAGTGTTAGCTAGTGAGGGTTTGGGGTCCGGATCTCATGTGGTGGTGGCTAGCCTATATATAGCGGCACGTGTCCTCTTCCTCCGAAAACGAAGGCGGGAAGGGATCCCACAACGGCCAATTTGAAAGGGGACAATACATCTTATCCTGACGAAGGTGGTCTTCGCATGCAAAGCTTCTGATCGTGACGCCGTGGTGGGCTCAGCGATGACATCCGCCGTGCCGTGCTGGTGGTCTCGGTCTCATTGCACAGGAATGGAAATCTTTGGCTGATTCCTCGGGACTCCGCAACTGCGCTTGCCTCCTTAGCACCAAAGAGGAAACCTGCTGCTTTGCGCCCGCTGGCACCGGCCTGACCATGGTTGTTGGTTGTCATGGCTTGCGTCACTTGATCCTCATGAGGTGGGTGCTTGCATCAGAAACTCCGCTCCTTTGGAGGCAGCCTGGGGACACCGCTCCCTTCGGAGGTCTTGGCATCATCCGCCTCGCGAGGCTTGGCCCCTCGCGAGGGTCTTGCCTTGTTGATGCTGATGGTGGGCCGTACCAGGCCATTGATGGAGCCATGCGGTGGGCTACAAGCACGCAAGTCTGGGTACCCTGGTTCCCAGAACACCGGCAGTAGCCCCCGGGCCCAAGGCACGCTCGGACTTGGCTTCGAGGCGAAGCCTGGAGGCAGGGCCGAAGTGCCGTGGGCTCCAATCGCCTACGGACCGAGTCGACGCGTGGCGCTTGATGGGACGTGGGCATCTCCACTTCTGCACGCAGGCTCGGAAACCATCCCACGCAGACAAAAGGACATGCACCTACCGTCGAGCCTTCATTGCCTTGTCTTCGTCTTGCTCCAGATCCCCTTTCCTTCTACCAAGAGTACTTCCAGATCTGCCAAACCTTTCCACGAGCGCTCCGCTGATGGTAACCAAGAAAGTGAAGCCCACCATTCCGGTCGCGCACTCGGCCTCCTCGTCCGAGCCAGCCCTCAGCACGTCCTCCATCACCGAGGTGAAGCACCTTGACATTGTGCTCCAGCTGACGGCGAGCAACGACAAGGGGAGGGAGACGGCGCTACGGGTTGGCTCCACCAAGCCGGGAACCTTGGCGGGGACCTTCTATCCCTTCTTCCTCCACAGCGTCTTCGCGGGGCTCATCCAACCCTTCTCCATGTTCTTCCTTGCCATCCTCGACCACTACCAGATATATGCCCTGCTCCTTCATCCCAACTCCATTCTTATCCTGTCAATCTTATCCTTTTACTATGAGGCGTTCGTGGGAGTGGCGCCCTCTGTTGCATTCTTCTACCACTTCTTCTCCCTTTGGATGTGTAGCTCAACCCAGTGCTCCGGGTGCGTTGCCTTCATCGCGCCCCATGGTAGCAACGCGCCCTCGAGGGCAGGGAAGAAGGTGGAGGACTTCAGGTGCAAGTGGGTCTTCATGGACGCCAAGGGCCTCCATGCTCGGTTGGAGTTGCAAACCGAGATGCTGGAGAAGTTGGATTACTGGGCTCACGAGAAGCTCACCGATCCCCGGGCGGTGCCAGTCCTGAATAAGATGAAGGCGGACCTGGAGGCCAGGACGCTGACGGGGGCCATGCTCGTAAAGGAGTTCCTGACGCAACGCCTGGCTCTGCTCCAGGCGCACTCGCGCCCCATGTGAGATGTTAAGGCCGAGAACGATGACATCTGGCTGTGCCCAGAGAGCTTGATGGATGAGGAGCTAAGAAAGGTCGTGTGCACCTTGCTCGAGAAAGACCCGGGCGGCCTCTTGGCGGCCTACCTCCCGTTATACCGCAGTGGCGATGGTGCGGCGCTGGCCGCCGCCATCCCATCTTCAATGAGCTGGGGCTCGTACCATCAATGCTCACCAACTCCCCAGTGCCGGCGTCCTCTAGATAGGACTCCTAGGAGAAGGAGGAGGGTTACTCGGAAGCGACCATGGACGACATGGATGGGACTTCTCCTCCATCGCAGAGCGAGCTCCTCCGTGATCTCTCTGACGATGACGACGCTGCCGCCGAGTACTCGGTCAGGGGATCCCCACGCTCCACCGGGGTCTTCACGAGGTCTGGGTGCACCCCTCTGTGGAGGCTTGGTCGGGCGACTCCGGCGAAGGGTGAGGCGGCATCGCTTCACCAGGGCGACACCCCTGCATTGCCGTCCTCTGTCGTTGCTTCTGCGCCAGCTGCTGTGCGCCCGACCAGTCTTCAGGTCATGACAAAGCCCACGCCCAAGAAGGTCGGGGGCGCCACGGTCCTGGCCGGAAAAGGGTGTACGTTGCCGCCTATGAGTAAGTATCGTACCTTGCTTTCATTCTCCATCTTTGATGCCGCGCCCGTGACACTCCTCCCCCGGTGACCAGGCTCCAGCCCGTGGTGAAGAGGAGGAAGGAGGAGGTCGGGGCTCCCGAGGCCACGTCGTGTGCCATGGCCGTGGAGACCTCGACGCGGGCGGAAGAGGCTGCCTCGGGCCACCTGGTGGCTGAGCGGGCCCCTTTGAGCTCGGTATCTGAAAGTGCAACTAATTCTCGGGTGGTTTTGGTAATTAATAACAACATATAGCTCATTGAACTAATATCCTTTCAAGATAAATATTTCTGGAAGTTCAATGGTTGGCTTGGCATGGATTAGAAATGGGACCCCTCAAAATGCTAAGGACAAAGATTGGCAAAAGCTCAAGACTCTACATTTTCATTTTAGTGATCCAAGATCACATTGAGTCCATAGGAAAAGCCAATACTATTAAAAGGGGGTGAGCTGTTACTTAATGGTCTACTTGCTCCAAGTGCTTAGTGATATGCTCCAAATCCCTCAACCACTTTCTCATTCCCACATTTGTCCCAAACCTAAAAGTCAAACTCAGCCCCACCGATTTGATCTATCCGGCGCCACCGAATTCACTTGACATAGCCACTGCCACAAACCCTAATCAGTTCGGTCTCACCGATAGGGATCTCGGTCTCACCGAGATGGGATTGCAAACTCTTTGTTTCCTCTTTGTAACATTTCAATCTAACCGAGATGAGCGAATCGGTCCCACCTAGTTGGCATTGCAAACTCTCTGTTTCCTCTTCGTAACGTTTCTGTCTAACCGAGATGAGTGAATCGGTGCCACCGAGTTTGCCAGACCAACAATCTGTTAGCCTATTATCAAAATCAATCTCACCGAGTTTGTGTAATCGGTCAAACCTACTTGAGGCTTGCCCTAACCCTAACGCATCGGTCTCACAGAGTTGATACTGTTAGTCCCACCGAAATGTCTAACGTTCACGTTTTGAACTGCTTCGGTCTGACTGAGTTGGGTCAAATGTTTGTAATGGTTAGATTTTGTGTGGAGGCTATATATACCCCTCCAACCCTTCTCCATCAGAGAGAGAGCCATCAGAACGTGCCTACACTTCCACTATTCATTTTCAGAGAGAGAACCATCTGCTCATGGGTTGAGACCAAGATATTCCAATCCAACCACAAGAATCTTGATCTCTAGCCTTCCCGAGTTGCTTTCCACTCAAATCTTCTTTCCATCATATATCCAAATCTGTGAGAGAGAGTTGAGTGTTGGGGAGACTATGACTTGAAGCACAAGATCAAGGAGTTCATCATCAACACACCATTTATTACCTTTTGGAGACTGGTGTCTCCTAGATTGGTTAGGTGTCACTTGGGAGCCTCCGACAAGATTGTGCAGTTGAACCAAGGAGTTTGTAAGGGCAAGGAGATCGCCTACTTCGTGAAGATCTACCCTAGTGAGGCAAGTCCTTCGTGGGCGACGACCATGGTGGGATAGACAAGGTTGCTTCTTCATGGACCCTTCATGGGTGGAGCCCTCCATGGACTCGCATAGCCGTTACCCTTCGTGGTTTGAAGTCTCCATCGACGTGGATGTATGATAGCACCACCTATCAGAACCACGCCAAAAACGTCTGTGTATCCAATTGTGTTTGCGCTGTCCAACCGCTCCCTTTACCTTCATATGCAATGCTTTACTTTCCGCTGCCACAACTCTAGAATTGCGTGTGTAGGAAGATTGCTTGACTTGTGCTAAGTTGCTAAAATGTGCCAAAACTTAAAATTGGGAAAAGTCTATGTTTTTATTTGGTCAAGTAGTCTAATCACCCCCCCCCCCTCTAGACATACTTCGATCCTTCAAGTGGTATCAGAGCTTTGGTATCCTTTTGCCTTGATTTCCATAGCTTTGGTGATCATAGCCTTGGTTTCATAACCTAGGAGAGTATGGCGTCTAGCGAGGGAAGTTACAACCGTGGAGGTCCTTACTTTGATGGTACTAATTTTGCTAGTTGGAAGCATAAGATGAAAATGCAAATTCTTGGACATAACCCCGCCGTTTGGGCTATTGTGTGTATTGGTTTGCAGGGTGAATTCTTCGATGGGAAGGAACCGAATCGTGAAGCTACCGCTGAAGAATTGAAGATGTTGCAATACAATGCTCAAGCTTGCGATATCCTCTTCAATGGATTGTGTCCCGAAGAATTCAACAAAATTAGCCATCTTGAGAATGCAAAGGAAATTTGGGATACTTTGATTGATATGCATGAAGGTACCGACTCCGTCAAGGAATCCAAGTTGGATGTGCTTCAAAGTCAACTTCACAAGTTCAAAATGAAGGATGGTGAAGGTGTCGCTGAAATGTACTCTAGGATTTCTCTCATCACAAATGAGATTACCGGCTTAGGAAGTGAAAAGATGACCGATAGATTCATCATCAAGAAGATCCTAAGAGCCTTGGATGGAAAATATGACACCGTGTGCACATTGATCCAAATGATGCCCAATTACAAAGACCTCAAGCCAGCGGAAGTCATTGGTAGAATTGTTTCTCATGAGATGTCACTTAAGGATAAAGAAGAGCTTCACAACAAGTCCAGTGGCGCTTACAAAGCTTCATGTGATGCTCCTACATTATCAAGTGAGAAACAAGTCTTCAATGAAGAATTGAGCTTAATGGTGAAGAACTTCATCAAATTCTACAAGAATAGAAGCAAAGAAAGAAGCTCCAAGTCAAGGTCCTACAATGACAGAAGATCTTCTAGTCGTGCTCGAAATTGCTACAACTGTGGGAGACCCGGACACTACTCAAATGAGTGTACGGCTCCACACAAGAGAAGAGAAGACTCATCCAAAATGACAAGTAAAAGACATGAATCACCGCCAGGAGAGAGAAGGAGTAGAGATAATCGTTATGAATGAAGACCCTCTCGTAGAAGCAAGGATTCGGAAAGGAAGGACATATCATCGAGGAGCTATACAAGACGAAGACATCATGCTCATGTTGGTGAATGGGTATCCGTTTCCGACTCCGATGACCACTCTGAGAGAAGCTATTACTCCGACTCCGAAGATACTCAAGATGAAGGTGTTGCCGAAATTGCTCTTGTGACATCCAACTCCCATGACATATTTGACGCGCCAAATGAAGGAATTGGAAGATGCTTCATGGCTAAAGGCCCTAAGGTATCACACCCCGAATATCTTTATTTCAATAGTGATGAAGATGATTTGCTAGGAGATGATGATTTACTTGTTGGTAGCACTAGTGATGAAAACTCTGATGAAATTGCTATTAATCATGCTAATCAAGATAAAATGAGTGACGATGATAAGGAGAAGATTCAGCGTCTAACTAAAGAACTAAGCATTCTTAAGTTAGCTCATGAAACTACCTTAGAAGATCATCGAGAGCTTTTGAGGACTCATGAGAAGCTACGCTTTGAAAAGCTAAATCTAGAGCAAGAGCATGAGTTCTTAAAAGCAATCAATGATGATCTTCGTAAGAAAAGTTCTTCTTACATTACCAAGTGTTTACTCTTTTCTAACTACATGCCACAAGTAAAATCTAGCAATAAGAACAAGAAAGATTCTTCCTCTAGTAGTAACAATAATCATGATAAATCCAATGTTGTTGCTTCTAGTAGTTCTCTTGATTCCACTAATGATTCTCTTAGCCAAGTTACACTTGAGCAAGAAAATAGCTTATTGAAGGGGATTATAGAGAAAGGTGTTTATAAGAGCCTTGCCGGGAGTAAGGAATTCGAGGAAATTGTATGCAAGCAAGGAAGGCACCGGAAGAATCAAGGTGTTGGTTTTGAACGAAAGTTCAATGCCAATGGAGTTGAGTGGGAAGAAGATCAATACCCCAACACAAAGTTTGTTCCTCAACAAGAGAAGTATGATCCTACTTCCTTCAAGGGGACACAAGCCCAAGACGATCTTCCACCACAAGACCACAAACTAAAAGGAAAGAACTGGCTTCAAGAAGAGATTGATGCATTTGAAGAAGCTCATAAAGCCTTGGTCAATTGGGTTCCCAAGACTATGTCAAGTTCTACTTCATCAAGTACATCTACAACTCCAAGGATTCCCATCAAGATGATGTGGATCCCGAAGAAGAAGAACTAGAGAGTTCTTGAGGGTGACTCCGCCAACATACTTCACTCATATTCATATTGGCAAGGACAAGTGCAATCAACTTCCACATTTTGCACTAGTTCAAGGAGTCACAAACCCTCTTATTAGTAAGACAAGGGACAAGGTAACCTAATGCTTTCATGGACATCATCTTGTGTGTAATCCACTCTATGTCCATGGATATCTTTGTTTGTTCCTTGTGGGACTAACCCATGTAGGTATTGAAAGTGCAACTCACTCCAATGGATTACTCCAAATGATCTACATCAACATTGAGCATCTACATCTTCAACACCTACATGAAGTCATCATCGACAAAACCCAAGGTTAGTTCATCCCTCTTAGGGGGGATATCACATCTAGGGGGGAGCTAATGGTGTGAACACAACAATGCTTTATGTAAAAGTGGTAACCTCACTTGTGCTTAAACGTTGAGTATGACCTATGATCAGATGTTCTCATTTGACTCCTAAGTCAATATACTCATATATATATGACCTAGTCATCGCCAATTGCTTGATAGATGCTAGAGTGTCTGTGCATGCTTTGCCATTTAATTTGCTATCTTATTGTGTGAGCATGTTGAGTGCATTTTTTTTTCTCATTCGAGGACATCCATTTGTTGCTTTGATTGTTTGGCTTTCTTCTTTTGCCAAATGGATGGACAAGAATGCCTAAGAACCCTCTCTAGCTACCTATGCTTTTCTTGTCTCAGACTATATTCATGCTACATCACAAAGTTTGATCAAGTTAGATTAGAACCCTCTGAGTGAGGAGCACTCGAAGTCACCGACTCCTCATAGACTTAAACTTCCAAAACCTCTTAGTGCATTTCGGTCTCACCGATTCATCCCTTTCGGTCATACTGAGTCCATTAACTTGATCTAGGTTTTCAATCTCGGTGCAACCAATTAGAACAATTTGGTCACACCGAGTTGCAGCAACTGCTAGCAGTTTTGCATCTCGGTGCCACCGAGTCATTCCACTCGGTCACACCGACAGGGTCTGGATGTAAATACCCACGGACTTAACTTTGGAAAATTTTCCGAATCTTTTCGCCCGCGCCTGTCCAGCTCCGCCGACTCGAGGTCACCGGATCGTCTCCTTGTCGCCAGCGGCCCCCTGCCGCTGGCCTCCACCGCCGTCAACGAGAATCTCCGCCGTCGTTGTCACCGTAGCGAACTCATCACTGAGTTAGGGGATGAGTTCGATCCTTTGTTCTTTCTCAATCTGATTCTTAGCACAAAGTCAATTCCATGTTTCTTGACATGTTTGAGATCATCCTATCCAGCGAAAAGTCCCTTTAGATTAGATTTGATTCAAAATTTTAGGGTTAGGTTTCCACCGAACTCGTCTCGGACCGACCGAGTTGTAGAAATCGGTCTCACCGATTTGGCTTAGGCCATTTCACGTGTAACTTTTGCTCTGACCAAAACTTACAAATTGGTGTGACCAAGTTCAACTCTCAGTAAAACCCTAGCAATCTCGGAGTCACCGAACTGTGACTCGGTCTGATCGATTTCACCAGTTTAGACTCCAAAAGTCGCTTCGGTGACACCGAGTTTAACAAATCGGTAGCTCCGAAATGCTTTATGTAGAAACCTAAAACTAAGTTTTTGACTCAATCATTTTGCAAAAATCTCTGTACTTTGTGATGCTCATCCACTCTACCTCAACTATATCTATTCACAGGGTCAGCTTGCAGTTTTAGTTATGTCCGAGGGCAGTGACAACCAGAACATGCCAGTGGAGCAGGCAGATCTGAGTGAGGGGTCTAGTCCCTCCAACAACAGCTACTATGAGAGCAGCAGAAGCACTCCAAGCAATCTGCCAAAGGCTGCCACCAAGACAAGGAAGAAGAAAAATTCTGACAGTGAGGATGAAGACTTTGTGGCTCATGAAGAGATCACTTCAAAGAAACAGCCCATGAGGAAGGAGGAAACTGCTAGAGTTGTCAAGCCTGGTCTAAACAAGAAGGCCCCTGCCAAGAGAGCTCCAATGTCAAAGGCCAGAGCTTCCACACAAGAAACCACGGTGTTTACTCTTGAAACAAGAGATGATGAGACAGCAGGAACCAAGAAGAGAGCTAGGAAGACTACTGCCAGAGTGATTGGCAAGATGATGATGATGCCGATGATGATGCAGATGAGCCTGTTGCACCTGCTGCAAAGACTGAGAAGCTGATTGGGGGATGCCATCAAAGCCAGGGTTGTTCCATCCAAGCCCAAAGCTGCCCCCAAGGCTTTAGCACCCAAGAGATCCACTAGAGACATTCCTGCAGCTGAGAACAACAAGGCCCCAATGCCAGATGTTCCAGAAGAAGAGCAAGATCAAGAAGAGGAATCCTCAGATGATGATGAGTCCATGCTGCTCAGGAAGCTTAAGCCAAAAATTCTATATCATAATGATGCTCACCTTGTAGCAGAAAACATGAAACTGAGAAAGGATGTAGATCTAAGATGTTGGAGAGAGACTGATCCATATGCTACCAGGAGGAGAACTGATGTGGACTACATATTTCACACCAAGGAACAGCAGGACTTCTATGAGACAGTGTTGTTGGACAAGAAGCCCATTGTTTGTGACATGAAGTGGGTTGACTGGAAATACATTGACAAGCATGCTAATTTCTTTCCAGGTGTGCATGAAAGCTTCAGGCAGGATGAGGTTGACAAGTTTTTTGGAAAGAAACTGACCAGATGGAACGATGAGATGATCATGCAATTCTACTCCACTGCTCATGTCCATCCAGATGGGAGAATTGTATGGATGAGTGAGGGAACCAGATACCAATCAACAGTTGTTGAATGGGAAAATTTGATAAATGCCCCCAAGGAGAATGACAATGACACAGATGCGTATGCCAAGCCCAGGAAGGATCATGACTCTATGGCAAACATGTACAAGCCAATTCCTGACAAACACTTGAAGACTCACAAGCTTGGCTCTATATATCATCTGATGTCTGGACTGGCCACCATCAACACCATGTTTAGGCACACCTTGTTGCCCAAGTCAAGAGATCATAGGATGATCCGAGGTCACTCCATTAACTTGCTTCACATGTTTGTTGTTCTAGAAAAGTTCAAGGTCATGAGCCTGATTGTGGAGACAATCAAGAGGACAGTAGCAGACCAGAAGAGGTCTTGTGGATATGCCCCTCACGTTCAGACGTTGATCAACTCCAGGTTGGAGAAAGGGACATATCTACTTGACAAGAGGCGTCTGCCTCTTAGGCCATAATTTTAGGACAATGAAGTTGTCATGGATGCATCCCATCCTACATCTGTTGAAGGCCAAGAGAAGATTGCACAACCAAAGGCAGCAAAGTTAGCAAGTGCTTCTGGAGTTCCCAAGACCAACCAAGATGAGCTTAGTTATCTGCTTGAGGCCACTCCGAGGATTGAGAAGAGTTTGGCCAAATTGACTCAAAATCAAGCGAGTCTTGAGAGGATCATTGAAACTAAGTTCTTTGATCTAGATGTGAAGGTCACAGAGATCCAAACTGTTGTGGAGAAGCTCAAGGAAGATGCTGAGGACAGAGATACAACCAATGCTTTTCAGAGAGTCACGAGAGGTCCAAGATCTTCAGTTGTGCCAGTTGTCGAGCCCAGGCCTACACTTTCAGCTCCTGCAGTCACTGCCACAGTTGTTCCTTCAGTATCAACACCTCCAGTTCCACAAACTTCATCGGAAGTGTTTGCAGATGCTCTCATCTCCACGCCATCTACGTACATCAGAGCCACGAGCAAGAAGGCTTCTTGAGCATCTCCCGGAGATTGTGCCTAGAGTGTCATATAGCACTATGCATTTTCGAGCTTTTTGGTAACTTGTTGCCAAAGGGGGAGAAAGTGTATAGATCATTAGGCTTCGAGAGAGAGTGTCTTGCTTCTCTTTGTTGGTTTTTGCTTGCTACTTTGTTTGATTGTTTCGCTATTGCTACAATTTGCTTATGTGTGAGAGATACTTTTTGTGCTTGATCATATAATACTATGCTTAATGTGTGCTTATTTGATTGTATATGATCACTTACTTGGTTATTTTGGTGATGAGTGCTTATTGCTTCAATCTTATCATTTTGAGCGCTCCACCAAGATGTATGTGACATGTAAGAGTAACCCATGATCCTAATCGATTGTGCATTTGCATTCAAAAGCAAATCTTAAGTAATGCAAAAATTTAGGGGGAGCTCTTGCTTATCACATACTTCTCAAAGCGACGATATATTTCACTCTTATTATCATTTGTCGAAGCTTTGATCTATATGTTGTCATCAATTACCAAAAAGGGAGGGATTGAAAGTGCAACTAATCCCCGGGTGGTTTTGGTAATTAACAACATATAGCTCATTGAACTAATATCCTTTCAAGATAAATATTTCACGGAGTTCAGTGGTTGGCATGGCATGGATTAGAAATGTGGACCCCTCAAAATGCTAAGGACAAAGATTGGCAAAAGCTCAAGACTCTACATTTTCATTTTAGTGATCCATGATCACACTGAGTCCATAGGAAAAGCCAATACTATTAAAAGGGGATGAGGTGTTGCTTAATGGTCTACTTGCTCAAAGTGCTTAGTGATATGCTCCAAATCCCTCAACCACTTTCTCATTTCCACATTTGTCCCAAACCTAAAACTCAAACTCGGCCCCACCGATTTGATCTATCCAGTGCCACCGAGTTCACTTCACATAGCCACTGCCACAAACCCTAATCAGTTCATTCTCACCGATAGGGATCTCGATCTTGCCGAGATGGGATTGCAAACTCTCTGTTTCCTCTTCGTAATGTTTCGGTCTAACCGAGATGAGCGAATCGGTCCCACTGAGTTGGCATTGCAAACTCTCTATTTCATCTTCGTAACGTTCTGGTCTAGCCGAGATGATCGAAACGGTCCCACAGAGTTTGCCAAACCAACACTCTGTTAGCCTATTACCAAAATAGGTATCACCGAGTTTGTGTAATTGGTCAGACAGAGTTGAGGCTTGCCCTAACCCTAATGCATTGGTCTCACCGAGTTGATAATGTCGGTCCCACCAAAATGTCTAGCGTTCACATCTTGAACTACTTCGGTCTAACCGAGTTCGTTTATTCGGTCTGACCGAGTTGGGTCAAATGCCTGTAACGGCTAGATTTTGTGTGGAGGCTGTATATACCCCTACACCCCTTCTCCATCAGAGAGAGAGAGAGACATCAGAATGTGCCTACACTTCCACTATTCATTTTCTGAGAGAGAACCACTTGCTCATGTGTTGAGACCAAGATATTCTAATCCAACCACAAGAATCTTGATCTCTAGCCTTCCCCAGGTTGCTTTTCTCTCAAATCTTCTTTCCACCATATATCCAAATCTGTGAGAGAGAGTTGAGTGTTGGCGAGACTATCACTTGAAGCACAAGAGCAAGGAGTTCATCACCAACACACCATTTATTACCTTTTGTAGAGTGGTGTCTCCTAGATTGGTTAGGTGTCACTTGGGAGCCTCCGACAAGATTGTGGAGTTGAACCAAGAAGTTTGTGAGGGCAAGGAGATCGCCTACTTCGTGAAGATCTATCCTAGTGAGGCAAGTCCTTCGTGGGCGACGACCATGGTGGGATAGACAAGGTTGCTTCTTTGTCGGATATATTGACCACGTGTGTCTTCATCGACCACCCATGGCGTTTCAAGACAAATAAAGACCGTTTGTCATCCTCTGGCCGCCTGTGCATCGGGTCGCCTCCTAGGGACGCAACGCCTAGGAGCCGGCTGCCAGCAGGCGACGGGCCCCCGATAGGCGGCAGCCTAGCGGCCATCATCTGGAAGACGGCCCCGTGCCTCCCCCCTCGGGGCACACGCTGGAGATCCCCGACAAGACTAAGGCATGGCTATAGTTAAGCATGTCCCTAAAGAACCCACAGAAGCGTGGCTACAGTAAGAGTGTACCTTTCGGACACTCCCTAAACGGCGTATCACTATAGCCATGTTATCGATGACCTATCACCGGTGAGAGGAAGTCATGATCCCACTACCCGCAGGCGGAGCGGCCAGCAGGCAGCAGGCCCCACCCGCCAGTGAGCCACCCAAGAGCCCCAGCAGCCGGCGGAGAAGCCGGCGCCCAGAGACACTGACGGCCGGGGGCCACTCTACCCAAATTACCATTGTACCCCTGGAGGGGTAGGCCTATATAAACCCCCAGGGTCCTCCATGTGGAGGGGTTGGACCCTAAGAGACACAGAAAAAGAGAGAGAGAGCGAGAGAAAGAGAGAGAGAGAGAGAGAGAGAGAGAGAGAGAGAGAGAGAGAGATAAAGAGAGAGAGATGGAGAGAGAGAGAGACGTCGGTAGGAAGAAACCCTAGAGATCACTCCCGTTCCCTACAGAGAAGGTAGAGAGCTAGCCTTGCCCTTCTTCCTCCTCTAGACGACACAGCTCAAGGAGCAATCATGTATCCATATTGACATTAGTCATGACGCAGAGCCCCCACAGAGCATGACTAGGGGTGTTATCTCCACGGAGAGCCCCGAACCTGGGTAAGAATCGTAGGCGTCCTAAGTATCGCCTTATCCCGCTTCCAGGGCCCGGCACCGTACTCTTGTCCCCATGCATGATAAGCCATCCTTTGGCATATGTCGCACCAAAACCCCGACATTTGGCGCCCACCATGGGGCAAGGTGCACCGTCGTCCGGAGACATGTTCTGGATGGGAACTTTGTTCCTCCCTGGCGAGCACAGCCAGCCCGGCACGCCCGCAGGGGTGGATGCCGGGATGCTTTGCGGCGCTGAGGCCGCATGCGCCGCGAGCGGGCTCGCCGATCTTCAAGGCGAGGTACGCCTCCACGACGAGCCCTCTCCGGTCGCAGGACCAGTCGGCTCAAAGAGCTGCCTCATCGAGCTCCTCGACAAGCTCCACATCGTCGACGAGCGCGCCTCCGACATAGAGTCCATTGGCTCCTCCGATCCACCCATCGACATGATCGTCGACCTCGACACGGCGTCCGCCGACTCCTTCCCCGACCACGTGGTGGTCATCAACGATCACCTCCCCCCTGCGACCTGCGACACTAGCGTCAGCACAGTCACGGAGGTGCTGGCCGCTAGCCACGACGAGCCTTCCGACGGGTCCGTCCAGGACTCGTTACAGGCAGTAATGTGGACTCTTTCTGCTGCCATCGCCGCGGGGACAGACGGCGCGGCGCTGGAAGCACTCCGCGTCTCGCTCCTCGACAACGTCAACAAGTTAGCTGCCCCACGGCGCCTCACCGAAGCCTACCGCCGCGAGATGGACCGTGCCATAGGCGGCACGCCGGCTGGTGGCGAGCCCAGCCGGGCCGGCGCCGTCCGTGACCGAGGCAGGGTCCTAGCCAGCATGCTGGGGGCCCCACAACCGGTATACGTCACCCCGTGGGAGAATCTAAGGGCCGCCCAGGCGGCAGTTGATGAGCTGAACCATTTAAAGGGAGATGAGCTTCGCTGCATGACGCAACGCGTCCAGCAGCTCCTTGACATGGCGGCAAAGCAGCTGGAAGCCCGTCGTCGGGCTCTGCAGGCCAACGCGCAGGCGGACAACCATCCTCTTCGGCAGGAGCAAGGGGCTACGTCCTGTTCGCCAACAGTCGGCGCCCGCAGTCGGCGCGACTTAGAGCCAGCTGCTAGCCGCAGTCGGCAGACTCGCATCACCATCGAGCGCGATCAAAATGGCCGCCCAAGGGCTGTAGAGCGGCGAAACGAGGGCTCGCCTCCCCCCTCGCCGGGAGAGGCGTGTATCCCCGCCGCCTGTCGACCATCCATCCCTCGGAGGCCGCTTGGGCCACCGCGAGGGAGTTGGGGAGAATGATGCCCGCCACCGCCTTGACCGACTGGCCCGGTCCCAGGCGGTCGAGGAAGAAGATGCACTCGGCCCAGCATGTTTCGGCCCCCACATCCGTGAAAAGCCTTTCCCCAAAGGCTTCTCACTCCCTCGAGATACTCCCAAGTACAATGGATCTGTGAAGCCAGAGAACTGGCTAGTGCATTATTCCACAACCGTCAACATAGCCACCAGCAACAAGCATGTCGCGGTGAAGTATGTACCACTCATGCTCCAAGGCACGGCCCGGACATGGTTAAACAGCCTGAAGCCCAATAGCATCAACAGCTGGCTGGACTTCACCGACGTCTTCACTCGCAAGTTCACCAGTACCTACAAGTAGCCGCCCAAGCCGCGACAGCTCTCCCTATGCGTCCAAGGTCCGAACGAGTCCGCTCGTGACTACCTGACGCGTTGGGCCGAGCTGCGCAATTCATGTGAAGGGATGCATGAAGTGCAAGCCATCGAGTACTTCACGGCCGGGTGCTGAGAAGGCACCTTTCTCAAGCACAAGCTCCTCTGCGATGAGGACACCATGCTGGACGAGCTGCTAAGCATAGCAGACAAGTATGCCATAGCAGATTCTTCCATGAAGTCCGAGCTACATGTAGATGCTTCCAGAAAGATGGCCCCACCGGCTCCTCGGACACCGGCTGGAGAGTCCAGTCGGCGCCAGCCGCAGACAGATCACAAGCGCAAACCCCTTCGCCGGCTTCCAACAGTCGGCTGGTGGCAGCATTTGAGGCCAGCAGCCAGAAGCTCAAGCAGGTCCCAAGCGCTAGAAGGGCGGCAAGCCGGCCTGGCAGCCCGCCTTCTCCTTTGAGCAAGCCCTGGATGCCCCATGCAAGTTTCACAGTGGTGCGAAGCCATCAAACCGCACCACATGAAAGTGCCATTGGCTTACTCGGATCGCCAGAGGCGAGGCTCTGTCACCGCCGCTTGCTGGGTAGGCAGCTCTGCCTCCAAAACCGTCGGCTGCTCATCCAGGCTGCCAGGTCCAGGACGAATTCCCAGAGGAGAACGGAGCCTATGTCGTCTTCACCAGCCAGGCGGGCGATAGGCACAGCCGGCGTCAGCATCACAGAGAAGTCAACGCCGTTACCTCCGAAGCCCCAGAGTTCATGCGTTGGTCCGAGAGGCCCATCAGTTGGAGCCGTGAAGATCATCCGGCTGTCATGCCTTCGCCAGGAGCTTATGCCATGGTTCTGGATGCAACTTTCTCCACCGATAGACGGGCCTGCCGGTTCTCCCGAGTGCTGGTAGACGGCAGCAGCAGCATCAACATCATGTACCGAGACACCATGGAGAAGTTGGGCATCAAAGAGAAGCAGCTTCAGCCTACCAGGACCGTGTTCCACGGCATCGTCCCCGGCCTCTCTTGTTCACCAATCGGCAAGGTCAAGATTGATGTCCTGTTTGGTGATAAGAAGCACTTCCGGCGGGAGCCAGTCTGGTTTGAGGTGGTGAATCTGGATAGCCCCTATCATGTAATATTGGGCCGACCAGCTCTCGCAAAATTCATGGCGGTGTCCCATTACGCCTACCTGAAGATGAAGATGTTGGGCCCCAAAGGAATAATCACCAGAGTCGGGGACTATGAGAAGTCCATTGCATATGCCACTGCCAGCAGTCGTCTGGCCGAGTCCCTTGTCATAGCTGAAGAGAAGCACCGCCTTGATCGGTTGGTGGCAATGGCTGGCGAGCAGCCGGCCATACCATCCGATCCCAAGGAGGCAGAATCGCAAGGCTCATTCCAGCCGGCCAAAGAAACCAAGAAGATTGCTTTGGACCCGTCACACCCGGAGCGGTTTGCTGTCATAGGGTCAAACCTCCGTGAGAATCGGAACATCTTTGCATGGTCCCCCAAGGACATGCCGGGTGTCCCGACGGATTTCGCCGAGCACAAGCTACATGTGAGAGAAGACGCGAAGCCGGTCAGGCAGCCACTCCGCCGCCTGTCAGAAGAAAAAAGAAGGGTTGTTGGAGAAGAGGTCACTCGCCTGCTGGTAGCTGGCTTCATTATGGAGGTGTTCTACCCAGAGTGGCTCTCCAACCCTGTCCTGGTGCTGAAGAAGAACAACAAATGGCGCATGTGCATTGACTACACCAGCCTCAACAAAGCTTGCCCTAAAGATCTGTTTCCTCTGCCGCGAATAGATCAAGTGATTGACTCCATAGCCGGATGCGAGCTGCTGTCATTCCTTGATGCCTATTTCGGATACCACCAGATTAAACTGGATCCGGCCGACCGCCTGAAGACCGCCTTCCTCACGCCATTTGGGGCCTTCTACTACCTGACCATGATGTCCGGCTTGAGAAATGTCGGCGCCACCTTTCAGCGTTGCATGAAGAAGTGTCTCCTCAAGCAACTTGGCAGAAATGCCCACGTTTACGTGGATGATATCGTGGTGAAGACCGAGAAGCGGGGAACTCTCTTAGAGGATCTCCAAGAGACCTTCAAAAACCTGCGCCGCTTTCAGATCAAGCTAAGCCCAGATAAATGCATCTTTGGGGTACCAGTAGGCCAGCTCCTTAGCTTCCTGGTGTCTGAACGCAACATCGAGTGCAACCCAGCAAAGATCAAGGCCATCGAGAGGATGGAGAGGCCAACTCGCATACGAGACGTCCAAAAGTTTACTGGGTGCTTGGCCTCACTCAGCCGATTCATCAGCCGGCTGGGCGAGAAGGCACTCCCTCTGTACCAATTGATGAAGAAGACCACCTGCTTCAAGTGGAATGACAAGGCGGACGAAGCCTTCCACCAGCTCAAGAAAGTGTTGTCCATGCCGCATGTCTTGGCGGCGCCAACGGACAAGGAACCCATGTTCCTTTACATAGCCGCCACCAGCCGGGTGGTCAGCACTGTGATTGTGGTCGAATGCCCAGAGGACGGCAGAGCCTTGCCTGTCCAGAGGCCGGTCTATTACCTGAGTGAGGTGTTGTTAGTTTCCAAGCAGAACTATCCACATTACCAGAAGATGTGCTATGGAGTGTACTTTGCCGCCAAGAAACTCAAGCAGTACTTCCAAGAGCATCCAATCACGGTCGTATGCACGGCCCCGCTTGTTGAGATCATGGGCAACAAGATGCTTCAGGTCAAGTGGCAAAGTGGGTCATTGAGCTGGCCCCCTTCACCATCTTCTACCAGCCCCGCACCACTATCAAATCACGAGCGCTGGCCGACTTCCTCATCGACTGGGCCGAGACCAGTACCTGCCGCCTGCTCCAGATTCAACCCATTGGCGGATGCACTTTGACGAATCAAAGATGTGCACTGGCTTGGGAGCCGGTGTCGTCCTTACCTCTCCCAAAGGAGACAAGCTCAAGTACACCTTGCAAATCCACTTTGCCGCCTCCAACAACGTGGCCGAGTATGAGGCACTCATTCACGGGCTCCGGATGGCCAAAGAGATTCGCATCCGCCGAGTGCTATGCTATGGTGACTCGGACTTGGTGCTCAACAGTCGTCTAGTGATTGGGACGCCAAAGATGCGAACATGGCAAGTTATCGCTTCCTGGTCCAGCAAATCAGTGAGCATTTTGACGGCTGCGAGTTCCTCCACATACCACAAGTTGACAACATTCAGGCCGATGCTTTGGCACGAATTGGATCAACTCGGCAAGCAATACCAGCCAGTGTGTCCCTCCAATGCTTGCGCAAGCCTTCTATCCAGCCATCACCAGAGTCAGAATCAATCTTCATGCCAGCCGGCCCTGGAGCAGACGGCCCAAAGACCCCAGTAGCCAGCTCGGGGACTGCTGTGCTAGCACCCGGCCCGGGGACTGCCGCACCAACACCCGGCCCGGGGACTTCAGAACCCGGCCCGGGGACTGCTGCGGTCGGCTCAGGAGCTCCAACGGGCGGCCAAGGAACTACAGCGCCAACATGCGGCCAAGGGATTGCTGCCCCGGCACCCGGCCCGGGGACTTCAGTAGCACAGCAAGCGGCTCACTCCAGCCCTCCACCTCCCGGCCCAACCACCCCGGTTTCAGTGGCAGAAGTAACAGGAGTCACAGCACCATCATGGACACAACCAATCCTCAAATTTCTGCTCAGAAGAGAGTTGCCAGCAGATGAGACCTTGGCACTGCAAGTTCAGCGCAGAGCTTCAGCATATACAATAATAAACAAAGAGCTTGTCAGACGAAGTGCGACCGGCGTCTTCCAGCGCTGCGTGGCAGCAGAAAAGGGTCTGGCCATTTTGAGAGATATTCATCAAGGCGAATGCGACCACCATGCGGCTTCCAGATCCCTCGTCGCCAAAGCTTTCCGCCATGGTTTCTTCTGGCCGACTGGTTTGGACGACGCCAAAGACCTAGTCAAGAAATGCAATGGTTGTCAGCACTTCAGCTCCAAGCAACATCTGCCGGCTTCTGCACTCAAGACTATTCTGATCACATGGCCATTTGCAGTTTGGGAACTGGACATGGTGAGCCCTTTCAAGACAGCACACGGCGGCTTGACTCATTTGCTTGTGGCTGTGGACAAGTTCACCAAGTAGATCGAGGCGAAGCCAATCAAGAAACTCAACGGCCCGACTCTCGTGACCTTCATTGCTGATATTACAGTCCGGTATGGCATACCACACAGCATCATCATCGACAACGACACAAACTTTGCCAAAGGAGCATTGGCCTGTTTCTGCGCAACACAGGGCATCCGACTGGACTTAGCGTCTATTGCTCACCCGCAGTCAAACGACCAAGTCGAGCGTGAAAACGGCCGCATCTTGTCCGGCATCAAGCCTTGGCTGGTCGAGCCCTTGGAACAATCAGTCGACTACTGGATCGAGGAGTTGCCATCAGTCCTCTGGAGCCTTAGAATGACTCCGAACAAATCAACCTGCTTCACTCCTTTCTTCCTCATCTATGGGCCGAGGCCGTCATCCCAATAGACGTTGAGTTTGACTCGCCTCGTGTCACCATGTACACAGAAGCCGAAGCAAAAGAAGCACGAGAAGACGGCGTCGACCTGCTGGAGGAGGCCCGGCTGGTAGCACTCCGTTGATCCGCCATCTACCAGCAGGGTCTCCATCGATATCACAGCCGACGAGTCAAGCCACGATCCTTTCGCGAGGGGGCCATGTGCTCCTGCTGATCCAGCGAACGGCCGGCCAGCACAAGCTCTCAGCCCCTTGGGAAGGACCATTCATCATCAGCAAGGTACTAGGCAACGATGCCTACTACCTTATCGATGCGCAGAAGCCAAGAGCACGCAAAAGAGATGACTCAGGCAAGGAGTCAGAGCGCCCGTGGAACGCAAACCTCCTTCGCCGCTTTTACAGCTAAAGGCAGTATGTATCGTACTATCTACTGTATTTTGGGAAACGACGGGATCCCCGAGGAGCACTCGGGGACTGCCCCTCCCTTTATCTATATGATAAGTTTCGTGCCTATGAATGTGTTGTTTACATTCCTTCACCTGGCACCGGGACCGAGCAGACGGCCCGGGCGCTTGCCGCCTGGCCCTATGTTTAAAGTTTTTTCTCCAACAGCCGGACAAGTAGTGTGCCGGCATCCAAGCCCTCTCCCACCTAAAGGTCACAGACTCACAGAACGCGGCTGTCTGACTGGTGGGAGTCAAAGGCAGGAAGCGGTGCCCACATGAAAAATGGCTAAAGAAAAATAAACATAGGGCAAGACGGCCCTTGAGACAAGTTGGCTGGCTACCGAGCAGCCGGCCAGCCGGGTTCTAGCTTAGCCAAACCGCGTTCTAGAGGGCGGGATGCTTGCCTATCCAGAAAATAACTAAGTACCTGACCCAGCCACAGACCACAGAGTGGCTGCCTGGCTGGCAGGGCGGCAGTTAAAGGAGATGGCAAAAGAGAAATGCCCGAAGTAACACCCCGGCAAATAGCATAAACATATGTGGGGTTAAGAGAATATTTACATAACAAAAGGCTTCCATGGCCGCCTTCCAGCAAATGTTTTTGATACACCCAGTGGGTGGAATTGTTCAAGACTAACCCTACCAAGTCATAAAGGAAACAGGAAATAGAAGATAGCATGGTCGCCTAGGCTAGAGGTGCAGCAGGCGGAGCAGATGGCACCACGGGGTCCGCTGGGCTGGCTGCTGAGGGGGCCGCCTGGCGGGTCTCGGCCTGGTCGCCTTCCGTGACGGACGGCGCGGTCCCACGAGGCTCGCTCGTTGAAGCCTGGTCGGGTGGATGACGAGCAGACGGCTCCTCCTCCAGAAAGTCGCCTTCCTCGTCGTCTTCCTCCTCGTCCTCACCCTCGTCGCTTGAGGCGATCTCCTCATCCAGCTCCTCCGGCGCTGCCAGGTCCAGCGCAAAGTTGTCAGGCGGCACCACATTGTCGTTTTCATCCAACTCCGGGATGAAGACGGTAGTGTCGGCGTAATCAACAATCGCGGCGGCGCGCTTGATGAGATCTCCTCATACCGCTGCTAGCTCGGGCTCGGCTTCCAGGCGGAAGGTCGCCAGCTGAGCGAGATCCAGATCGGGATACCAACCCTGGGCAAATTCCAAGGCGGCCCGCATGCCGGCTCTCGCTGAAGCACCCTTCCAAGCCTCGAAGCGGCCGACGGCCGCCTCCAGCCATTCGGCGGCCCGGCTAGGAGTGCGGGGTGCCGGGACGTCTGGCCAGAGGGTGGCCAGCACCTGGGACCCAGCGCATTGAAGGCAGCAGAGCAGGCGATGGGCCGGCTGGAGGCGCGCTCTAATGGCGAGGAGTTGCTCGATGGGAATCCGGGGCGCATTGGGTGTAATCACCCGACCCGCCCGACGCCTCTCGTCACGTTGGGCCTCAATGGCGTGGCTGGCGGCAACAGAATGGCCCAGGTAGTACTCTACGGCAAGGACAAAATAGAGAATCAGGAAAAAGGAGCCGGCTGCTGCGGCAGACGATGAACATGCGAAAGCAAGGAAAGGCAGCTCACCGTCAACCATGTCCTCGATGGCCCCATAGCCATCCTGCAGGGCCGTCTCCGTCTCCGCCCAGTTCGAGCGCTCAGTCTTGAACTCGGCCTGAAGAAGCTCCTCGGCGTCTGCCAAATTTTTGAGCTCCGCCTTGTGCGCCGCCGCCTGGTCAGCCAACACCTTGGCCGGACGATCACGCTCTTGGACGGCAAGGCTGCGCTCCTGCTCCTTGACGGCGAGCTCGGCCCGGACCCTGCCTAGCTGGTTGCGGAGGTCGGTTGCGGTTGCTAACAAGGAGGGAAGAAGAAGCGTTACCATCAGATAGAAGACAAAACAACCTTGGAGTTCCAGACCGCCTGCTTAGCAGCCGGCCCAGAACTCGGGGACTACACCCAGCGGGTGCGTTGACGCGCCCCCGCAAGGAGGAAAAGAGAGGTACTTACTCCGGCTCTCTGCCAGGGCGGTCCTCAGCTGAGCCAGCTCTTGATGCTAGGAGTAGTAGGCCGCCACCTGAAGATTGTGGTAATCCTGCAACAAGGGAAGCGAGAGACAAGTTAGTTACAAAGCAGCACCTTGGAGTTCCAAGCCGCCTGCTCAGCAGCCGGCTCGGAACTCGGGGACTACACCTAGTGGGTGCGCTGACGCGCCCCCACGAGAGAAATTGAAGGAAGAAAAATTAAATAAGAAATCAACTTACCCGGACGGCAGTCCGTGTGGCCAAGAACTCCTGCAAGGCCCTCTGCAGGGTCTCGCCTTGGGTGTTGAACCGGTCGAGGACGTCCCGAGAAGCGACATTCAGGACGCCACCACTACCAGACGGCCCGACAGCACTACACTGGTGGCCTCGTTATCCGGCGAAGACGAGCTAGCAGCGCCGGCCTCTACCTACCGCGGGGCGGAGACCGCCCTCGCTAGTCGTGGATGAGCTGGAACCTGGGTGGTGGGCAACGGGCCCACCACAAGCACGCCTTCCGCCAGCGGCACGTCTGGCCCCCCGGGCCGGCTGTCCCGTGCCCCAGCAGGCGGCACGGGAGGAGTTGCTTCCGCCTCCATGATGGCATGGTCGTCCCCCTTCTTTTCAAGGGTCGGCTGATCACCACCAGCCGGCACTTGAACAGACGGCTACGGAGGAGCCGCGTGCTCGAGATCGGCGTAGCTTGCCGACTACTGGAGGGCCGCTTCCCGCTCCTAGGCCTGGACGGCTGCATTCGCCTGCGCCTTGGTGACCGCCTCGGCTTCGGCCTTGGCTGCGACGTCGGCCTCTGCCTGCACCGCCTGGGACAGCTCCGCCTCCCGGCGAGCCGCGGCCTCCCGCTTCTCCCGTTCCTCCCGGGCTTCTCGCGCATTCCTTTCCATCGCCTCTCTGAGGGCGGCGGCAGGGTCCACGCGGTGTGGCGTAGAAGAGGTGTTCGTGCCCCCGACCACCGAGCCAATAGGAGCTCGCGAGAGGGAAAGCGGGGCTCTGTTCAAGTGATCCCAAAAGGACAGTAAAATCAGCCATGGAAAGGGCAAAGGACTAAAACAAGCATAAAGAGAAAGGCACGACGCAGCACTTACGCGGATACGGTCGGCCTCGGCTTGGGGACCCTAAGAAGGGCCGCTGTCGGTGTCCTGGGAACCGGGGTACCCAGACTTGCGTGTCTGCGGGCCGCGACGCGCTCCTACAAGCGGCCTGGTACGACCCAGGTGATCGACCAGCTACTCAAGACCCTCGCGTGGGGCCAGGCCTCGCGAGGAGAATGACGCCAAGACCCCCTCGGGAGCGGCCTCGGCAAGGTGTTCCGGAGGGGCGGAGAATCCAAGGCCAAGCCTGCCTCAGGAGGAGGCAGTGATGTCAGCAGTGACGCACCGCGCCAGCGGGTGCCAGCGTCCGGCAGTGGCACAGTTGCCATTTCGATGCAAAGGAGACAGCGCAGCCGTTGGTTCCCAAGGAGCGGGGCAAAGGTTTCCTCTTTGGTGCAACGAGACCGAAGATCGCAAGGACGATAAGGAGGATGTCACCGTCGAGCCCACCACCGTGTCACCGCCTGATCCTTTTGCAGGTGGAGACTGCTTTTGTCAGGGTAGGAACATCCTTGTGCTCCCGCTCAAATATGGCCGTTGTGGAATCCCTTCCTGCCTAAACATTTCGGGGGAAGAGGACCGTGGCCGCCTATATAAGTAGCTAGGACCTCCACTACAAAGGAGAGAGAGACTCACACACTTGACCACTGCACAAGGAGCAAGAACACTAGCCTCCTGACCCTCCTGAGCTCGCCTCCTGAGCTCAGGAACCCTTGTACCAATTCATACTCTAGCTCACCCGAAGCCAATCCACCAAAGCAGGAAGTAGGGTCTTACACCTCGCGGTGGCCCGAACCTGGATAAACTCTCGTGTGTTTGTTCGTTGTTTGCTTGAATCCTTCCACCGAGATGAGAGAGAGGTGCTAGGTAGACGTGAGTGGGAGAGATCTTCGTTCGCGCCCATGTGTTCGAACTTAACGGGTTTTGCGGAGCCCTGAATCCAACATTTCGCGCTCCAGGTAGGGGCCTGTCGAAATCTCGCCTCTCCGACGACCTCGTCGCGTTCTCGTCACCGACCCTGCTCCACAGCCATGGTGGACACACGCCGAGCTCGCGCCGCCCGCCGTGTTGCAAACGTCACTTAGACGGAGCCCGTGGGCAACGACACACCGCTCCGCCCCAACTCGCCGGTCGCCAACGCCGCCACCGACCCGGCTATCCACGAGCAGCAGGACTCCTCGCTGCCGCTGTCCGTGCGGCGGGATGGCCGCACGGCAACGCCTACACCCTCACCGGCCGCAGCGTCGTCCTCGCTGGCCCGCCGCGGGCTGGTCTACCAGTAGCATGCGCTACTGATGGCGCGGGAGCTCTTGCGCTACCGCCCGGCAGATGATCTCTATGACGAGTGGCTCCACCGCATCACCGAGCTCGTCAACGCAGCTGGGGAAGCGCCTGCACCAACGCACTCTTCGTGTCCTCCGTCGCCCCCGGCGGCGAACAAGGGTCGTGGGGTCCCGGCTCCGCCTCACCCTCACCCCGCCGGCAAGGAGGGCCGGCGCGAGGTCCCTCGACATGAACAACCCCGCAGAGCCCATGTCCGCAACGAGAAGAGTTGCCAGGTAATCCCGCACTCGCATGCAGGGGCTCATGGGCCCCCTCGCCCACAACGCCCAGACCGCACGCCACAGGAGGTGGTGGCGCCAGCACCTCAAGAACCAGCGTCATAGGTGCAGGGGGCGCCTGTGATCATGAGCGTACGCGGGTGTGGCGCCCTAGCTCCCGAGCTACGGCACCTCGTCTAGCCCGGCGAGTTCAAGCCGGACCTGCCTCCGCATTACGACGGCACCATCGACCCCACGGAGTTCCTCCAACTCTACAAGCTGAGCATCGAGGCGGCCAACGGCACTGATCAGGTCATAGCGAACTGGTTCCCCATGGCTCCGAAGGACGGCGCGCGCTCCTGGCTCCTGAACCTCCTGGTGGGATCCATCTCCTCCTGGGGAGAGCTTCGCGAGCGCTTCGTCGCCAACTTCCAAGGCACCAGTGACCGAGCCCCGGCAGCCGCTGACCTGCGTCGCATGAAGCAGCAGCCGGGAGAAACCCTGCAGGAGTACATCCAACACTTTAGCACCATGCGCATCTGTATCCCCAGGGTCTCGGACGAGGCCAACATCTCTGCGTTCTCCGATGGCGTCCGCGATGTCAGGATGAGGGAGGAGCTCGCCATCCACAAAGACTTGTGCACAGCCCTCGAGATGTTCAAGCTCGCGGCAAAGTGTGCCAGGGCGGAGGAAGGTCGCCTCTCCCTTCAGGAGCTGCCTGAGGTGGAGGCAGACGACAAGAAGACCAAGGCCAAGGAGTCGAAGCGCAAGGGACCCACCGTGCTGGCTGCTGAGCCAGAAGTGAAGCATTGCTGCGGCTACGATGACCTCCCCAGAGACAACCGACCGTACTGCGTCTTCCACAGCGTCCACAGCCACAACACCAACGATTGCCAGGAGCTCAGGGCGATGCGCGGCGGGCAGCGCCCTGAGCGCGACAACCATGGCTACGGCCGTGGAGGAGGCCGAGGAGGAGGACGTTGGGACGGCAGGAACTCGTGCCAAGGGTGGCGTGAGCAGCCTCGTGAAGACCACTGGCAGGAGCAGCCTCGTGATGCCCCCTGGTGCGACCAGCCTCGTGAGGGTTGCCCTTAGGGCCATGGAGGCCTGCCTCCGCTACCACCACCACCAAGGAGGAACGACGACGATCGCCAGGGAGACGGGGCAGGGGGCTTCCAGGAACCGCGTGCAGTCGCGTGCGTTCTGGGAGGAGCTCATGCCCCTTCTTCTCACCGCATCTTGAAGCAGTTCGCCCGTGAGGTGAACGCGGCGCTTCCCAGGCCTGACGCCGCGCCCAACCTCAGATGGACCAAGCAAGTCATCGCCTTCGACCCCAAAGACCAGCTCAAGTGTACTGTGGCCCCAGGCGCACTCTCGATGCTCTGCACCCCCACCATCAGCAACGTCCTCGTGACCAAGACCCTCATCGACGGTGGGGCAGGGCTCAACGTCCTCTCCGTCCAGACCTTCGAGACACTCCAGGTTCCATACGATCAGCTCCACCCCACCAAGCCATTCTACGGAGTCACGGATGGCTCCACACTCCCGATGGGGCAAGTCCGCCTCCCTGTCACCTTTGGAGACCGCGAAAACTACCACACCGAGCTCATCGACTTCGACGTCGCCAACATCCACCTCCCGTACAACACCATCCTGGGGTATCCTACCCTTGCCAAGTTCATGGCGGCGACCCATCACGGCTACAACGTCCTCAAGATGTCGAAAGCGGCGGAGTCATCATGATCGCCTCTGACGAGAAGGAAGCGGTGCGCTCCCTGGAGCGTGCCTACCAGACCGCGGCGGTTGAATACTACGATGAGGATGAAGCCGTCCTCGCCCTGCAGACCGCCCCCAAGAAGAAGAAGAACCTACCCGTCAACGGACCTCAGGACGCGGGGGCTCCCGACGACCTGGCCCCAGGACTCGCGCCTGCTGACGAGGCGCCTCCCACCCTCGCATAGGGAGGCGCGCTCGACGCCCCTCTTATGACGGGCTCGGGGGCTCTCCTCTAGAGTGTCCCTGAGCTGACCCGTGCCCCGAGGGAGGTGCTCGAGCACCACCTGCAAGCGTATCTTGATGCACGTTTTTGTGAGCCCAGCGCGAGCCGTCTAGTGCTAGGGGCTCAGGACTTCATCGACCAGTACGCAAGACTCATCCACGGTGGGTGTAACAGCACAACCCCATGTCCACCTACTCGTAGCCCGAGCGACTACTTCCGCGTTTGCGTCGACATCGCGGGTCTCAACCAAACCGCTTCTCAGGAGCCCTTCTGGCCGACGGCGGTCGGCCGGAGGAGGGCCCTCCCCTGTAGCTACGTCTGCATGCTCTTCGACTTCCGCAATGCAGCTGCCACGTTCCAGCACCTCGCGCAGCAGGCCTTGGGGGCTCGGGAGGCTCAGTGGCAGGCGGTCCGGACGGAGTGGGAGCTGGACCAGCGCGACCACTGAGAGCCTCAGGAGCCCCTGGGCCTCAGGAGACCGGCGAACCTCGGGAGCGACCCGCACAGCTCGCATTTTCAGCTGCCCCAACTCTCCATCGTCAAGTATCAGGTGACACTTCAGGTATCTAGACGAGGGCGCCTCTCGCGCTGCATCATCCTCGGGCCGCTAGGGGCTGTTCCCCCGTGGCTGTCTCCCTTTTTTGCATGATCAAGGCCAGATATTTCTTTCCATTCGCATTATTTATATGCTTGGCGTCCTCACCGCCACTAAGGTCATGAGCCCTTGTGAGCCACTCGCGACTGCCACATGATTAAGGACTGGCACGACGTCTGTGCTCGGGCCCGTCCCTGCAGCGTCGATAAATCCAAGGGCTGGGCTCTGCCTATGGAGCCATTTCCGTGATGGCACCTCCCATGGTCCTTGGTGCCTTGTTCTCGCATGGGCTAATCGTGGACGGGTAAGTAGGGTCCCATGTCATGTGCCTCGCTCATGCGGGAACCGCGCGCCGGCTGTTTTTCCTTTGGATCGTGGCATGAGAAGACTGGGCACGGCGTCTGTGCTCGGGTCCGTCCCTGCAGCATTGATAAATCCAGCGGCAGAGCTCTGTCTTACGGGCCGGTCCCGCTAACGTCACCTCCTGGGGTCACTGGTGCTACGGCCTTCTCATCCAATATCCCCTGGAGATGCACTCGGCGCAGGTCGACACAACACCTCTCTTTTCACATTTTGCGGAAGAAGACTCAGGCGCAACCCGCCTCATGGTAGGGTCTCGTGAGTGATGTGTAAGCTCATGAGAACTTCCTCAGAGTCGTTCAGCTCGTCCTGAGGAGGGCCCATATACACCTTGGCTGTCCTACCGTGCTAGCCACGCGTCAGGATGGGGCTGTACACGCCTCGGAGTTTCTCGCGGTGGGAGGCTCCCACCCACGGTCTAGTGGAAGTACCAAGCTCCGTGCTGGCAGATCCAACCGAGGAGCGGTTATGCCCACGAACCAGTGGAAGCACCAAGCTCCGCGCTGGCCGATATGACCGAGGCGTGGTTATGCCCACACTCCGCGCAAGTGTGGTAGCTCTATGCTCCGCGCTAGTTATAAACAACTGAGGGTGGCCCCCAGTGGCCGCACCAACCTCAGGGAGCTTTTCAGCTCACGACGCTCACAGCTTCTCCTTGGATGGGTGTCGCGAGGCGGGCTAGGCACGGGGGCTATGCTCAGGTCACGCCTGGCAGACGCCACCCTACCAGGCACCCAGACACCTGGCCTTCTCGTGCCCGCATCCCAGGCGAAGGCTCGTGGGCAAGGTATGGTGCTTGTTCTCCTTCATGAAGAGCAGTTCGTACATCAAGGGGGGCCTATGGGCATCACGACCCAGGGGCCTAACTGGCCACGTAGCCCCTCATCCCTTGAGCCTAGTTATGACGATAACCCCGGTCCTCCGAAGGGCTCAATGGCGATCGAGGTATGCACGGGGTTGGGCCCTGCCAACGCAGAACGAAAATGGGACCGCTTGAACGTCATGGGGGACCCTTTGGGCGTCGCGACCCAAGGGCCTCACTGGCCACGTAGCCCCTCACCCCTTGAGTCTAGTTACTATGGTAACCCTAGCGTCCGGAGGGCTCAGCAACGAGTCTAGTTACTATGGTAACCCCGATCACCTAGAGGGCTCAGCGGCGGTCGAGGTATGCGCGGGGTTGGGCCCTGTCGACGCAGAGGACCTAAAGCAAACATGAAAGGAAGCAAGCATGGAATCATCTAGCTATTACAATAATGACAAGTTTTTTCAAATTCAACCAAGTTCTTACGCCTCCCCAAGGCACCTCTCTCACTAAACAGGGCGGGTCAAGCATCGACAAGCACAGTATCACCAGTCTACACCTTTTTAGGTTGCGATGGTGGTAGCCTGGAGAAACGTCTCCACAGACCATGTGGCTTCTGTTCTAGGGCTTCGGGAGCGATCATTGCCGCCGCCTCACGAGGGCGCTCGGACGCCAAACCTCGCCTCAAGGGAGAGGCGACGGGAATCAAACACCATCTGACCTCAGGAATCGCTAAAGATAAGTTTTTCAACACCGCACCCGCTTGCATACATACACCACCACTTACTATGGTTACGAAGCCCTTCCTGATGGACCAGTGGGCAGCTGCCTGGACGCCAAGAGGGACCTCTCGAGCGTTGCGCCTCAGGGGCTCTTACCAGATCCTGGACCCCTCGCCTCCTAGCCTTGGCCATGGTGCCGCAACTCGGCATACCAGCACGGGCCGAGGCTGGTTCCAGGATTGGGTCTCGCTGGCGTAGGGTCTTAAGCTACCACGGGAACGAAAGGAAGGAGAAATCGTGCTTTGACAAGGGAATCATGTAGGACACAAGTTTATAACGCTATATAATAGCAAAAGTACTACGAGAATTTACATGTCCTTGTGAAGCCCTCCATGATGTCCCACGGGAACTAAGCTAAGGAAGACGCTCCCAAGGAACTCGGCTTGAACTCCCTCAACAACGGCGACACCGGGAGGACACCGTTTCCCTCCGGTGATAGGGGAGGTGGCTTGGCGGCTCGTAGCTCTCGTCAGAGCTCGAGGCCGTCTCAGGGGTAGCATAGCTGCTATTAGGAGAGTCGGAGATATAGCCGACAGCGAGCCCTTCGTCGCCCTGATGACACAGGGAATGGTCGCCGGCGAGCCCATTCCCTGCGCCACACGGCAGTCGAACGCCGTCCGCCCGAAGACTTTGAAGGTTATCGCGCCCGTCGTGTCCAGCGCGAAGTGAAGAATGTGCCTCCCGGTGGGGGCGCAAGCGCGACGCACCACACCCTAGCCCCAGGTCATGAACACCTTGCCAGAAGAAACCACCTCCACGTCGGCTTGCGAAGGAGGAAGGCGACACCCTTCATGCCTCAGCTCCATCGTCACCCGACCACGAGCTGGGAGTACCTCCCTCGGGAATGGAGGAAGGAGGATTCAGGAATGCGGAGGGGCCCCGCCCCATACGATGAACTCGTGGGCATCATCCTCCGAATGGGACGGTAGCAGGGTGCGAGGAGACGCCCGTCTCTCCGGGCGACTGGCGGCGCCACCCCTATCACCGCCCCCGCTCAATCTGCCTGCCGGTGGGATGTGCAAGGGAAGCGGAAATGCTGGTGGAGCCCGCGTGCACCATGTGCGAGCGTCCGCCGGCCTCAGGGGTGCGCCCGGGGAATCACGGCGCCTCTTCTTCGGGGGGAGCTATTCGGGCTCCACCATCGGGCTCTTCCCTTTCTCCGCGGCCGAGAATCTGCGAATCGGCGCCATCGAACCCTGGGAGCAATGGAAACGTCGGGATCGGCCTGCAACGGTCAAGTGAGAGGCGTGGAGCCTCACCCCCTGTTTATAGGCCAGGAAGACCAACCGGCGGCCACTTGCGCATAGCCATAATGGCCCCGCTGCCCGCGCCAAGGAGTTGTCAAGTCACACGGTTGCCAAGATTGCGTGGGAAGTGGAGTCACTCGCGTCCCATCCAACCGTCACGCGCCAGCATGGCCCGCAGCCTTTTTAGGGCCCGCGGCGCTTCGTCCTCGACTAAGGCTTCGCCTGAAGCCAACTCCGTGTATGGCATCTGTCGACGTCCTGGGAACTGGGGTACCCAGACTTGCCTGTCTGCGGGCCGCAACGCGCTCCTACAAGCAGCCTGGTACGACCCAGCTGATCGACCAGCTGCTCAAGACCCTCGCGAGGGGCCAGGCCTCACGAGGAGAACGACGCCAAGACCCCCTCGGGAGCAGCCTCGACAAGGCGTTCCGGAGGGGCGGAGAATCCAAGGCCAAGCCTGCCTCAGGAGGAGGCAGTGATGTCAGCAGTGATGCACCGCGCCAGCGGGTGCCAGCGTCCGGCAGCGGCACAGTTGCCATTTCGGTGCAAAGAAGACAGCGCAGCCGTTGGTTCCCAAGGAGCGGGGCAAAGGTTTCCTCTTTGGTGCAACGAGACCGAAGACCGCAAGGACGATAAGGAGGATGTCACCGTCGAGCCCACCACCGTGTCACCGCCTAATCCTTTTGCAGGCGGAGACTGCTTTTGTCAGGGTAGGAACGTCCTTGTGTTCCCGCTCAAATATGGCCATTGTGGAATCCCTTCCCGCCTAAACATTTTGAGGGAAGAGGACCGTGGCCGCCTATATAAGTAGC
Organism: Secale cereale; assembly: GCA_902687465.1. Classification (NCBI taxonomy): domain Eukaryota; kingdom Viridiplantae; phylum Streptophyta; class Magnoliopsida; order Poales; family Poaceae; genus Secale; species Secale cereale. The sequence goes on along the minus strand of LR738710.1, from coordinate 452,543,010 downwards.
TAGGACCTCCACTACAAAGGAGAGAGAGACTCACACACTTGACCACTTCACAAGGAGCAAGAACACTAGCCTCCTGACCCTCCTGAGCTCGCCTCCTGAGCTCAGGAACCCTTGTACCAGTTCATACTCTAGCTCACCCGGAGCCAATCCACCAAAGTAGGAAGTAGGGTCTTATACCTCGCGGTGGCCCGAACCTAGATAAACTCTTGTGTGTTTGTCCGTTGTTTGCTTGAATCCTTCCACCGAGACGAGAGCGAGGCGCTAGGTAGACTTGAGTGGGACATATCTTCGTTCACGTCCTTGTGTTCGAACTTAACGGGTTTTGCGGAGCGCTGAATCCGAGGCCTTGGGCTTCTTGGGCCGGCCACCAGGCAGCCAGGCGGTGGCCCGACGCTTCAAGCCATCGGCCGTGGTTGGTGGCGCCATCGAGGAGCTGCTGCCCCCGATCGGGTCCGCCCCTCGGACGCGAGGCAACACTTCCTCCTCCTCCTCCTCGTCCAGCCAATCCTCAACTCCGCCTCCTGACAAGCCGCCTGCTGGCTGGCCCCCGCCGCCTGTAACCTCCTCCTCCTCCATGGCGGCCGCCCCTAGATCGGGGTCGCTCGTGTCGCTCTTGGAGCGGTTCGGCATCAACGGGCGGGCCGGCTGCCCAGAGCTCGGCTCCGGCTGGCCGGGGAAGACCTGCAAGGCGGCACAAGGGTCAAGCGACTGGGGAAGGCAAAAGAAGGAAAGAAGGAGAAAGAGAAAAGGGGGGCTCACCACAGGCGGAGGGTTGTTGCGGCTGTACGGCGGCTTGCCAAACGCCCAGCCCGAATCGGACATCTTGCAGTTGCAGATGGAGTTCACCAGATTGGCCACCTCCGCGTACGGCATCCGCTTGGTGCAGGTCCGGCTCGGGTCCTGGTGCCCGCTCATGTCGCAGATCAGGTGTGGGCGGGACTGCAGTAGCAGCACTCAGCGCTTTGCAAAGGTGGCCAGGAAGTCTGAGAACACCAGGCCCTCATGTTCCTTCATCTCCTGAAGGCGGTTCACGGCGATAGAAGCCCCATGCGTGAGGGGGACGGGCCGAAACTTCCAGGAGGCGCGGGGCTCGGCAGGCGGACCGGCGGCGTAGTCCGGCAGATTGATGAAGCCGTGCTCCGGGTCGACGTTGGAGACATAAAAGTAGGTCTTCTGCCACAGCTTCACCGAGTGCACGAGAGCCAGCTTCGGGAAGTAGTTCCTGGCCCCGATGCGCTTCACGGCGACGCACCCGCCGCACTAGGCGGCCTCGCCCCAGAGTGCAGTGCCGAGCTTCAAGTAGAAGAGCTCGCTCCACAGCTCGAGCGTGGGGAGCACCCCGAGGTACCCCTCACAGAGGACGACGAAGGCAGACAGTGTCACCATCGTGTTCGGCATGAGGTGGTGAGGCTGCATGTTGTAGAAGTCGAGGAAGGAGCGGAAGAACCCGCAGGTGGGGAGCCCGAAGCCGTGGAGGAAGTGCGAGCGAAAGACTACACGCTCGCCCAGCCGCGGCGCCAGCCTGATCTTGGCCGACGACGCAAGACGCACAGCGACCTTCTCGGCGGGAGGCAACCGCCGCGAGCGGCGGAGAAAATGCAAATGTTCCTCGATGATTTCGCCACCCTCCCACTCGCCGAAGCGGTGGACCTGTGCTTCCGTGGCCATGGTTCTAAGGGGGGTGGATTCCGGCGGAGCTGTGCATGTGACGGCAACGAAGAACATAAGAAGGCGAGAGGAAGAAGAAGATGGAGAGGAGGTGTGGGCGTGAGCTGCGCTCGCCTCCTCCCGCGCCTACTTATAGGCCAGAGACGACAAAGCCGAGGGGGTGTGGGTGTGGGATTAACTGCGCCACGCCCCGCACCTTTTCGCGCCTAATCCTCACGCATTTAATGCGCGTGGGGAGGGCAATCGATTGCCTCTGCCGCAACAGATCCGCGCGCGCGCCGAGGCCCTGTAGTGGTGGGCCCCGGCCTGCTGCTGCGTCCCATCGTGCGCGTGGGCTGGCAGGACGACACGGCGAGATGACGGCGCGTGGAACGCCGCCAACGGGCGGCAAAACCACACCATGGCCCGCCATCCGCGCGATACCTTCTCCTCGAAGACTCGAAGACAAAAGCCCGGCTGCTAGAAGTCGGCCCTTCCAGAAGACGGACTAGAAGCACAACCAATTTTCACACAGAGAGAGAAGCTGCTAGAACCCCGCTATCCTGCTCGCGACTGCAGAGTTCCACCAGCTTCGGGGACTACTGTCGGAGATATTTACCACGGGTGTCTTCATCGACCACCCATGGCGTTTCAAGACAAATAAGGACCGCCTATCATCCTCTGGCCGCCTGTGCATCGGGCCGCCTCCTAGGGCCGCAACATCTAGGAGCCCGCTGCCAGCAAGCGAACGGAGCCCCGACAGGCGGCAGCCTAGCGGCCAGCATCTGGAAGACGGCCTCGTGCCTCCCCCCTCGGGGCACGTGTTGGAGGTCCGCGACGAGACTAAGGCATGGCTACAGTTAAGCATGTCCCTAAAGAATCCATAGAAGCGTGGCTACAATGAGAGTGTACCTTACGGACACTCCCTAAATGGCGTATCACTGTAGACATGTTATCGATGACCTAGCACCGGTCAGAGGAAGCCATGATCCCACCACCTGCAGGCAGAGCGGCCAGCAAGCGGCAGGCCCCACCCGCCAGTGAGCCATCGAGGAGCCAATAACCTTTGGCAGGTGGCCTGGGGGACGGGCCTCCCTGTAGCAGGTGGCTAACCGTGCCCTGGGAGTTGGAACCCCATCAAGATGGCTCACTGGCGGTCAATGACGTGGTCGCAGTGTACGACCAAGAGGCGGCGGCATTGTAGCCACTCCCCTCCTAACGATGCTTCCGTCAGCAGAAGGATGCCAACAGTAAAAGAAAATCACGCGGGCCCACAGACGGTGGGCCCCAGCAGCCGGCGGAGAAGCCGGCGCCCAGAGACACTAACGGCTGGGGGCCACTCCGCCCAGATTACCATTGTACCCCTGGGGTAGGCCTATATAAACCCCCCGGGGTCCTCCATGTGGAGGGGTTGGACCCTAAGAGACACACACACACACACACACACACACACACACACAGAGAGAGAGAGAGAGAGAGAGAGAGAGAGAGAGAGAGAGAGAGACGTCGGTAGGAAGAAACCCTAGCGATCACTCCCATTCCCTAGAGAGAAGGTAGAGAGCTAGCCTTGCCCTTCTTCCTCCTCTAGATGACACAACTCAAGGAACAATCTTGTATACATCATATTGACATTAGTCATGACGCGGAGCCCCCGCAGAGCAGGACTAGGGGTGTTATCTCCACGGAGAGCCCCAAACCTGGGTAAGAATCGTAGGCGTCCTAAGTATCTCCTTATCCCGCTTCCAGGGCCCGGCGACGTACTCTTGTCCCCATGCATGATAAGCCATCCTTTGGCATATGTCGCACCAAAACCCCGACATTCTTCGTGGATCCTTCGTGGGTGGAGCCCTCCGTGGACTTGCACAGCCGTTACCCTTCGTGGGTTGAAGTCTCCATCAACGTGGATGTACGATAGCACCACCTACCGGAACCATGCCAAAAACATCTGTTTCTCTAATTTCATTTGCGCTCTCCAACCTCTCCCCTTACCTTTATATGCAATGCTTTACTTTCCGCTGCCACAACTCTAGAATTGCATGTGTAGGAAGATTGCTTGACTTGTGCTAAGTTGCTAAAATCTGCCAAAACTTAAAATTGGGAAAAGGCTATGCTTTTTATTTGGTCAAGTAGTTTAATCACCCCCCATCTTGACATACTTTCGATCGTACAGTATCGGAGCCTCAGGCGGAGGCCGCTTCTGTAGCCCAGCAGCCCCCGAGGCCGCCCATCGTCCTTGTGCTTACAAAGGGTTCAGAGGCCCTGGAGCCCCCTGTTGTCCTTGCTGCTGCAGTGGCGCCAGCCTAGGCGCCAGTGTTGCCTCCTCCCCAATCCCTCGCGTTGGCAGACCATGGCTCTGCCCCCAGGACCGGTGCTCTGGAGGAGGCCTACACCACGCTGGACCAACTCCGAGCCGATCTTCACGGTGCCGATAGACGCGTGGTGATGGGGCGCGTGGGGTTGATTTCAGTGTGGCTCCAAGCCGTTGCGTCTATCAGGACGGCCTGAGGCCAGGCCGAGACCGCTGCCGCGGAGGGCAAGAAGGAGGCCTGAGAGGTCGTGTGGCTCGCGACACGTCGTTGGTCCATTCAGCGTCCGCTGCTACCTCTTGAGCTTGCGTTGTTTTCCCTCGAAGAGGAAAGGGTGATGCATCACAGTAGCGTAAGTATTTCCCTCCGTTTTTTAGAACCAAGGTATCAATCCAGTAGGAGACCATGCATGAGTCCCTCGTGCCTGCAAAAAAAATAAGAACCTTGCAACCAACGCGATAAAGGGGTTGTCAATCCCTTCTCGGCCACTTGCAAAAGTGAGATCTGATAAAGATAATAGGATAATATTTTTGGTATTTTTGTTGTAGATTGAAAGTAAAGGATGCAAAATAAAACAACAGCGACAGAAATTGGCAAGTTGACGGGAAACTAATATGATGGAAGATAGACCCGAGGGCCATAGGTTTCACTAGTGGCTTCTCTCATGATAGCAGGTTTCTACAGTGGGTGAACAAATTACTATCGAGCAATTGATAGAAAAGCGCATAGTTATGAGAATATCTAGGCATGATCATTGAATATAGGCATCACGTCCGTGACAGGTAGACCGAAACGATTCTGCATCTACTACTATTACTCCACACATCGACCGCTATCCAACATGCATCTAGAGTATTAAGTTCATAAGAACAGAGTAACGCCTTAAGCAAGATGACATGATGTAGAGGGATAAACTGATGCAATATGATGTAAACCCCATCTTTTTATCCTCGATGGCACAATACAATACGTGCCTTGCTGCCCATGCTGTCACTGGGAAAGGACACCGCAAGATTGAACCCAAAGCTAAGCACTTCTCCCATTGCAAGAACTACTAATCTAGTAGGCCAAACCAAACTGATAGTTCGAAGAGACTTGCAAAGATATTTAAATCATGCATAAGATATTTTAGAAAAGAATCAAATACTGTTCATAGATAATCTTGATAATAAACCCACAATTCATCGGATCTCGACAAACACACCGCGGAAGAATTACATCGAATACATCTCCAAGAAGATCGAGGAGAACTTTGTATTGAGATCCAAAGGGAGAGATGAAGCCATCTAGCTAATAACTATGGACCCGAAGGTCTATGGTAAACTACTCACAACTCATCGGAGAAGCTATGGTGTTGATGTAGAAGCCCTCCATGATCGATGACCCCTCCGGTGGAGCTCCGAAATAGGCCCCAAGATGGGCTCTCACGGGTACAGAAGGTTGCGCCGGTGGATTTAGGGCTTCATGGTGCTCCCCGATGTTTTTAGGGTACGTAGGTATATATAGGAGGAAGAGGCACGTTAGGGGAGCCACGAGGGGCCCACGAGGGTGCGGGCGCGCCTACCCCCCTGGGTGCGCCCCCTGCCCTTGTGGCCGCCTCGTTTCTTTCCTGGCATGTACTCCAAGTCTTCTGTGTTGTATTTGTTCCAAAAATAACTCTCCCGAAGGTTTTATTCCGTTTGGACCCCGTTTGATATTCCTTTTCTGCGAAACACTGAAATAGGCAAAAATCAGGAATTTGCACTAGGCTTTGGGTTAGTAGGTTAGTCCCAAAAATAATATAAAAGTGTATAATAAAGCCCATTAAACATCCAAAACAGATAATATAATAGCATGGAACAACCAAAAATTATAGATACGTTGGAGACGTATCAAGCATCCCCAAGCTTAATTCCTGCTCGTCCTCGAGTAGGTAAATGATAAAAACAGAATTTTTGATGTGGAATGCTACCCAACATAATTCTCAATGTAATTTTCTTTATTGTGGCATGAATTTTTAGATCGGAAAGATTCAATATAAAAGTTTAATATTGTCATAACAATAATAATACTTCAAGCATACTAACAAAGCAATTATGTCTTCTCAAAATAACATGGCCAAAGAAAGTTATCCCTACAAAATCATATAGTCTGGCTATGCTCTATCTTCATCACACAAAACATTTTAATCATGCACAACCCCGGTTTCAGCCAAGCAATTGTTTCACACTTCAATCCTTTCAAACTTTTCAACTTTCACGCAATACACGAGTGTAGCCATGGATATAGCAGTATAGGTGGAATGGAGTGGTGGTTGTGGAGAAGACAAAAAGGAAGATAGTCTCACATAAACTAGGCATATCAATGGGCTATGGAGATGCCCATCAATAGATATCAATGTGAGTGAGTAGGGATTGCCATGCAACGGATGCACTAGAGCTATAAGTGTATGAAGCTCAACAAAAGAAACTAAGTGGGTGTGCATCCAACTTGCTTGCTCATAAAGACCTAGGGCATTTTGAGGAAGCCCATCATTGGAATATACAAGCCAAGTTCAATAATGAAAATTCCCACTACTATATGAAAGTAACAACATAGGAGACTCTCTATCATGAAGATCATGATGCTACTTTGAAGCACAAGAGTGGAAAAAGGATAGTAGCATTGCTCATTATCTCTTTTTCTCTCATTTTTTCTCTCTTTTTTTATTTTTTATTTTGGGCCTTTTCTCTTCTTCTTTTTATGGCCTTTTTTTTTCTTTTTTTCTTCTTTTCGTCCGGAGTCTCATCCCGACTTGTGGGGGAATCATAGTCTCCATCATCCTTTCCTCACTTGGACAATGCTCTAATAAAGATCATCACACTTTTATTTACTTACAAATCAAAGATTACAACTCGAAGCTAGAATGAAATATGACTCTATGTGAATGCCTCCGACGGTGTACCGGGATGTACAATGAATCAAGAGTGACATGTATGAGAACTTATGCATGGTGGACTTTCCACAAATACGATGTCAACTACATGATCATGCATGGCAATATGACAATGATGGAGCGTGTCATAGTAAACGGAACGGTGGAAAGTTGCATGGCAATATATCTCGGAATGGCTATGGAAATGCCATGATAGGTAGGTATGGTGGCTGTTTTGAGGAAGGTATATGGTGGGAGTATGGTACCGGCGAAAGTTGCGCGGTACAAGCGAGGCTAGCAATGGTGGAAGGGTGAGAGTGCGTATAATCCATGGACTCAACATTAGTCATAGAGAACTCATATAACTATTGCAAAAATCTATGAGTTATCAAAACAAAGTATTCAACGCATGCTCCTAGGGGAAGGGTTGGTAGGAGTTAACCCTTGTGCGATCCCGACCTCCACACAAAGGATGGCAATCAATAAATAAATCATGCCCCAACTTCATCACATAACGGTTCACCATACGTACATGCTACGAGAATCACAAACTTTAACACAAGTATTTCTCAAATTCACAATTACTCCACTAGCATGACTCTAATATCACCATCCTCATATCTCAAAACAATCATCAAGTATCAAACTTCTCATAATATTCAATGCACTTTATATGAAAGTTTTTGTTATACCCATCTTGGATGCCTATCATATTGGGACTAAATTTGTAACCAAAGCAAATTACCATGCTGTTCTAAAGGACTCTCAAAATGATATAAGTGAAGCATGAGAGATCAATAATTTCTATAAAATAAAACCACCGCCGTGCTCTAAAAGGTATAAGTGAAGCACTAGAGCAAAACAATCTAGCTCAAAAGATATAAGTGAAGCACATAGAGTATTCTAATAAATTCGGATTCATGTGTATCTCTCTCAAATGGTGTGTACATCAAGGATGATTGTGGTAAAATAAAAAGCAAAGACTCAAATCATACATGGCGCTCCAAGCAAAACACATATCATGTGGTGAATAAAAATATAGTCTCAAGTAAAGTTACCGATAGACGAAGACGACAGAGGGGATGCCTTCCCGGGGCATCCCCAAGCTTAGGCTTTTGGTTGTCCTTGAGTTTTACCTTGGGGTGCCTTGGGAATCCCCAAGATTAGGCTATTTCCACTCTTTGTTCCATAGTCCATCAAATCCTTACCCAAAAACTTGAAAACTTCACAACACGAAACTCAACAGAAAATCTCCTGAGCTCTGTTAGTATAAGAAAACAAACCACCACTCAAAGGTATTGTAATGAACTCATTCTTTATTTATATGGGATTTTTGCATTCGTGCCCCTAGTTGGGTCACACTCGACAGGTTTGCCCCTAGTTTTTCAATAATTGTGGTTTTGCCCAGCTCACTTCACTCGCCTTGTGTTTTTGCCATTCCAGGGCGGTTCCGACCAATCACGGTTCGCCACGTGGCGACTGCTCATTGGTCGGAACCGCCCCGGAAGGGCAAAAACACAAGGCGAGTGAAGTGAGCTGGGCAAAACCACAATTGTTGAAAACCTAGGGGCAAACCTGTCGAGTGTGACCCAACTAGGGGCACCAATACAATTATTCCTATTTATATTGGTATTAAACCTACTGCATTCCAACTTCTCTATGATTCATACCC
>LR738710.1:452515851-452534449 GCA_902687465.1 Secale cereale | reverse complement strand
CCCCGATACTACTCATAGATTCATCAAAATAAGCAAAAAACACACGAAAAACAGAATCTGTCAAAAACAGAACAGTCTGTAGCAATCTGTAACTTTCGAATACTTCTGTAACTCTAAAAATTCTGAAATAAATTGGTGGACGTGAGGAATTTGTCTATTAATCATCTGCAAAAATAATCAACTAAAAATCAATCTCCAGTAAAAAATATTAGCTAATCTCGTGAGTGCAAAAGTTTCTGTTTTTTACAGCAAGATCGCAAAGACTTCACCCAAGTCTTCCCAATGGTTCTACTTGGCACAAACACTAATTAAAACACAAAACCACATCTAACCAGAAGCTAGATGAAATATTTATTGCTAAACATAAGTAAAAACAAATAAAATAAAATTGGGGTGCCTCCCAACAAGCGCTATCATTTAACACCCCTAGCTAGGCATGATACAAGAATAGATTTAGGTATTGCCATCTTTGGTAGGCAATCCATAAGTGGCTCTCATAATAGATTCATATTGGGTAATTTGGTTATGGATATTTTTATCCAAATTCTCAATCAACTCCACAGTGGAAACTTTATTTTCAATGATTTCAAGCCTTTGCATTATGTGTTCTAAAGTTAAGATAGTTCCATTAACCAAAAGAGGTGTGGGCCAAACAAATCTATCATAGCATTATAAGAATCAAAAGTGTGGCTACCCAAGAAATTCCCTCCGGTAATGGTATCTGGAATATATCTAATCCAAGGAGTGATGCCTTCATAAAAATTGTGAAGAAGCACGGAAGTGGAAAGCTTCCTAGTAGATCTATTCTGAGCATTGCAAATTCTATACCAAGCATCTTTTAGATTTTCTCCCTCCCTTTGTTTCAAATTAAGAACTTCACTCTCGGGAGTATTAATAATGATAGAAGGGCTAGCCATGACGGCAAAGCAAACTATAAAGCACACGAAGCAAATAAGAGGGCGAATAAAATGGCAAGGGTGAAGTGGGGAGAGGAAAACGAGAGGCAAATGACCAATAATGTAATGCGAGGGATAAGTGTTTGTGATAGGTACTTGGTATATGTTTTTTGCATAGATCTCACCGGCAACGGCTCCAGAAATTCTTCTTGCTACCTCTTGAGCTTGCGTTCTTTTCCCTCGAAGAGGAAAGGGTTATGTGGCACATTAGCGTAAGTATTTCCCTCAGTTTTTGAGAACCAAGGTATGAAACCAGTAGGAGACCACGCGCGAGTCCCTCGTACCTGCACAAACAAATAAGAACCTTGCAACCAATGCGATAATGGGGTTGTCAATCCCTTCTCGGCCACTTGCACAAGTGAGATCTGATAAAGATAATAGGATAATATTTTTGTTATTTTTGTTATAGATTGAAAATAAAGGATGCAAAATAAAACAACGGTGACAGAAATTGGCAAGTTGACGGGAAACAAATATGATGGAAGATAGACCCGGGGGCCATAGGTTTCACTAGTGGCTTCTCTCATGATAGCAGGTTTCTACGGTGGGTGAACAAATTACTGTCGAGCAATTGATAGAAAAGTGCATAGTTATGAGAATATCTAGGCATGATCATTGTATATAGGCATCACGTCCATGACAGGTAGACCGAAAAAATTCTGCATCTACTACTATTACTCCACACATCGACTACTATGCAGCATGCATCTAGAGTATTAAGTTCATAATAACAGAGTAACGCCTTAAGCAAGATGACATGATGTAGAGGGATAAACTCATGCAATATGATGTAAACCTTATCTTTTTATCCTCGATGGCAACAATACAATATGTGCCTTGCTGCCCCTACTGTCACTGGGAAAGGACACCGCGAGATTGAACCCAAAGCTAAGCACTTCTCCCATTGCAAGAACTATCAATCTAGTAGGCCAAACCAAACTAATAATTCAAAGAGACTTGCAAATATATTTAAATCATGCATAAGAGATTTCAGAAAAGAATCAAATATTGTTCATAGATAATCTTGATCATAAACCCATAGTTCATCGGATCTCGACAAACACATCGCAAAAGAATTACATCGAATAGATCTCCAAGAAGATGGAGGAGAACTTTGTATTGAGATCCAAAGAGAGAGAAGAAGCCATCTAGCTAATAACTATGGACCCGAAGGTCTGTGGTAAACTACTCACAACTCATTGGAGTGGCTATGGTGTTGACGTAGAAGCCCTCCATGATCGATGCCCCCTCCGGTGGAGCTCCGGAACAGGCCCCAAGATGGGATCTCACTGGTACAGAAGGTTGTGGTGGTGGAATTAGGGTTTTGTGGTGCTCCCTAATGTTTTCAGGGTACATTGGTATATATAGGAGGAAGAGGCACGTCAGGGGAGCCACGAGGGTGGGGGACGCGCCTACCCCCCCGGGCGCGCCCCCTGCCCTTGTGGTCGCCTCGTTTCTTTCCTAGTGTGTACTCCAAGTCTTCTGTGTTGTATTTGTTCCAAAAATAACTCTCCCAAAGGTTTCATTCCGTTTGGACTCCGTTTGATATTCCTTTTCTGCGAAATACTGAAATAGGCAAAAAAAACAGCAATTTGCACCGGGCTTTGGGTTAGTAGGTTAGTCCCAAAAATAATATAAAAGCGTATAATAAAGCTCATTAAACATCCAAAACAGATAATATAATAGCATGGAACAATAAAAAATTATAGATACTTGGAGACGTATCATCCGCCAAGAAGCACTGCAGCGCAGTGGAAGCCGAGCTGGAGACCCTCCGCGAGGAGCAGGCCACCCGCACCCGTCGGCTTCAGGAGCAGGAGGATGAGCTCAAGGCTCGGGAGACCATGCTCACCGATCGCGATGCCGAGATGGTGCAGGTAGCCCAGGAACAGGCCGTTGAACGGAACCGCCTGAGTAAGCTGAAGGAGGAGGTGCACAGGGCTCAGGCGTCCCACGCCAAGCTTGTCTACGAGAAGACGGCCCGGCTGGAGGACAGGGAGAAGGCCCTCGCCGCGGCGGAGAAGGCGGCCGCCTTGGGGCGCGACGCCTTCGTCTCCCTCGAACTGAGGTCCCGCACGGCGTTGCAGTCTCTTTACGAAGAAGGGTACGAGCAGCCGCTGGCGACTCTGGAGGAGGGCCTCTCCAGGCTGCTCTCCAAGCTCGTCACGTTGCTTGAGGGTGTGGTCGCCGGGGTGGACACCGTGGTGGAGGGGGAGTGTCTCATGCTCTTCACCTCAGCCGCGACGCATGTCTTCAGCCATCTTCATCTATAGGATCCCAACCTCGACCTGGGCGCTCTGATCGAGTCGGTGGCTCCCTAGTCCTGCGACTCTGCTGCTGAGGCCGTGGGGGAGCAGGTGAAAGCCTTGTTGGAGAAGTTTTTGTGCGTCGACCCCGCGGCCGCGGCGACTAGGTCCGATGGCGAGGGTGGCGATGGCGTTGTAGATGACGAGCTTCCCGCGGCGGGCGACATCGGCCACTGATGCAAAAGTGACGCTTCTTCCTGGTTTGTTCCTACGACATTTACCATGCCTCATGGAGGCGTAAGAACTTCTGATTCGAACTTATGAGATATTATGCTTCGTAATAATTTGCTTAGGATTATGCGATTTCCTTTCTGTGCTTGATTTTCTTTATGTGTGCTTTGGTGTTCTACGTCGACAGGGCCCGGTCCCGTGCATACCTCAACCGCCGTTGGGACATCCGGATCACCAGGACGAGACCAGGGGTGAGGGGCTACGTGACCAGTGAGGCCGCTGAGTCACGATGCTCAGGGGTCCCCCTTGACCTACGAACAACCCTCATGAAGGAAACGTGAACAACATCTGGGTTAATTCGGAGCCCCATACCTTTCATCGCCAGCTTTTACCTCGGAGGGTCGAGCGAAGACCAGGTCCGAGAGACCTAGTGAGGCAGGGTGCGCCAGGCATGACCCGGGCGCAGCCCCCGTGCCCAGCCCCCTCGCGCGACTCTCCCGTGGGGAAAGTAGCGCGTTGAGGCCGGGAGGCGGGCTCGAGAGCCCTCCTGAGGTTACTGCAACCGCTAGGGTGCCCTCGGTTGTTTATTCACCAGCGCGGAGCATGGTGCTTCCACTCTTGCGTGAGCATAGCCGCTCCTTGACCATGTCGTCCGCCACTCCTTGGAGACGTATCAGGCCTTGGGTTAGTAGGTTAGTCCCAAAAAAATATAAAAGTGTATAATAAAGCCCATTAATCATCCAAAACAGAATATATAATAGCATGGAACAATCAAAAATTATAGATACGTTGGAGACGTATCAAGCATCCCCAAGCTTAATTCCTGCTCGTCCTCGAGTAGGTAAATGATAACAACAGAATTTTCGATGTGGAATGCTAACCAACATAATTCTCAATGTAATTTGTTTATTGTGGCATGAATGTTCAGATCCGAAAGATTCAAGACAAAATTCTATATTGACATAAGAATAATAATAATTTAAGCATACTAACAAAGCAATCATGTCTTCTCAAAACAACATGGCCAAAGAAAGTTATCCCTACAAAATCATATAGTCTAGCTATGCTCCCTCTTCATCACACAAAATATTCATATCATACACAACCCCGGTTTCAGCCAAGCAATTGTTCACGCAATACATGAGCGTGAGCCATGGATATAACACTATAGGTGGAATAGAATGGTGGTTGTGGAGAAAACAAAAAGAGGAAGATAGTCTCACATTACCTAGGCGTATTAATGGGCTATGGAGATGCCCATCAATAGATATCAATGTGAGTGAGTAGGGATTGCCATGCAACGAATGCACTAGAGTTATAAGTGTATGAAAGCTCATCAAAAGAAACTAAGTGGGTGTGCATCCAACTTGCTTGCTCATGAAGACCTAGGGCATTTGAGGAAGCCCATCGTCGAAATATACAAGCCAAGTTCTATAATGAAAATTCCCACTAGTATATGAAAGTGACAAAATAAGAGACTCTCTATCATGAAGATCATGGTGCTACTTTGAAGCACAGGTGTGGAAAAGGATAGTAGCATTGTCCCTTCTCTCTTTTCTCTTTTTTTTGGAGGGGCTTATTATTATTATTATCCCCTCTCTATTTTTTTGGGCCATCTCTTGTTTTTCATTTGGCCTTTCCTCACATGGGACCATGCTCTAATAATGAAGAGCATCACACTTTTATTGACTTACAACTCAAAGATTACAACTCGAAGCTAGAACAAAATATGACTCTATGTGAATGATGATGAAGCATGTCATATGAACGGAACGGTGGAAAGTTGCATGGCAATATATCTCGGAATGGCTATGGAAATGCCATGATAGGTAGGTATGGAGGCTGTTTTGAGGAAGGTATATGGTGGGTGTATGGTACCGGTGAAAGTTGCGCGGTACAAGAGAGGCTAGCAATGGTGGAAGGGTGAGAGTGCGTATAATCCATGGACTCAACATTAGTCATAAATAACTCATATACTTACTGCAAAAATCTACGATTCATCAAAACAAAGTATTCAAGGCATGCTTCTAGGGGAAGGGTTGGTAGGACTTAACCATCGCGTGATCCCGACCTCCACACAAAGGATGACACTCAATAAATAAATCATGCTCCAACTTCGTCACATAACGGTTCACCATACGTGCATGCTACGGGAATCACAAACTTTGACACAAGTAATTTTTGAATTCATAATTATTGCACTAGCATGACTCTAATATCACCATCCTCATATCTCAAAACAATCATCAAGTATCAAACTTCTCATCATATTCAATGCACTTTATGTGAAAGTTTTTACTATGCCCATCTTGGATGCCTGTCATATTAGGACTAGTTTTATAACCAAAGCACATTACCATGCTGTTCTAAAAGACTCTCAAAAGGATATAAGTGAATCATGAGAGATCAACAATTTCTACAAAATAAAACCACCACCGTGCTCTAAAAGATATAAGTGAAGCACTAGAGCAAAACTATCTAGCTCAAAAGATATAAGTGAAGCACATAGAGTATTCTAATAAATTCTAAATCATATTTATCTCTCTAAAAGGTGTGTCCAGCCAGGATGATTGTGGCAAACTAAAAAGCAAAGACTCAAATCATACAAGACGCTCCAAGCAAAACACATATCATGTGGTGAATAAAAATATAGTCCCGAGTATAGTTACCGATAGATGAAGACGAAAGAGGGGATGCCTTCGCGGGGCATCCCCAAGCTTAGGCTTTTGGTTGTCCTTGAATTTTACCTTGGGGTGCCTTGTGCATCCCCAAGCTTAGGCTCTTGCCACTCTTTGTTCCATAGTTCATCAAAGCCATACTCAAAACTTGAAAACTTCACAACACAAAACTTAGCCAAAATATTCGTGAGCTCTGTTAGTATAAGAAAACAAACCACCACTCAAAGGTATTGTAATGAACTCATTCTTTGTTTATATTGGTGTTAAACCTACTGTATTCCAACTTCTCCATGATTCATACCCCCGATACTACTCATAGATTCATCAAAATAAGCAAACAACACACAAAAAACAAAATCTGTCAAAAACAGGACAGTCTATAGTAATCTGTAACTTTCGAATACTTCTGTAACACCAAAATAATTGAAATAAATTGGTAAACGTGAGGAATTTTTCTATTAATCACATGCAAAAGAATCAACTAAATATCACTCTCCAGTAAAAAAATTACAGCCAAACTCGTGAGCGCTAAAGTTTATGTTTTTTACAGCATGATCATATAAACTTCAGAAAAGTCTTTACAAAGGTTCTACTTGGCACAAACACTACTTAAAACACAAAACCACATATAAACAGAAGCTAGATGCAATATTTATTCCTAAAAAAAAGCAAAAACAAATAAAATAAAATTGGGTTGCCTCCCAACAAGCGCTATCATTTAACGCCCCTAGCTAGGAACGATACAAGAATAGATCTAGGTATTGCCATCTTTGGTAGGCAATCCATAAGTGGCTCTCATAATAGATTCATAAGGTAATTTGATTTTATTTCTAGGAAAGTGTTCCATGCCTTTCCTTAACGGAAATTGGAATCTAATATGTCCTTCCTTCATATCAATAATTGCACCAATCGTTCTAAGGAAAGGTCTACCAAGAATAATGGGACATGAAGGATTGCAATCTATATCAAGTACAATGAAATCTACGGGCACATAATTCCTATTGGCAACAATAAGAACATCATTAATCCTTCCCATAGGTTTCTTAATGGTAGAATCCGCAAGATGCAAATTTAAAGAACAATCATCAAGTTCATGGAATCCTAACATATCACACAAAGCTTTTGGAATTGTAGAAACACTTGCACCCAAATCACACAAGGCAAAGCATTCATGATCTTTAATTTAAATTTTAATAGTATGTTCCCACTCATCATAAAGCTTTCTGGGGATAGAAACTTCTAATTCAAGTTTTTCTTCATAAGATTGCATCAAAGCATTAACTATGTGTTTGGTAAAAGCCTTATTTTGACTATAAGCATGCGGAGAATTCAGTACGGATTGCAACAAGGAAATACAACCTATTAAAGAGCAATTATCATAATTAAATCCCTTGAAATCCAAAATAGTGGGTTCATCACTATGCAAAGTAATCTCTTCAATCCCACTTTTAACAATTCTAGCATCAAGATCTAAAAACTCCGAATCATTGGGACGCCTCTTAACTATAGATTCATCTCCAGTCCCATATTTATCAAAATTCATACTAGAGAACAAGGATCTAATAGGAGACACATCAATAACTTTCAGATCTTCTTCTTTATTTTCATGATAACTAGAAGAACACGCTTTCATAAAGCAATCTTTTTTAGCACGCATGCTAGCGGTTCTTTCCTTGCACTCATCAATGGAAATTCTCATGGCTTTGAGAGACTCATTGATATCATTCTTAGGTGGAATAGATCTAAGTTTCAGATAATCAACATCAAGAGTAATTCTATCCACGTTTCTAGCCAACTCATCAATCATAAGCATTTTTTCTTCAAGCTAAGCATTGAAATTCTTTTGCGAATTCATAAACTCTTTAACACTAGTTTCAAATTCAGAGGGCATCTTACCAAAATTTCCATAAGAGTTATTGTAGGAATTACCATAATTATTAGAGGAATTACTAGGAAAAGGCCTAGGATTAATGTTTCTTCTAAAAGCATTGTTACCAAAATTATTCCTAGCAACAAAATTCACATCCAAAGATTCATTATTATTTTCAATCAACGTGGATAAAGGCATATCATTAGGATCAGAAGAAGCACTCTTAGTAGCAAATAATTTCATAAGTTCATCCATCTTTCCACTCAAAACACTAATTTCTTCAATAGCATGCACTTTTTTACTAGTAGATTTTTCGGTGTGCCATTGAGAGTAGTTAACCATAATATTATCTAGGAGTTTGGTAGCTTCCCCTAAGGTGGTTTCCATGAAAGTGCCCCCCGCGACCAAATCTAAAAGATTTCTGGAAGCAAAATTCAAGCCAGCATAAAAGTTTTGTATAATCATCCATAAGTTCAAACCATGTGTAGGGCAATTACGTATCATTAATTTCATTCTCTCCCAAGCTTGTGCAACATGCTCATGACCTAGCTGCTTAAAATTCATAATATCGTTTCTAAGAGAGATAATCTTAGCGGGAGGAAAATACTTAGAGATAAAGGCATCTTTGCACTTATTCCATGAATCAATACTATTTCTAGGCAAAGAGGAAAACCAAGTTTTAGCACAATCTCTAAGTGAAAACGGAAATAGCTTCAATTTAACAATATCATTATCCGTATCCCTCTTCTATTACATATCACACAAATCAACAAAGTTGTTTAGATGGGTAGTGGCATCTTCACTAGGAAGGCCAGAAAATTGATCTTTCATGACAAGATTCAATAGGGCAGCATTGATCTCACAAGATTCAGCATCGGTAATAGGAGCAATAGGCGTGCTAATAAAATCATTATTGTTGGTATTGGAAAAGTCACACAATTTGGTATTGTTTTGAGCCATAGTGACAAGCAAGCAAACCAACACACAAGCAAACAAGAGGCAAGCGAACGGTAAACACACGGAAAAAGAAGGGCAAATAAAACGGCAAGGGTGAAGTCGGGGGGAGGAAAACGAGAGGCAAATAATGTAATGCGAAGGATAAGGGTTTGTGATAGGTACTTGGTATATGACTTTCGTGTAAGCCTCACCGGCAACGGCGCCAGAAATTCTTCTTGCTACTTCTCGAGCTTGCGTTGTATTCCCTCGAAGAGAAAGGGTGATGCAGCACAGTAGCGTAAGTATTTCCCTCAGTTTTTGAGAACCAAGGTATCAATCCAGTAGGAGACCACGTGTGAGTCCCTCGCACCTGCACAAACAAATAAGAACTTCGCAGGCAACGCGATAAGGAGTTGTCAATCCCTTTACGGTCACTTACGAAAGTGAGATCTGATAGATAGGATAGTATAATATTTTTGGTGTTTTTGATATAAGAATAGAAAGTAAATAAAGCAAAGTAAAGTAGATGGAAGATTAATATGTTGAGAATAGACCCGGGGACCATAGGTTTCACTAGTGGCTTCTCTCATGATAGCAGAATTCTACGGTGGGTGAACAAATTACTGTCGAGGCAATTGATAGAAAAACATCACGTCCATCTTTTTATATATAGGCATGATCATTATATATAGGCATCACGTCCGTGACAAGTAGACCGAAACGATTCTGCATCTACTACTATTACTCCACACATCGACCGCTATCCAGCATGCATCTAGAGTATTAAGTTCATAAGAACAGAGTAATGCTTTAAGCATGATGACATGATGTAGAGGGATAAACTCGAGCAATATGATATAACCCCCATATTTTTATCCTCGATGGCAATAATACAATACGTGTCTTGCTGCCCCTATTGCCACTAGGAAAGGACATCGCAAGATTGAACCCAAATCCAAGCACTTCTCCCATTGCAAGAACTATAGATCTAGTAGGCCAAACCAAACCAATAATTCGAAGAGACTTGCAAGGATATTATAATCATACATGAAAGATTTTAGAAAAGAATCAAATATTGTTCATAGATAATCTTGATCATAAACCCACAATTCATCGGATCTCGATAAACACACCGCAAAAAGATTACATCGAATAGATCTCCTCTAAGATCGAGGAGAACTTTGTATTGAGATCCAAAAAGAGAGAAGAAGCTATCTAGCTAATAACTATGGAGCCGAAGGTCTGTGGTAAACTACTCACAACTCATTGGTGAGGCTATGGTGTTGATGTAGAAGCACTCCGTGATGGATCCCCCCTCTGGTGGAGCTCCGGAACAGGCCCCAAGATGGGATCTCACGGGAATAGAAGGTTGCGGCAGTGGAATTAGGGTTTTCTCTGTTGCCTCAAGGTTTTTAGGGTACATGGATATATATAGGAGGAAGGAGGGCATCGGGGGAGCTAGAGGGGGGCCACGAGGGTTTGACTTCATCAGGTTTGACTTCAAAACCTTGCCAATAATTCTTTCTCCATTTATCGAGGTTCCTCCAAAATCCGCAACATTTTTGGGCACTTCGAAATTCCAGTCTTTGTTCAAACCATTTGAATTAAATTCAAAGGAATTTGAATTTAATATTTCAATCTTGCCCACTTCTATTTCCTGGTTGCAAACTCATTTTTTTGGTGAGTCCGGAAAAATCAACCCCATGTCCTTACACTATACATAGCATCTCCTTTCTTCTCTTTTTCTTCTTTTTTCTGTTTTTGGGAATACAACAAAAGAGAGAAGAGAGAAAGAGAGCTAACCTGACCGGGCCCTTTGTGCGCTGAAGCCCACCATCTATGCTAACCCTAGCCGCCCTCGTCCCCATCGCCGACCCGCCGTCTTCGGCCACCACCTGCTCTGTCCTCCGCCTTCAGCTGCGCCCACCGTGTCTGTCACCTGTAAGAACCAGGGCCGCCACATCCTTCGGTTCGTCAAGCCACCGTTCAAGTTCGGGCCCGACCCCGATCTGGACCGGTTCCTCCCGTGCGCTCCGCCTCAAGTCCATCTGCATCGACCCTGCTGCTCGAGTTCGAGCGCCCATCCTCAGCCCCCGGCAATGAGTTGTTGCTTGAGATCGAGTCAGTGGCCGTAGGAGCTCCGTCGTGGCCATGGAGCTTCTGCCTGAGTCGTCTCCTCCGGCCAGCTATGCTGCTGCCGCCCCTGCTTTGACCTCCACTGTTTCGGCTCGTTTACATCGAGTAGCCCGAGGGCTTGTCCAAGCCGAGTGTCTCCAGAATCGCCAAGGCCTGCAAGACCACCAATACCTCGACCACAGTACCCGTATGGTTACATCCGAAGATGCAAGAAGTTCAACTTCCATCTTGAGAACATCTACCGCTCGCGGTCGTGTATCATCGCATTGTACCATTTCGGTCCTTCAAGGCCACCAAGTACCCTGGACCGCCAAGTTCGACTACACGGCTACGACGACATGAACATCTACGAAAGGTGTACAACTACCTCACGCCGAAGACCCGTGTACAACTACCGTCAACGTGTACAACTACTTCCACTACCGACCCATGAATGACTACTTCCTTCGGCGAACTCGAACTGCTCCAAATAAACGCTTCGAATGTATAACCCTGAGACCACGTCCGTGGAATGAAAGCTTGTTGTATGAGATGCCCGCGTTTGCACCGTGTCCGAATTTGTCGCTTCCACGTTCCTCCTCGTTGCCATGCCGTAGTCTCGTGGGAACCCGGTAACCGGGATCACCCCACCATCTTTGCATGCTCACTTTCACACTTCATCTTTTGCACCGGTCTCTCAACGAGTTACCGGAACCGCTATGTTGCCGTGGCATCATTTTCGGGAATCGCCGCCGTGGCACCCCTTCCTTTCCACCACGGTGACAAATGCTCCATATCTTGCTCATGTACACTTTTAATAAAAAATTCTTATAAACTTGCATTTGTCATACACATCATGATAACAACATTAAAATGTTTAAAATTGTTGTTTGCTTAAAATATGCTAAATATGCATATGGGGATTTTCCGGAATTGTTGTTGTTATTCCGGCCTCATTTAAAATGCCTAGATAGGTAGTTTCATTGTGCTTCACCTCTTCCCATGTTAAAAAACATTTAAATTTGTTGTATATATAAAACGAGAGTCAACTAAATAATCTAATGTGGTGTTTTGTCAATATGCAACTCGTTGCATATTGAGCTCCACTTAAATTGTAGTGTTGTTTGTTGCACTTTGCCATGCCATGCATATTTAAATCGGACATGCATCATACTAGTTTGTGCATCATATGCCATGTTTATGCTTGTGTGTTTACCATGTTGTTTGCTTCTTTCCAGGTTGCTTCTCTCGTTAGCTTTGGTTTCGTTCCGGAGTTGTGAGGATTTGTTCGACTACGTTGGTTCGTCTACTTCATGGACTTGTTCTTCTTCTATGCGGGATAACATGCAAGATGACCGTTCCCCGATATCACCTCTATCTTTGCTTTGCTAGTTGTCTCGCTCTATAGTTATGCCTCGATGCCTATTCTTGTCTTGTCAGCCCCTTCTGTTGCCATGAAACACTCTATCTGCCTTCCTAGCAAACCGTTGATTGGCTAAGTACGCTTTTGCTCAGCCCCTCTTATAGCGTTGTTAGTTGCAGGTGAAGTTGGAAGATTGCTCCATGTTTTGTACTTGTTTACTGGGATAACACAATATACATCTTAATTAATTAATGGACATATATATTGGTAATGGGTGGACGGCTTGGCCTTCTGCTTGGTGTTTTGTTCCACTCATGCCACCTTAGGACCCGATAAACCGGTGTTATGTTCCTTGATTTTGCGTTCCTAACACGGTTGGGGTTTATGGGCCCCCCTTGATAATTCGCAATGCTTAAAGCTTTTCTAGCAAGACCCAACTTTGGTTTTTCCATTTTCCTAACAACTAAAACTTGCATAGGGAGTAATTAACCCGCGTTCTTAAACAACAACGCGGGCCAGTGCTCCTCATGAGTGTTGGTCCAAACTGAGCGGACTGCAGGGCCGCCTTGGGGAAACCCGATGTATTTGGTATATACCTGTAGGCTGACCTATCCGACCGTGGCCTGAGATGAGATACGCGCGGCTACTATCAGGGTGTCGGCATGCCGGGAGGTCTTGCTGGATTAGTTTTACCTTTGTCGAAATATCTTGAGCACGGGATTCCGAGAATACTCGGGTCTTCCCAACATGGAGTTGCGACTCCGCAGATCATGAGCTTGTGATGGGCTAAGTTGGGATACCCCTGCAGGGTGATGAACTTTCGAAAGACGTGCTCGCGGTTATGTGGCAGATGGGAATTTGTTAATATCCGATTGTAGATAACTTGACACTATATCCTTAAGAATACACTACCTGTGTGAGTAACCGTGATGGTCTCTTTTCGAAGGGTTTCAGAAAGTGAACACGGTGGGGTTATGCATGAATGTGAGTAGCCAGGATCTCTTATTGATCATCTTTGGCGACCGTTGGCACTTTTCCTCATCTCGCTCTGAATTCGTAAGCTAGTTGCTTAGTGCTTGCTACAGCCACTTTATTACCTCTCCACACCTAAAAGGCTTTGTTAGTTTTGGTACCCGAGAATGGGATTGCTTAGTCCTTGTGACTTAGAGATTACAACACACACCAGATGACAACTGAGTACGACGCAGGAGATGGACAAGAACTTCACTGGGAGTTCGATGAAGAGCGTGGTCGTATGTATGTGGTGTATCCCGATGATCAGTAGTGGTTCCTACTAGGGGTGATCAGGACTTGTGGTTGTGGTATCTTTTCTCGTTTGTTTTCGTCTGTAGACGGACTCTCTGTTATTTGGATGAATGTATGAATGTTGAATTAATTGTGTGATGTGGCGAGTGTAAGCCAACTATTTATCTCTTTTATCCCTATTCATTACATGAGTGGTGCAAAGATACCACGCTTGCGATCATTCCTGAATGTGATTATGTCTCTAACTCGTGCCTCGACACGTAGGAGCTATAATCACATCCTCGGCATAACAAGTTGGTATCAGAGCCTTCTCCGACCTAGGAGCCCCCTGATTGATCGAACCGCTGCCGATGTTGAGTCTAGGCACACACACACACAGAAATGTTTTGAGTCCTATATATATATTGGAGAGTAGGATTTCTTTTTACTCCTTGTCCCATTCGTCGCTCTGGTGAGGACTCCTGACGTTGTTTTAACATCACTATCCTCATTTTTCACCAAATTTTTTTTAGGATCACGCGGGTATTGTTTGGATTGTTCCGATATCTTTGTGATGAGAACATTGTTCTTGGTGCCTCCTGTCATTTAGGGGTTGTGGCAGTGTCCCGAGAAGTTGAGCTCTAAGGTGTTGTCGTCACAATTGTATCATTGCGGTTCTAGAATACTAGAGGCGGCCGACATTGAAAACTCTTCCATACGTGTCTGGTGGTGAGGTAACCCCGACGTCACCCAGTACTGGTGGGATAGTTCGGGAGTATTGCCACATCTAGTATAGCGGATGCGCTTCAAAGGTCCAAGGTAAACAGTTTTCGAAGGTGCCTGGTTATGTGTTGACGGATGGATACAGCTGGATGTAGGTATTGCTAGTTGGGTGAGATATTGTTCTTCCCCTATATCCCCAACACCAGATTGCATAACCGGAAAGCTTCGAGAATTAATAGGTGGGACAAGTAGCTCTTAGGTAATCTTCCAACGGGTGCATGATATGAGGTTGGGGTTCAACATCTAGTGGAGAGGTTATCATGGTCGATGTTACACTGGGGTTGCAGCTTAAAGGATCCTTGGCTATGCTGATCCGGGGATTGCAAGGACCTTTGTAACACGTGCCACGGGGCCTCAGCGCAAACATGTGGGACGAAACCTCTATTATGTATTTGTTCCATCTGTTACCTTGTTGTTTTATTCTATCATTTTGTTCTCCCAAGTGGCTTCTCAACAAGTTGATGTACCATTAAGCTTACGGAATTCATTCGTTCAATTCTCTGTTCGAATGATATTGTGAAGATTATGTTGCAGCATATCTATCCTTTGTTTTGTTTTGATTGTGGTATCCGAGTTGCTTCGATGTCAAGTGTTGATTCCATACCTTTCCTAATCGATGTTCTCATATTTCTATGGGAGTGCTAATCCTTCTTTATCATCAAGATTATTATGTAAATTCTTTTCAACCGGCGTGCTTCGCTTCAAGTTAATCCAATCTCTTCATCATCTGCAAGATCAACTCTCAGTCTTTTCTCAACGGTGTCTGTTTCATTCATCCAAGTTGTCTTTGTTTTTCCCCACCCTCCCACCCCTTTTCTGTATGGAGCCAGAATTTTTAGTCAAGTATCCATTTTATTCATGTGATGTTTCTTCATTTTTTCTTTCAATTTCATTATCCGGTGATTTCTCAGGAAGATGCTCAGGAGCTTCAAGTTATCATTCTCCGTTCTCGTTTCTTCTCCGGTGGATTTAATTCAAGCTTTGGTGTTGATTATATCCTTCCTCTTGTTTCACACGTTTTCACATGTTGAAATTTCGTATCCAAAGTCTCTCCTGTTTATTCAACTCTCTCTAATTCTTCTTCGGAGTGTTCAAGATATCTCGGAAGATTCGTGTTTCCATTCTTAATCCGTTCAAGCTATTTTGAGGTTGTTATCTTATTCAAGCCATTTAATTCAACCGGTGCACTATCTCTCAAGCAATCTTTCCCAACGGTGTTTCTTTTCAGTGGGCCCTAACCCACAGGTCTTTTACCAGGATCTTACCTGACTCTTCTAATTTTCCCGGAGTTATTCTGAAATTCTTTTCAAAGTGTGACGTAAGTATGGATTCCATGAGTCATATGCCTTCTCTAAGATCGCTTTCATTCATTGTTGCTTCAACCTATATATTATCATTCTTTCAGAGTATCTCAAATTCTTCATGGTATTTCTCGTCGTTCTTCTCAACATTTGAAGACCGGAGAAGAGTTTCTCTTAAATCTTGGCCGTTCTCTTGAAGATTCGTGGTTCTAGCTTCATGACATCCTCATAGTTGTTTCGATCACGAGGAATCTTTTCATATCATCCAAAGCATTTCATGAATTCTTCCCATTATGATCCTCCGAAGGGCATCATTTCAGAAGATTTCTTCATTCTCAGTTTTCAACTTCGTCCTCCAACTATTCTTAATTGATGCCTCTTCGTTCGTCTCCATATTCTTATGATGGTTCTTTCAAAAATTCATTTTCCTTTGTCATCATATCAATTCATGCGTTCTTTCTGAAATCCTACCGGTGATTCATTGAATACTTTGTCAAGATTGTGCGAGATCTCTTTTAAGTCTTTGAAACGAGAATAAGTAGCATGCCTATCCGTTGTTTGTCATCGATTTAAATTGGTGAAGGATACGCATAACATATTCTTATTCTTGTTTCATCCAAGTGATTAATCCCTTCCTTCGAAGTTTGTTCATGATGAATAAATTCTTGGTTTCAAGTTGTTCGTCTTGTCTCCCGGTGTTCTAAGCTCTCTCTATTATCTCGTCGCGAAGCTCTATCTAAATCATTGCTAGGCTGCAATGAAATTCTTCTCATCCTTTTGTTATCGGAGTTCTTCATGGTTCATCATGATTTAATTTTTTCTTCAAATGTTCTCCAATATTCTTGTTGAAGGAGCTTAAGTATTCTTCATCTTGCATTTTGAAGTGCAATTCTTTCTACCTTATCGTTTGAGGTGGTGTTATGTCATTTTGACAATTTCCTTCGTGTTTCATGATTCACGAGTTGTTAGGAATGAGATAATCAAACCCATCATTTTCTTTGTTCAGGAGATTTTTCCAACCCTTCAATTATTCGTTGAAGTAATCTTGGGTTGTATCTCACCTAAAAGCTTTCCCTAAGGATTGTTGCTATTTATGGTGCTTATAAATGACCCAATTTCTTCATTTATCCTCATGTGGAGATAAGTTTTTCGTTTCCTTGTTGATCTCAATCCAATCAATTGTTTCGGTTAGTGGCAGAATTTCACCTCAAGTTTTGAGATGTTTTCCATAAGCCCACAACAAGCTTATTCTTTTGTTGTTGATTATTTTCAACAACTCCGTTCAACCCTTCTTCGTAAGGATGTTTTTTTCAAATTCATTTGTGGGAGAAGTTGCCATTTTCTTCTCCGTTCTTTTCTTTCCAACGATCTAGCATCTATTCTTTCATTCCGGAGGCATTTTGATGTTGCGCTCTTCGTCCCATCATCTCATTTTTGTCAAGATCATGTTCTTTCCTTTGCTTATCCATTCATCGAGAGTGTTGTGTCCTCCATTCAAGTTCCATCATCTTATCTAGTTTTGCTTCTCTTTTAACTGGAGTGTTGTCTGAAGCCTTTCTTACCCATTGTGCCATTCGTTCAATAGTTTCGGAGGCAGTGTGTTGTTGATTTCATCAAGTATCATCCCATCTCCTCAAGTTCATATTCAATTCCTTCCATTTACAATCGGAATGTTGTCCAAATTCCTTCGTTCTTATTCCTTCTCTAGCTTTATTCAAACATAGTGGTTTTAAATTCTTCCATGATCCGTGAGCTCGTGTTTCATGCCTTTCAACCTACAAGGTTCTCGTAATGTTCCTTGTTCCTCTTTTCTAACGGAGTGTTTTCATCTTCGTTCATCTCCGTTGTATTCTTCTTTCAATTTGGTCAACCTCTCAAGTTCGTGGTTTCACTCGTTTGTCAAAGAAGCAACTTTGGTTTACCTCTTCCTTTTCCTCTGCTATCTGGTGCCATCTCCAGGATCTCGGGTCGAGATCCTCTGTTAGTGTGGGAGAGTTGTGACGCCCCAAGACCGACGCTCCAAAAGACTTCCAGCTATTCCGGGTTTCGCCGTGTGTTTTATTTTGCTTGCTTCATTTTATTTGTGCTTGCATCATATCATCATGCCATCATGTCATAAATCTTTTGCATCTCAACTAAATAAATTGCATAGATATTTTGATCTATTTTAATCGAGGGAAACTCACATGGTAATTTCTCTTTATAACATATCCTCCCAATATTTAGGGAGCTATATTAAAAATATTCCATTGCTTTGGAATCACCAAAAACACACTTGCAAATATTCCCCATGTCTTTTCTTCTTCAGGTTTGACTTCAAAACCTTGCCAATAATTATTTATCCATTTATCGAGGTTCCTCCAAAATCCGCAACATTTTTGGGCACTTTGAAATTCCAGTCTTTGTTCAAACCATTTGAATTAAATTCAAAGGAATTCGAATTTAATATTTCAATCTTGCCCACTTCTATTTCCTGGGAGCAAACTTATTTTTTGGTGAGTCCGGGAAAATCAACCCCATGCCCTTACACTATCCCTAGCACCTCCTTTCTTCTCTTTTTCTACTTTGTTTTTTTTTTCTATTTTTGAGAAAACAATAAAAGAGAGAAGAGAGAGATCTAACCTGACCGGCCCCTTTGTGCGCTGAAGCCCACCATATATGCTAACCCTAGCCGGCCCAAAGCCCACCTGAACCTCTCCTTATCATCTCGCTCTCGCAGCCCCTCACCCGGTCGATCCCCTCGTCTCTCCTTCCAGTGCCGCCACCACTCACACCCACATCGCGCGACCCCCTCCTGCACCGTGCCCCGATCCATGGCGCCTCCCAAGCGCGCCCGGCCTCCTCATCGTCGCCTCTCCTTCCCCGCGATCTCAT
>LR738710.1:452467943-452515768 GCA_902687465.1 Secale cereale | reverse complement strand
CCTATGCTTTGCCTCTCCGGCCGGTCTCCACCTCCGGCCATGGTGCCCCATCGCCGGTGAGCCGCTTCCTCCGTCACGCCTTCCCTCGCCGAACCGGATCGACCCGTCTTCGTGTTCCTAGCTCCTGCCGTCTCCAAAATCGCCAAGGCCACCGCAAGCCGCCCTCGGCCCCATCGCCGACCCACCATCTTCGGCCACCACCTGCTCTGTCCTCCACCTTTAGCTGAGCCCAGCGTGTCTGTCACCTACAAGAGCTAGGGCCGCCACCTTCTTTGGTTCGTCAAGCCACCGTTCAAGTTCGGGCCCGACCCCGATCTGGACCGGTTCCTCCCGTCCGCTCCGCCTCAAGTCCATCTGCATCGGCCCCTGCTGCTCAAGTTCGAGGGCACCCATCCTCAGCCCCCGACAACGAGTTGTTGCTTGAGATCGAGTCGGTGGCCGTAGGAGCTCCGTCGTGGCCATGGAGCTTCTGCCTGAGTCATCTCCTCCGGCCAGCTATGCTGCTGCCGCCGCTGCTTTGACCTCCACTGTTTTGGCTCGTTTCCATCGAGCAGCCCGAGGGCTTGTCCAAGCCGAGTGTCTCCAGAATCGCCAAGGCCTGCAAGACCACCAAGACCTCGACCACAGTACCCGTATGGTTACATCCGAAGATGCAACAAGTTCAACTTCCATCTTGAGAACGTCTACCGCTCGCGGGCGTGTATCATCGCCTTGTACCATTTCGGTTCTTCAAGGCCACCAAGTACCCTGGACCGCCAAGTTCGATTACACGGCTACAACGACATGAACATCTACGAAACGTGTACAACTACCTCACGCTGAAGACCCGTGTACAACTACCGTCGACGTGTACAACTACTTCCACTACCGACCCGTGAACGACTACTTCCTTCGACAAACTCGAACCGCTTCAAACGAACGCTTCGAAGGTATAACATCGAGACGACATCCATGGAACGAATGCTTGTTGTATGAGATGCCCGCGTTTGCACCGTGTCCGAATTTGTCACTTGCACGTTCCTCCTCGTTGCCATGTCGTAGTCTCGTGGGAACCCGGTAACCGGGATCACCCCACCATCTTTGCATGCTCACTTTCACACTTCATGTTTTGCACCGGTCTCTCAACAAGTTACCGGAACTGCTATGTTGCCGTGGCATCATTTTCGGGTATCGCCGTTGTGGCACCCCTTCCTTTCCACCACGGTGACAAATGCTCCATATCTTGCTCATGTACACTTTTAATAAAAATTGCTTAAAAACTTGCATTTGTCATACACATCATGATAACAACATTAAAATGTTTAAAATTGTTGTTTTCTTAAAATATGCTAAATATGCACATGGGGATTTTCCGGAATTGTTTTTTTATTCCGGCCTCATTTAAAATGCCTAGATAGGTAGTTTCATTATGCTTCACGTCTTGCCATGTTAAAAAACATTTAAACTTGTTGTCTATATAAAATGAGAGTCAACTAAATAATCTAACGTGGTGTTTTGTCAATATGCAACTCGTTGCATATTGAGCTCCACTTAAATTGTAGTGTTGTTTGTTGCACTTTGCCATGCCATGCATATTTAAACCGGACATGCATCATACTGGTTTGTGCATCATATGCCTTGTTTATGCTTGTGTGTTTACCATGTTGTTTGCTTCTTTCCAGGTTGCTTCTCTCGTTAGCTTCGGTTTTGTTCCGGAGTTGTGAGGATTTGTTCGACTATGTTGGTTCGTCTACTTCATGGACTCGTTCTTCTTCTTTGCGGGATAACATGCAAGCTGACCGTTCCCCGATATCACCTCTATCTTTGCTTTGCTAGTTGTCTCGCTCTATTGTTATGCCTCGATGCCTATTCTTGTCTTGTCAGCCCCCTCTGTTGCCATGAAACACTCTAACCGCCTTCCTAGCAAACTGTTGATTGGCTAAGTATGCTTTTCCTCAGCCCCTCTTATAGCATTGTTAGTTGCATGTGAAGTTGGAAGATTGCTCCATGTTTTGGACTTGTTTACTGGGATAACACAATATACATCTTAATTAATTAATGCACGTATATATTGGTAATGGGTGGAAGGCTTGGCCTTCTGCTTGGTGTTTTGTTCCACTCATGCCACCTTAGGACCCGATAAACCGGTGTTATGTTCCTTGATTTTGCGTTCCTAACACGGTTGGGGTTTATGCCCCCCCCCCTTGATAATTCACACTGCTTAAAGCTTTTCCAGCAAGACCCAACGTTGGTTTTACCATTTGCCTAACAACTAAAACTTGCATAGGGAGTAATTAACCCGAGTTCTTAAACAACAACCCGGGCCAGTGCTCCTCATGAGTGTTGGTCCAAACTGGGCGGACTGTAGGGACGCCTTGGGGAAACCCGAGGTATTTGGTATATACATGTAGGCTGACCTATTCGGTCGTGGCCTGAGACGAGATACGCGCGGCTACTATAAGGGTGTCGGCACGCCGGGAGGTCTTGCTGGATTAGTTTTACCTTTGTCGAAATATCTTGAGCACAGGATTCCGAGAATACTCGGGTCTTCCAAACATGGAGTTGCGACTCCACGGATCGTGAGCTTGTGATGGGTATGTTGGGACACCCCTGGAGGGTTATGTACTTTTGAAAGCCATGCCCGTGGTTATGTGGCAGATGGGAATTTGTTAATATCCGATTGTAGATAACTTGACACTATATCCTCAAGAATACACTACCTGTGTGAGTAACCGTGATTGTCTCTTTTCGAAGGGTTTCAGAAAGTGAACACGATGGGGTTATGCATGAACGGGAGTAGCCAGGATATCTTATTGATCATCTTTGGCGACCGTTGGCACTTTTCCTCATCTCGCTCTGAATTCGTAAGCTAGTTGCTTAGTGCTTGCTGCAGCCACTTTATTACCTCTCCACACCTAAAAGGCTTTGTTAGTTTTGATACCCGGGAATGGGATTGCTGAGTCCTTGTGACTCACAGATTATAACACACACCAGATGCATGTACAACTGAGTACGACGCATGAGATGGACAAGAACTTCACTGGGAGTTTGATGAAGAGCGTGGTCGTATGTATGTGATGTATCCCGACGATCATTAGTGGTTCCTACTAGGGGCGATCAGGACTTGTGGTTCTGGTATCTTTTCTTGTTTGATTTCGTCCGTAGACGGACTTTGTGTTATTTGGATGAATGTATGAATGTTGAATTAATTGTGTGACGTGGCGAGTGTAAGCCAACTATTTATCTTTTTTATCCATGTTCATTACATGAGTGGTGCAAAGATACCACGCTTGCGATCATTCCAGAATGCGATTATGTCTCTAACTCGTGCCTCGACACGTAGGAGCTATAATCACATCCTGGGCATTACAATGCGACACTGGTGTGCGACAGCTGCGTTCGGCAGGCCGAAGGGAACATAGGTGTGAGGGGGCCCTCCGCACCGCCCGACGCGGGACGGCCAGAAGAGCTCTTGAGAAGCGGCTTTGTTGAGCCCTAGGACGTTGACGTAGACGCGCAGCTTGCCACCCATGTCCGGGGCGGCAGCTGCACCGGGTTGTGTCATGCACGCTGGCCATTCATGGCTCGCGCCTCCTCAAGTTCCTTGGTCGCCTAGGTGATGAACTCCTGAGCACCTGGCGCCTCACGCCCTGCTTGCGGAGGCACGCGTTGAAGCACGCCTCCACATGGTGCCCGAACGCTTCCCTCGTGACACTGGCCAGGTCAGAGGCCCTCTATAGGAGAGCCCCCGAGCCCGACCTGAGAGGGGCGTCGGGTGCACCTCCCTATGCGAGAGAGGGAGGCACCCTATCAATGGGCACAGGTCCTGAGGCATGACCGTCAGATGCTCCGCCCTCCTGAGATCCTCGGTGGAGTAGCTGCTTCTTCTTCTTGGGGGTGACCTCGGGGGGGGAGGGGGGTGGACGGCGCCTTCGTCATCTAAGTTCTCGACCGCCATGGCCTGGTAGGCGCGCTAGAGGGAGCACACCGCATCCTGCTCATCGCATGCGACCGTGATGATGTCGCCGCTCCCCGGCATCTTGAGGACGTTGTAGCCCTGGTGAGTAGCTGCCATGAACTTGGCCAAGCCCGGATACCCAAGGATGGCGTTGTATGGGAGACGAATGTGGGAAACGTCAAAGTCGATGAGTTCGGTGTGGTAGTTGTCGCGCTTGCCGAAGGTGACGGGGAGATGGATCTGCCCTATGGGGACTGTGGAGCCATCAGTTACTCCTGAGAAAGGCTTGGTGGGCAGGAGCTGGTCGTATGGCACTTGGAGCGTGTCGAACATCTCGACGGAGAGGATGTTGAGCCCCGCGCCACCATCGACGAGTGTCTTGGTGATGAGGACGTTGCTGATGGTAGGAGAGCAGAGCATCGGGAGCGCAGTAGCGGTGGCCGCGCACTTGAGCTGGTTAGCAGAGTCGAAGGTGATAGCGTACTTGGACCATCTGAGGGGACACTGAAGGAAATATGCCCTAGAGGCAATAATAAAGTTTTTATTTATATTTCCTTATATATCATGATAAATGTCTTTTATTCATGCTAGAATTGTATTAACCGGAAACTTGATACATGTGTGAATACATAGACAAAACAGAGTGTCCCTAGTATGCCTCTACTAGACTAGCTCGTTAATAAAAGATTGTTAAGTTTCCTAACCATAAACATGTGTTGTCATTTGATGAACGAGATCACATCATTAGGAGAATGATGTGATGGGAAAGACCCATCCGTTAGCTTAGCATATTGATCGTTTAGTTTTATTGCTATTGCTTTCTTCATGACTTATACATGTTCCTCTGACTATGAGGTTATGCAACTCCTGAATACCGGAGGAACACCTTGTGTGCTATCAAACGTCACAACGTAATTGGGTGATTATAAAGATGCTCTACAGGTGTCTCCGAAGGTGTTTGTTGAGTTGGCATAGATCAAGAATAGGATTTGTCACTCTGAGTGTCGGAGAGGTATCTCTAGGCCCTCTCGGTAATACACATCACTATAAGCCTTGCAAGCAAATGACTAATGGGTTTGTCACGAGATGATGTATTACGGAACAAGTAAAGAGACTTGCCGGTAACGAGATTGAACTAGGTATGATGATACCGACGATCGAATCTCGAGCAAGTAACATACCGATGACAAAGGGAACAACATATGTTGTTATGTGGTTTGACCGATAAAGATCTTCGTAGAATATGTACAAGCCAATATGAGCATCCAGGTTCCACTATTGGTTATTGACCGGAGATGTGTCTCGGTCATGTCTACATAGTTCTCGAACCCGTAGGGTCTGCACGCTTAATGTTCGATGATGATTAGTATTATGAGTTATGAGTTTTGGTGACCGAAAATTGTTCGGAGTCCCGGATGAGATCACGGACATGACGAGGGGTCTCTAAATGGCCGAGACATAAATAATGATATATTGGACGATGTTATTCGGACACCGGATGAGTTCCGAGGGGTACCGGATAACCATCGGAGTGCCGGAGGGTTATCGGAAACCCCGGGGGAACTAATGGGCCTTCATGGGCCTTAGTGGAGAGAGAGGAAGGCTGCAAGGGGTGCCCCCCCATGGCAGTCCGAATTGGACTAGGGGAAGGGGGCGGCGCCCCCCTTTCCTCCTCCTTCTCTCCCTCTCCTTCATTTCCCCTCTCTTCCTTGGAGAGGAGTCCTACTAGGACTAGGAAGTCCTAGTAGGACTCCCTTATTAGCGAGCCCCTAGGGCCGGCCGGCCTCCTCCTCCTCATCCTTTATATATGTGGGGAGAGGGCACCCCAAAGAACACACAAGTTTCTCTTATCCGTGTGCGGTGCCCCTTCCACAGATTACACCTCAGATCATATTGTCGTGGTGCTTAGGCGAAGCCCTGCGCGGATCACATCACCAACACCGTCGCCACACTGTCATGTTGACGGAACTCTTCCTCGAGCATCTGCTGGATCAAGAGCTCGTGGGACGTCATCGTGCTGAACGTGTGCTGAACACAGAGGTGCCGTACGTTCGGTACCTGGATAGGTTGGATCGTGAAGATGTTTGACTACATCAACCGCGTTAACACAACACTTCCGCTTTCGGTCTACGAGGGTACGTGGACACACTCTCCCCGTCTCGTTGCTATGCATCTCCTAGATAGATCTTGCGTGAGCGTAGGAAAATTTTAAAATTGCATGCTACGTTCCCCAACAAACGCGATGCCTTGAGCTTGGGGAGGGTCGTGTTCACCTCGCAAGTGAACTGCTTGAAGATGCGATGGGGGGCAAGGGCCTGAGCGCCGCCCAAGATGCAGGCGATGGCACCAGGCTCTTGGAATCCCCCGAGCCCATCATCTTTGTGGTGGTCGTCGTTCCTTCTTGGCGGCGACGGTAGAGGAGGAAGGCCGGCGTTGCCCTGAGGGCGATCATCACGAGGCTGATCCCTCCAGAGGCCATCGCGAGGCTGGCCTTACCGGTGGTCCTCGCGAGTCTGATCGCACAAGCCCTGGCGGGGATCACGGTTGTCCCAGCGTCCTCCGCCGCGACCTTCTTCATGGCCGTAGCCGTGGTCATTGCGCTCAGGGCGGCGGCCAAGGCGCCGTCTCAGATGGCCCTGAGCTCTTGGCAGACGTTGGTTTTGTGGTTGTGGACGTTGTGGAAGACGCAAAACGGGCGACTGCCCTAGGAGGACTCGGGGTGGTCGCAGCCGTGCTTCATCTCAGGCTCGGCCGCGAGCACGGCCGGGCCCTTTTGCTTCACGTCCTTGGCCTTGGCCTTCTTATCTTCAGGGTCGGCCTCTGGAAGCTCAAGGAGCAAGAGGCTACCTTCCTCTGCCCTCGCGCACTTGGTAGCCATGTTGAACATCTCCAGAGCCGAACACAGGCCGTCGTGCATGGCGAGTTCTTCCTTCATCTTGACATCCCGGACGCCGTCAGTGAATACTAAGATGATGGCTTCGTCCGACACCTTGGGGATCTTGAGGCGAACGTTGGATGTATTTGTGCAGGGTCTCCCCTGGTTGCTGCTTGATGCGCCGCAGGTCGCCTGTTGCAGGGGTCCCCCCCCCCCGCGGGTACCCTGGAAGTTGGCGATGAAGTGCGCGCGCAGCTCATCCCAGGAGGAGATCGATCCCACGGGGAGGTTCATGAGCCATGTGTGCGTGCCATCCTTGAGGGCAATGGGAAACCAATTCGCCATGACCTTCTCATCGCCGTTCGTCGCCTCGATGCTCAGCTCGTAGAGCTGGAGGAACTCAGTAGGGTCAGGTGTGTCATCATAGCACGGAGGTAGATCTGGCTTGAACTTGTCTGGCCAGACGACGCGGCGCAGCTCCAAAGTGAACGCTCGGCAGCCTGTCGTGCTCACGGGAGCCCGTCGCGGAAGGGGAGCCTGGTCTTGGTGCTCGTGTGCCGCCGCCTCGGGTCGTGCATGGTCTTGACGGGGCGGTGCTCGGAGCGCACGTGCTTCTCCTTGAGACCGTTGCACCATCTGGCAGCTTTCTTCGTCGCGCATCGGCGCCCTGCACAGCGGGTCGCGTCGGGGAGCCTCACGCCTTGGCTCGGGGACGACATCTCGCTGGAGAGGGGGAGGAGGTGCACTGTGGGCCGCGTCGCCTGCCTAAGGCTGCGGCGGAGGCAGCGAGCGAGATGGTGCAGGAGCCTCTCTAGCGGCATTGAGGAGCTCGGCGAGCAGTCCAGCCAGTCCTCGTAGAGGTCGTCGGCCGGGCGGTAGCGCAGAAACTCACGTGCCAAGAGCAACGCAACCTGTGAGTTTGCCGGCCCGCGACGAGCATGGGAGGACGAAGCGGCGGCCGGAGTCAGCGATGGAGTGGCGGTGCGGCCATCCCGCCGTACGAAAGGCGGCAGCGACGAGTCCTGTTGCTTGTGGGCCGCGGGGCCGGTGACAGCGTTGGCCGCGGGTGACGGCAAGCGGCGAGGGATGTCGTCGCCTGTAGGTGTTGTCTGAGCAATGCGAGCGTCGAGGGCCGCCCGACGCTCAACACGAACTCGACGAGCGTCGGCCATGGGATCTACGTACAGCAGCGAATCGGTCAACGAAAGAGAGGCTTCTACACGCCCTACCTGACGCGCCAAGTGTCGGATTCAGGGCTCTGCGGACCCAAGAAAGGTTCAAACTCTGGGCGTGTGCGAAGAACTCAATCTCTCCAGCCTACTATTTCGTCGATCTCATGTCCTAGATCTATGATCGAGAAGGGAAAGAGACTCAGCTGTTTACCCAGGTTCGGGCCACCTTGCGGTGTAAGACCATACTCCTGCTTTGGGGTGGATTAGCCTCGCGGGGGCCGAGGATGAACTAGTACAGATGAAGAACAGCCTCAGGAGGCGTGTTCTTGGGTGAGTGTTAGCTAGTGAGGGTTCGGGTCCGAATCTCCTATGGTGGTGGCTAGCCTATATATAGCGACCCGACTCCTCTTCCTTCGAAAATGAAGGCGAGAACAGATCTCACAACGGCTAATTTGAAAGGGGACAGGAAGTACATCTTATCCTGACGAAAAGTGGTCTTCGCCTGCAAAGCTTCTAATCGTGACGTCGTGGTGGGCTCGACGATGACATCCGCCCTGCCGTCCTCGCGGTCTTGGTCTCGTTGCACAGAAATGGAAACATTTGGCTGATTCATCGGGACTCCGCGATTGCGCTTGCCACCTTCGCACCAAAAAGGAAACTTGCTGCTCTGCGCCCGCTGGCACCCGCCTTGCCTTGGTCGTCATGGCTTGCGTCACTTGATCCTTATGAGATGGGTGCTTACATCGGGAACTCCGCTACTCCGAAGGAAGCCTAGGAGGCCGCTCCCTTCGGAGGTCTTGGTGTTGTCCGCCTCGCGAGGCTTGGCCCCTCGCGAGGGTTTTGCCTTGTTGATGCTGAAGGTGGGCCGTACCAGGACGTTGATGGAGCCACGTGATGGGCCACATGCATACAAGTCTGGGTACCCTGATTCCCATAACACCGACAACCCACACCCCTTTAAAAAAAGGAGGACAATAGCTGGTGAACGGTCGCCAGCAAGGATGGCATCTATGAACGCTGGGATGGTATTTTGTTTTATTTGCGGGGTAATGTTTTGCGAAAACTGCCACCGTTAATCTAGATCTAATGGCTGTGGGGCGTTCGCTGGGATCTCACCCCCGGTGAACGTTCGCCAGATGGCATTTCCCTTAATAACCCGAGCAGGCGAACACCCGTCATCTCTTCTGTAGAGAAAAAAGAACCCTGTAGAATCTGCCCTCGAGATGCCCCACCTCGCCGCACCTGCCTCTCCGCCGGCGGCTCCAAACCTAATGTCCGACGCCCGCGAGGCTGCCTCCTACTCGCCGCCGTTAGAAAGTGGGTGCAGGAAGACGGTGGTGGTGGTCATGGGTGCGACGGGCGCCGGCAAGTCCCGGCTTGCCGTTGACCTCGCGGGGCACTTTGCCGGCGTCGAGGTGGTCAGCGCCGACTCCATGCAGGTCTACCGCGGTCTCGATGTCCTCACTAACAAGGTCTCCCTCCATGAGCAGAACGGTCTCTCCTCTCGAACACTCCAAAAGTCCCGCCTTATGTATGTTTTTTTCTTCAAAAGGAAATTCAGTTCCATTCAGTTTGAGCTGAGCGACGCATATTTGGAGTGTCTGCAGGTGTTCCTCACCATCTCCTTAGCATCGTCGATCCTTCCGCGGAGTTCACTTGCCGCGATTTCCGTGATCATGCGTTGCCTGTAAGCTTACGTCTGGTGTTACTGATGCAAACTTTGTTTCAGTCTTCTAGACTTCCAACTGAGTTACCGTACCATGTTCATTCTGAATGGCCGCAGATTATAGAAGATATATTGGATCGTGGCGGCCTGCCTGTTGTTGTTGGTGGCACAAACTTCTATATACAGGTTCATAGTTCAACACTTGTCGATTTCCATATCAGGAGTTATTCACACATGTTCATAGTTCAATTCTGGTCGATATCCTTATCTTAAGTTAATTGTGTATCTGATTTACATTTTTGCGGGCTCTTACGATGGCCTTAGGCTCTTGTGAGTCCATTCCTCCTTGAGGATATGTCAGAAGATATGCAGGGTTGCACTTTGAGTGACCAACTTGATGATATAGGTGAATATTGAAACCATAACACTTGCTCCTTATTCATCGTGTGCCTGTTCTGTATTCATGTTTTATTTATTTGCCTATTATATCTTAAATGTGATATTCAGGCCTTGCCACGGATGATGTTAGAAGTGGGTATGAACACTTGAAGGAGATTGATCCTATTGCGGCACAAAGGATCCACCCGAACAACCATCGAAAAGTAAGGGTGTTGCACATTCGTACCATCTCCTGGTCACTTAGCCAGTCATTCTTCATTTGTAGCATGCTCTCACTTTCCTCATGGCATTCCGCTATTTAACTTATTTTATTCGTTCAATTTGCTGTATTGAACAGATAAAACGTTACCTTGAGTTATATGCAACCACAGGTGCACTACCAAGCGATCTTTTCCAAGGAGAAGCTGCAGAAGTGAGAAATTTTTGTATTTTCTTTAATTAATCATTCAATATATATGCCATGAATCTGAACTACTGACTGCTACAACACATTTTTTGTGCATGAGGTTAGACTTTCCTGTTTCAATATGGATGTCCTAAACAAGATTGTTTGTTGTCAGGACAAGTGGGGCCGGCCTACTAGCTCCAGATTTGACTGTTGTTTCCTGTGGGTAGATGCCGAGCTTCATGTTCTGGATAATTATGTCAATGAAAGAGTCGATTGCATGATTAATGATGGCCTGCTTGATGAAGTGTGCAATATATATAATCCAGGTGCCGTTTATACCCAAGGTCTACGGCAGGCCATTGGGGTTCGTGAATTTGATGAGTTTTTCAGATTATATTTTACAAAGAAAGAACCTAATGAGATAAAAGCTTGTATGCTTGATCTCCATGATGATAAGCTGAAAAGCTTGTTGGATGAAGCTGTCTGCCAGCTAAAAGCAAATACGCGAAGACTTGTTCGACGCCAAGTAACACTCTACTTCCTCTGTATCTTTATTCTTACATTTTTTAGAAGGTCTGAGAAAATAATCAGTACTAGACTGCAAATCTTTGTCGCAGCGACGGAGGCTAAACCGGCTGAATAAAGACTTCGGGTGGAATTTGCATCACATCGATGCAACAGAAGCATTCCAATGTAAGTCCATTTGTATGTATTAGCCCAGAGTGTTGAATTGGCCTGCTTTCATGTGTTCTTTTCCTTCATATGTAATGTATATTTTACTAGGTACCACTGGTGCCTCGTGGCACGTCAAGGTTATAAAACCTTGTGTAGATACTGTCAGAAGATTCTTGTCTAACGATACAAGTTTGGCAAGTAAAGATTGTTCGAGTGATGGCGGAGGAACTAGGTTGGCCTCAAGAGAGTTATGGACTCAATATGTTTGCGAGGTGATGTTTTTTGTTTAATGTTCTTACGAGGTGGTTGTGGTTATGCTTTGGTTGTCTTATGATAATTGCTTGAAGTATCTCATGCTGTGGTAGTGTATTAGTTGTTGAAAAACATCGATCTGATAAACTTCCGCACTTTCTGAATCGTGTGTCATAGGCCTGCGACAATCGGGTCCTCCGAGGGGCACATGAGTGGGAACAACACAAGCAAGGCCGAGGCCACCGGAAAAGAATGCAGCGCTTGAAGCGGAAGAGTAAGATCAAGAGTACATCGTCTGAAGCAGAAGATGGAATACCATTTAGATCCATTTTCAGTCTTATGCAGGAGACTGGGGAAGGGGATCGATAAGAGCACGGATCCAAACACTAGTTTTGATCTTTAAAGGTGTGTTTGTACGCTGCCTGACTTCATATCGCAGCAAACAATAGTTCCTCTCAATTTATGGCCATCCTGTGAACATGTCGTCTAACTGTTCATGGAGCTGGTGAATATCGTCAGGGTGAATTTAAAAGCAATCAGCAGTGGACCAAAAACTAAATCGATGAAAAAAACAAAAGGTAAATTGATGGAACAGTAGAATGCAGATCATAATACAGTATTTTAGAAAGAAAGATCCAGGACGAATTCAACGAGCAAATCAGTGAAGCTAGCAAAGCAGCAGCCCAGCGCCTCCAACTACATTCACGCTCCGTCTTCTTGGCGGTCCAGACAGTTTTATTATGCCAAACTCGGCTTAAATTTGGCTTATAAGCCAAAAAGCGAACTATTTTTTATGGTTTTGGTTTTGGCATTTGGCTTACACCTTACCGTGAGAATATCCACTCAAAAGCCCAAAGCCGAAGAGTCAAAAAGCACACAAATACTTGTTTTTTTCTTTTTTGCTAATAAACCAGACTTCAAAATCAAGGACGCAAA
Organism: Secale cereale; assembly: GCA_902687465.1. NCBI lineage: Eukaryota > Viridiplantae > Streptophyta > Magnoliopsida > Poales > Poaceae > Secale > Secale cereale. The sequence goes on along the minus strand of LR738710.1, from coordinate 452,503,468 downwards.
AGGGACAAGCGAGGCCGTAGAGGAGGACTTGCCATAGGTTGGAGAGGACGATGTTATGTTGGCGTAGGCAACTAAGGGCGTGTTTGGTTCCCTGGGTGCATCTAGCATGCATTGCATGAAGGAGCTTGGCTGGGGCTGGCCTGGTTTAGCTGATGCAAAAATGAGCTTGTAGGATCGAAGAAGTATGTCTAGAGGGGGGGTGATTAGACTACTTGACAATATAAAATTTTTCCTTTTAATTAAGCAAAGTTTTTGGCAGTTTCACAATTAAGATCAAGTCAAGTAACACACTACACATGCAATTCTAGAGTATGGGCAGCGGAAAGTAAATTGCATATATAGTAAAGAGAGGTGGAGAAGATCAAACGCAGTTTGGTGACACGGAGATTTTTGTCGTGGTTCCGATAGGTGGTGCTATCGTACATCCACGTTGATGGAGACTTCAACCCACGGAGGGTAACGGCTGCGCGAGTCCACGGAGGGCTCCATCCACGAAGGGTCCACGAAGAAGCAACCTTGTCTATTCCATCATGGCCTACGCCCACGGAGGACTAGCCTTACTCGGGGTAGATCTTCACGAAGTAGGCGATCTCCTTGCCCTTACAAACTTCTTGGTTCAACTCCACATCTCAAAGACGGAGGCTCCCAAGCGACACCTAACCAATCTAGGAGGCACCACCCCCCAAAAGGTAATAGACGGTGTTGATGATGATGAACTCCTTGCTCTTGTGCTTCAAATGATAATCTCCCCAACACTCAACTCTCCTCACTGATATGGCTGTGGTGGAAGAAAGGTTTGAGTGGAAAGCAACTTGGGAAGGCTAGAAATCAAGTTTCATATGGTAGGAATGGAATGCATTGATCTCAACACAAGGGTAGGTAGTTCACTTCTCAGAAAGTGTATGGTAGGAATGGTAGACTTTCTGATGGCTCTCCTCACGAATGAAGAGGGGGTGGAGGGGTATATATAGCCTCCACACAAAATCCAATCGTTACACACACATTTGACCAATCTCGGTGAGACCGAAGTGAAAACTCGGTCAGACCGAAAGTTCAAATATAGTGAACGTTGGGATTTTCGGTGGGACCGAAAATACCATCTCGGTGGGACCGAAAGTGTATCTGATATGAACGTTGGAGATTTCGGTGGGACCGAGAAAGAAAACTCGGTTTGTCCGATTTGAGAAAGAGCAGGAACATGCCAGAATCGGTGTGACCGAAAATGCAATATCGGTGAGACCGATTTGAGCCAAGACAGAAGCTTGCCCATTTCGGTGAGACCGATAATACAAACTCGGTTATTCCAAAATGATGTGAAATGGTTACAGAAACTTTGGCAGTTCAGTTTCGGTGAGACCGATCTCAAACTCGGTGTGACCGATTTTTCTAGGGTTTGGAATATGGCTGAAGTGGTTCATCTCGGTGGGACTGAGTTGGAAGAATCGGTTTGTCCGAGATTACTTATGAGTGTGTTTGGTAGTGAAAGGTGTTGATAGTTGAAGGAGCTAAATCACTAAGCACTTGAGCAACCAGATCATCAACACAACCTCATCCCCTTTTAATAGTATTGGCTTTCCTATGGACTCAATGTGATCTTGGATCACTAAACCAAAAATGGAGTCTTGAGCTTTTGCCAATGCTTGCCTTAGCATTTGAGGGGTCCACTTCTTCAACCATCTTGCCATACCAATGTGATTGGGTTTCCTGAAACATACTTGATAAAAGTATTAGTCCAACCACAAAGTATGTTGTCATTAATTACCAAAACCATCCGGAGAGCAAATGTGCTTTCAATCTCCCCCTTTTTGGTAATTGATGGCAACACACTAAAATTATATTAAACAAAACATCAAAGCTTATTGAAAGAAAGATAGAATTATCATGAAAGCTTTGACAAGCATGTAGTAAACAGGCTCCCCCTACAAGTGTGCAAGATTTTCATAGATTATGGTTTTGGACTACCACAAGCACACAAGAGAGATAAGCAAGATGTGCTACATGCAGCTTGGCTATATGCATCAGAGCAGAAGAAAAGGAAGTGAGTGATAATGCATATGTGCATGGTGATTTCTTGCAAACAAGTATTTACAAGCAAGTCACCATCATGCACATTCTGCAAGATGCATATACTTACCTTGAGGTTCCTTGACATTGTACCTGAAGGGATAAACTTGAGAAAACAAGGTTAGATAACACAAGAGTATTCCTTCAACCAACTGCAAGAACATCAAGAGTACCAAGCCAGGGAGGACATGTATAAAGAGTGTCTCATATTGAGCACAAGCTTGAATCAGCAAACATGTCTCCGAAACTAAAAGATTTTCAATGAACTCTGAGAGATTTTGCTTTTCATAGGATATCAATTGTGACGATTCCTCTAAGTCTTCTCCCCTTAAACTAAAAGATTTCATAAGATACCAATTGTGAGAACAAGTGGTGTGATGGAAAAAGCAAAATCAAAAGAAAGATGCCAATTGTAATGTCCAATGTAAAACACGACAAAGCTTTGATGTGATTCTCTCCCCCTTAAGATAGGATTGCTTTTCTTCTTCCCCTAAGTCTTCTCTTCTCCCCTACTCCCCCTACTCCCCCTAAGTCCTCTCCCCCTTTGACATCAAGTGCCGAAAAGGACAGCAAACTAGGTAGGGCAGGAAAAATGGAAAGAGAGAAAGAAAGAAAGAAGTGGGATCCTTAAGAATCACAACAGGGCAAATGTGAGAACATTCAGAGAAACAATTTGAGTCTAAATTTGAGTCCTCTCCCTCTTTAAGATTTAAGTCTGAGTGGAGCTGCAGAAGGTGATGTCCTGGAAGATAAATCGGTGACACCGAATTAAATGGATCGGTGGATCCGAATCCTTTTCGGTTAAACCGAAAATGTTAAATTGGTGACTCCGAGTTTATTTCAAGGAAATACAGGAATAATTCAGCTCACTTTGCGAGGAAAGTTTCAAAAGATTTGCAAAGAATTTGTAAAAGATTTTCGGGGAATTGATCAGAGCCATAAAAGGATTTCCAGAAGGAATATAAGAAAAGAAATAAAAAAGATTCCTAGATGAAGTTTTTTTTTTTTTTTGTAAAGAAAAACTCAATGAGAGAACATAAGAGAAAACAGAAAAACTCCAAAAGCATATGTACTTCATCTAGATAAAGGTCGGCGACAAAGTCACCTATGTTTGAGTATATTGACTTAGGAGTCAAATGAGGACATTTGATCATAGGTCATACTCATCGTTTAAGCTCAAAATGGGGTTGCCATTTTTCGATTAAGCATTTGATGTGATCACATCTTATGAAGCTGCTTGTACTCATGACTTTGAGCAAAGCTCCTCGAAGATGTGAAGAACATACCTTGGGCTTGTTGATGCTTTGCACATGTAGGTAAGCTTGATGTAGGTGCTCATTGAATGTGAAGTGGGAGCGCCATTTCTACTTGTGTAGTACATCTTCCTACAAGGGTTAGGCAAGCAAGGAAATACTCAAGAATATCCAAGATGACAAGAGTGAAATACTAGATGTATAAGATGTCAAAAAGGATATGTGAAATTTTGTTCCTTGAACTCAACATCCCAAAGGGCTAGATACTTGGTCAATGACAAGATTACTCAAGATTTGAGTGTGTGGTAATCTTGTGGAATGTAGATCATCCAAGTACCTGCAAAGAGTTAGATGCAATACAAGGAGGCAAATGTGTCCAAGACATATGATCATCATCATAAGAGAAATATCAAGGATTAGTCAAGAGGCTCATGCCTTGCATGCATCAATGGAGTTATCACTCCAAGTTTGAAGCATCAATGATGTTCAACTCACTCCTTAAGCGACAAAACACCTTCTCATCAAGAGGTTTTGTAAAGATATCAGCAAGTTGTTTGTCAGTACGAACATGCTTAAGATTAATATCACCCTTGGCAATATGATCACGAATAAAATGGTGACGAACTTCAATATGCTTTGTTCGAGAGTGTTGCACAGGATTGTGTCCAATCTTGATTGCACCCTCATTGTCACAAAGCAAGGGAACACGTCTCACATGTATCCCATAATCTTTAAGCGTTTGTGTCATCCATAGCAATTGAGCACAACACGAACCAGCAGCAATATATTCTGCTTCGGCAGTGGATAAAGATACCGAATTTTGTTTCTTGGAGGACCAAGATACAAGGGATCGACCAAGGAATTGACACGTACCCGAAGTTGACTTTCTATCAACCTTGTCACCGGCATAGTCCGAGTCGGAATAGCCAACAAGATCGAAAGAAGCTCTCTTAGGATACCAGATGCCAAAGTTTGGTGTGTGTATCAAGTATCTCACTATCCTTTTAACAGCTTTAAGATGACATTCTTTAGGGGCTGCTTGATATCGCGCACACATGCATACACTCAACATTATGTCAGGACGAGAAGCACAAAGATATAGTAGAGAACCAATCATAGAACGGTAAACCCTTTGATCAACGGGTTCTCCATCTTTGGTCAAGTCATTATGTCCACTAGTAGGCATGGGGGTACTCATACCTTTGCTTTCTTGCATGTTGAACTTCTTGAAGAGATCCTTGGTGTACTTTGTTTGTGAGACAAAAGTACCCTCCTTAGATTGCTTGATTTGCAACCCAAGGAAGAATTTGAGTTCACACATCATGGACATTTCATACTTCTCCGACATGAGCTGTCCAAACTTCTTGCTAAAATGGGGGTTAGTTGAACCAAAGATAATATCATCAACATATATTTGGCACACAAATAGTTCACCATTAACCCTTTTTGTGAACAGCGTTGAGTCTATCTTTCCAATCTCAAAGCCTTTTTCAAGAAGAAAGCTAGTTAAGCATTTGTACCAAGCTCTAGGAGCTTGTTTAAGACCATAAAGAGCTTTGTGCAACTTGTAAACATGATTAGGCTTTTTGGGATTCACAAATCCAGGAGGTTGTTTCACAAATACTTCCTCCTCAATTTCACCATTTAGAAAAGCACTTTTGATGTCCATTTGATAGAGAGTAATATCATGATGATTGGCATAAGCAACAAGAATGCGAATGGACTCAAGTCTAGCAACGGGGGCATAGGTCTCACCATAGTCCATACCTTCGACTTGTGTGTAACCTTGAGCTACGAGACGAGCCTTGTTGCGGATGACTTGTCCATCTTCATCTTGCTTGTTCCGAAACACCCATTTGGTTCCAATGATGTTTTGATCATCGTTGGGCTTCTCTACCAAAGTCCATACTTTGTTCCTCTCGAAGTTGTGTAGTTCTTCGTGCATAGCGTTCACCCAATCCGGGTCTTTAAGTGCTTCTTCTACCTTCATAGGTTCAATACTAGAGATAAATGAGTAATGATCACAAAAGTTAGCTAAGCGAGTTTTAGAGCGAGTAATTCTCCCGGAGTTGATGTCGTTCATCATTTGTTCCACGGGATGATTCTTCTTGACTCTTGCTCGAACTCGTGATAGCTTTTGTTGATGTTGTGGCTCAGCTTCCTCATCATCTTCATCTTCTTCTTCTTCTTCTTCTTCATTGTTGTTGGTGTTGTCTTGAGGTGGTGGAGAAGGAGGTTGTGGTGGATCTTCTTGTTGCATTTCCTCATCTTGGTGAGTTCCACTTGTGGAGGCCTCCATGTTGCCTTGAGGTTCATCTCTCTGCGAGGTAGGTGGCTCCACATATGTAGATGAGGTACTCTCCTTCACGTCCATGGGACGGATCTTTCCAATAGATAAATCTTGGATTGCTTCCGATGGGTCCTTGTCTCCTACATCAATAGGCATTTGCTCTACTTGCGAGCCATTAGATTCATCAAACTTCACATCTACCGTCTCTTCAACCTTTCGGGTGAAATTATTGTAGACACGGTAGGTGTGAGAGTTTGATCCATAACCAAGAAGAAAGCCTTCATGAGATTTAGGAGCAAATTTAGATCGACGATGCTTGTCAAGGATACAGCATTTTGAACCAAAGACACGAAAGTATCCCACTTGGGGTTTGTTACCGGTGAGAAGCTCGTATGATGTCTTGCCGAGAAGCTTATGAAGATAAAGCCTGTTGATAGCATGACAAGCTGTCTCGACCGCTTCTCCCCAAAAATGTTTCGGTGTCTTGTATTCATCAAGCATCGTTCTTGCCATCTCTATGAGCGTTCGGTTCTTCCTCTCAACAACTCCATTTTGTTGAGGAGTGTACGTAGCCGAGAACTCATGTAGAATCCCTTCCTCATCGAGAAAAGAGTCTACATTGGCGTTCTTGAACTCCGTTCCATTGTCACTCCGAACTTTCTTGATCTTCACCTCAAATTGATTTTGGGCCTTTTTGGCAAAGGTCTTGAAGATCCTCTGAACCTGCGATTTATCATCAAGGAAAAATACCCACGTAAATCTGGAATAATCATCAACTATAACTAGACCAAAGGAGTTACCACCAAGGCTTTTGTAAGCATTGGGACCGAAGAGATCCATATGAAGAAGCTCAAGCGGTCTCCTAGTGGTCATGATGTTTTTCACGGGATGACTTCCACCAACTTGTTTTCCTGCTTGACAAGCACTACAAAGTCTATCTTTGTCAAAGAAAACATCTTTAATACCAAGAATATGATCACCTTTGATTAGCTTGTCTAGATTACGCATGCCAACATGTCCTAGCCTTCTATGCCACAACCAACCTTTAGAGGATTTAGCAATGAAACAAGCTCTAGGTTGGGCTTTCTTAGTGAAATCAACAATATATAGATCACCTCTACGAATACCAGTAAAAGCCATGTTTTGATTATCACGACGAAAGACTTGGCAATCTACTTTGGTGAATAGCACATTGAATCCAAAGTCAGCTAATCTAGACACGGAAAGTAAATTGTATCCAAGAGATTCTACAAGCATGACATTTTGAATAGAGCTATCATGGGATATGGCCATCTTACCAAGGCCAAGTACCTTACCCTTGGAGTTATCTCCAAAAGTCACATACTTGCGTGGACCATCGTTCTTTGCAAGCTCTCGAAACATGTCTTTGTCTCCGGTCATGTGATCGGTGCATCCACTATCAAGAATCCACTCTTTTCCGCCGGACATGTAGTCTCTCATATTTGCCATAAGATTGAGACTCTTCATGACCTTGTCTAGCTCGGTGTCCGAATCGGAGTAATCATCATCATGCTCGTGCTCATCATCATATTGACCCATAGATTGTTCATCATCAACACCTAGGTCAATTTGATAAGTATTTGCATTAGTTTGGTCAATGGAACAATAATCTTCGGAATGCAATGCAAGAGCATTTCTAATGATAATATTGATAAGACTGGGATCACCCTTCTTTTTCATAAGATCACGAAGCTCAAAGAAGCATTTATCAAAGTTGGGATCATTTGGGTGCAACTTATCAAATTCAATAGTCTTGTGTAGAATTTCATCAAGACTTCTCAAAGAGTAGTCCGGATAAAGTTCTTCCAAGAATTTCCACATAGCATAGGCACACTCAAAGTTTGTAACAAGATTAAGCAAGTCATCAGGTAACCCTCTAATGATAAGATTTACAGTTCTAAGGTTACGAAGCAAATCAAGCTCTTCATCCATGGTAGGGTGCAAGGGATCAAAAGGAGGCACATAGGGGGTCTCAACATATTTGCACAAATTGTACATTTTAAAGATACTAAGCATTTCAACCCTCCAAGAGTTATAGAACCTTCCATCAAGAACAGGCACTCTATGGCTAACACTCCCATCCGTAGACACGTCCATCTTCCTCCAATGGTGTGTAAACCAAAGCAATGGAGACCAAGGCTCTGATACCAATTGTAGGATCGAAGAAGTATGTCTAGAGGGGGGGGGTGATTAGACTACTTGACAATATAAAAATCTGCCTTTTGATTAAGCAAAGTTTTTGGCAGTTTCACAATTAAGATCAAGTCAAGTAACACACGACACATGCAATTCTAGAGTATGGGCAGCGGAAAGTAAATTGCATATATAGTAAAGAGAGGTGGAGAAGATCAAACGCAGTTTGGTGACACGGAGATTTTTGTCGTGGTTCCGATAGGTGGTGCTATCGTACATCCACGTTGATGGAGACTTCAACCCACAGAGGGTAACGGCTGCGCGAGTCCACGGAGGGCTCCACCCACGAAGGGTCCACGAAGAAGCAACCTTGTCTATTCCATCATGGCCTACGCTCACGGAGGACTAGCCTTACTCGGGGTAGATCTTCACGAAGTAGGCGATCTCCTTGCCCTTACAAACTTCTTGGTTCAACTCCACATCTCAAAGACGGAGGCTCCCAAGCGACACCTAACCAATCTAGGAGGCACCACCCCCCAAAAGGTAATAGACGGTGTTGATGATGATGAACTCCTTGCTCTTGTGCTTCAAATGATAATCTCCCCAACACTCAACTCTCCTCACTGATATGGCTGTGGTGGAAGAAAGGTTTGAGTGGAAAGCAACTTGGGAAGGCTAGAAATCAAGTTTCATATGGTAGGAATGGAATGGCTTGATCTCAACACAAGGGTAGGTAGTTCACTTCTCAGAAAGTGTATGGTAGGAATGGTAGACTTTCTGATGGCTCTCCTCACGAATGAAGAGGGGGTGGAGGGGTATATATAGCCTCCACACAAAATCCAACCGTTACACACACATTTGACCAATCTCGGTGAGACCGAAGTGAAAACTCGGTCAGACCGAAAGTTCAAATATAGTGAACGTTGGGATTTTCGGTGGGACCGAAAATACCATCTTGGTGGGACCGAAAGTGTATCTGATATGAACGTTGGAGATTTCGGTGGGACCGAGAAAGAAAACTCGGTTTGTCCGATTTGAGAAAGAGCAGGAACATGCCAGAATCGGTGTGACCGAAAATGCAATATCGGTGAGACCGATTTGAGCCAAGACAGAAGCTTGCCCATTTCGGTGAGACCGATAATACAAACTCGGTTATTCCGAAATGATGTGAAATGGTTACAGAAACTTTGGCAGTTCAGTTTCGGTGAGACCGATCTCAAACTCGGTGTGACCGATTTTTCTAGGGTTTGGAATATGGCTGAAGTGGTTCATCTCGGTGGGACTGAGTTGGAAGAATCGGTTTGTCCGAGATTACTTATGAGTGTGTTTGGTAGTGAAAGGTGCTGATAGTTGAAGGAGCTAAATCACTAAGCACTTGAGCAACCAGATCATCAACACAACCTCATCCCCTTTTAATAGTATTGGCTTTCCTATGGACTCAATGTGATCTTGGATCACTAAACCAAAAATGGAGTCTTGAGCTTTTGCCAATGCTTGCCTTAGCATTTGAGGGGTCCACTTCTTCAACCATCTTGCCATACCAATGTGATTGGGTTTCCTGAAACATACTTGATAAAAGTATTAGTCCAACCACAAAGTATGTTGTCATTAATTACCAAAACCACCCGAAGAGCAAATGTGCTTTCAGAGCTGAAATGTGTGTTTGGTGTGCTGCGTGATATGGGACAGGCTCAGCGCAGATATTGTTTGGTATGTTGCATCTAGGTTGTATGAGAGATGCAGCGTACAACATATGTTGTTTGGCAGGCTGTATGGTGTGAAATCTGATCCTAGTGTACTTGTACTTGTATGTAAAATAAATAAAAGATTCTTTCAGATATATTTGCCGATTTCAAGTAATAAAAGGATATGTTCACAAGTCTACAAAATTTAGTCAAAGTATAATCACATGTCTTCAAAATGACAGAGCTGATTTTAGTAAGAGAGAAAAAAATCAGCAACATCTTGGCTGTTTGTATAAGTAGTTTATGTACAAATAAGCAGTTTATGGCACAAAATAGCTAAAAAATGCATAGAGGCACGGAGGCGCAAATATATAAAGGCATGGAGGCACAAATAGCTAATAAGTTCACATATATAGAAGTACAAATCCATATGGTCATATTACAGTCCATTACATCCTACAGTTGACATATTAGATAGTCCAGAAATCCATATTGTTCATACATTACATATATAGAGGCATGGTTTTTCTGACCAAATAAAGTAAAATATGGTCAGCATGGTGTGAATTAGCACATATTTGCTCACACTCCATCCTTGGCCGCTCCATCGTTTGGCGCTCCATCCTGGGGCATTCCTTCCTTGGGCACTCCATCCTGGGGCATTCCATCCTTGGGCACAGACACTCCACCGTTGAACTTGGAGAGGTGGTGAATGGCCCAACGAGTACGACGAGTCTCCGACATCTGCACGAATGAGTGGCTCCTAGCCCTGTTGGCGTTCTCATTGAGATAATCCAAGACAATCAATAGATCATCCTCGATAAAACCAGGGAGCTCCATGACAGAATTGTAAAGTTCAGGATGTGCCTCTCCGGTGGACTTGATAGCAACAACAACTTCATGGACTGCATCGGACATGTTGCTCATGACCAAAACTTCTTCTTCACTCATCAGGCTAGCCCTCTTCCTTTTGCCAGTGGAGTTGGAAGCATCCTTACATGGTTCCTTCCCATGAGCAGCAACAACATCTTCCCCATGAGCAGCAGCAGTAGCACTCGAGCCAGGTTCATAACCATCAACAAATTCAGAACCACAACCTTCGAGGTTTACAAATGATGGGGAGGTTTCCACCATTGAAGGAACCCCAAGAGCCTGATGAGATGTCATTGCATACCTTCCTGTAGCAATACCACTCCCAAAGATAGCAAGCATCTGAACATAATTCTCTAAAGGCACATTGAGGTACTCAACATCTTTGGGATGGTCCTACATGAAGAGTGGTTATGGAAATGTTAGTCAAATAGCTACAGATGAGGAAAGAGAGGAAGGTTATGGAAGTGTGGTTATGTACAAACCTTGATATGACCCAAGTAGTGCTCTTCCTCCAGTGATATGACATAATTGGTATCATCCCAAAGTGACCCACTAATGTCTCGGAGCTTACTTATCTTCACCCACCTAGCACGCCACTTGCGGAGGTGGTTGTACACTTGGGTCCCGGTTATGGAAAGACCAAAGTGCTCACTACAATTCTTAGCCACTTGGTTTAGATGCACCTCCTTAAAGCCCTTGTCTGTTTTCACTCCACCAGCAATCAGCTCTACAAATCGACGTAGCATGAACCCGGACATTGGAGATGTCCAGCGCAATGGGTGATTCCCACCACCATGCCCACCATCAGCCACCATCTCGGCCATCAATCCTATACGAAACAACAAAAAGGAACACCAACATAATTAGAATTTATATCAAATCCAAAGTGGGGCAAAAACAGAATTGTAAAGAACCATAAACAGAACCATAGACAGAATTTGAATTAATATCAAGTACAAAGTGGGGGCACCATAGACAGAATTATAAAGAACCATAAACAGAAATAAAATGAACCGTAAATAGAATTAGAATTTATATCAAATCCAAAGTGGGTACATGATAGAATTATTCATGACAGAATGTATCAATTTGGGTACATGACAAAATTATTCATAATGCATTACAACACAGAATTGAGCTCTAACTAATGGCAAACATGCCAAACCATACACTCAAGCTCTACACACGTGAATTGCCCCTATTGGCAAACATATGCCCAGCCCAACCATCTCTAATTTGTGACCAGGTTCTATTATCATGTTCTATGTCAATCACACCATCCGACGCTGGATTCCCAGTCCAAGAGTGCTCAGGTGGTACAAACTCATCCTCTCCCCATTGAAGTATCCAGTTATGAAGAATGCAGCAAGCTAGGACAATTTTGACTTGTGATGGATAAGGGTGGTGAGGCTTGTTGTCCACAATTCTCCATCTGTTCTTGAAAGCTGCAAACGCCCTCTCAACCGTGATCCTCAATGAGGAGTGGCGGAGGTTGAATAACTCCTTCTCATTTTGAGGGCATCGTGCACCAAACTCTGTAAGATGATAACGAGTAGCCCTATATGGTGGAAGAAACCCTGGTCGCACGGCATAGCCCGCATCCACGAGGTAGAATTTTCCTAACAAATAAGAGGTCATGTGTTGTGTTACTACCAGTAATTAGGAAACGATCAAAAGCCACTAAAATGGTTCACTAATACCTGTAGGGACAACAAATCCATCATTCCTTTCCAATGCATCAGCCAAAATGAGTGCATCATGGGCTAACCCTTCCCAACCAGCTAACACATAGGTAAACTTAAGGTCAAAGTCAACCGCAGCCATCACATTTTGGGTTGTGCCACCTTTCCGACCTCTAAATGCGGAAGCAATAGCAGCCGGTACCTTGGCAAGAACATGGGTGCCATCAATTGCACCAACACAATCCTAAGAAAGAGGTGAGGTATATTTTGTAAAATATGGGTTATTCTGCATGTCCATATAATTCTAAATGGTAATATATTACCTTAAAGTAGGGATAGAAACGCCTACTGTGTAGGACTTTTGGATGAACTTCATTGGATGGGGGCCGGATCATCTCATCACGCAACTCCCCTATTGCATATAAAACTGCCTTGAAGTATCGACTTATTACTTCAATTGACCTCCTAAATATGGGTTTCATTGCCCTAAACCTATGGTTGTGCCCAACTACAAGAAGTAACATCGCAACCTGCTCCTCAATGCAGGTATGAATGTTGTCTTCCAACAATTTTCGATCACGAAACAAATTACACAAGTTGTAAAATGGGGCTCTGCTCATCCTTAATAGGTCATGGCAATTTATATCATTGGTTTCATATATATAACGTAGATTGGACAACCTAGCTACGTCTCTCTCAAGCATAACATAACGGATCGGAGCACGATAATTTCTAATTCTAGCCCTTGTAGTTATCGTGGCCATATAGGCACACAAAACAGCAACCAAACCAGCAGCTTGTACTATCAGTGTATCTCGGGTCTTGCCATTGTCATCCATCTATATAAATTCAGCACAAATTTATAAATTAATAAAGGTATGTGAACTTATAATATTTACATGCTTTGCACCATCAAAACATAACAAAATATATGCATAGATTATTCATACTATTTGCACCATATGCACAAATATATAACAAAATATATGCACAGATTATTCATAACTTTTTCTTAATTTCCATAAGCTAGCAAAGTGTTCTTGGCAATCAAACATATCCATGCTAATGACCATTTGCATATCCCAGCCATCTCTAATCTATAGGGGGAAAAGGAGGTTCGTGACAGATCTGAACCTACATGTAAAAGGGAGAAGGGGGGGGGGGATGCATTGGTGCTGAGAGGGAGAAGACCCTCTCTCCCATCCGCGACCTGAGGCCGCTGATTCACGCATCCGCATCGAAGAACCGTGAGTGGAGCGCGAGCGCCACAGAGATGGGGATGGGAGGGAGAAGAGAGGGACGGGGACGGATGGGAGACCTGGAGAGGGAGGGGAGGAGGCGGGTTCTACCTCCACAGCGGCGAAGAGGGCCGCCGGCGATGTCGACAGAGGCGACGAAGATGCGAGATCCACCACTATCGCAGGAGAAGGAGGGGAGCGAGGGGAGCGGCGTGAATGAGTCTGCGGGGAGAGAAACCCTATCCTCTCGCGTGGGTGCAGGCGCGCGTGCAGCGACGGATGCTGGCTCGCGGAAACGCTCGAAACCTACGTGCCGAGCGAGCCTGGCTGAGTGGCTCTTTTTGCACGCGCCGGGCCTGGCCCAATTAGAGATGCAGGCTACCAAACGTCCAGGCTAATGCACGGCGGGTGCGAGCCAGGTGCAAAGCAACGAACCAAACACGCCCTAAGGGATTGAGGCCATGTAAGAGGGAGACGGCGGTAGCTGATAGAGGCAAAGGTGTCCCGTCTTTCGATGAGATGGTGGCTATCGTTTTGGAGGAAGTCGACTTTGACGATCCGACTACGAACGTGCGAGGATGTCGCGCCTTAGCAATCGCTAAACCAACTCCGAGAGGTTATTGACCACGCCGGAGCACGATCAACCTGACCATGAGGGTCTATTTCCTGCAAGCAAACGAAGAACAAGCAAGAAACTAAGATTGCAATCTGGATATTGCGAATATAAGAGGAAAGCTTTATTGATCAAGGTGGGGTTTTGTGACGCCTTGGTCTGGACGTTGAACACAAACGAAGTACGCGAAGTTGCAGCTATGGCGAACTTTTAATCTAAACAAAACCCAAAGTCTAAACGACGCCCTAAGGGCTGTATATATGGGGGAAAGAGGGGGGAATTTCGTGGCCCTTGATGGAGGGGTCCGAAACCAATCCTAACTCTTGTTTCCCCACACATACGGACTCTAAAAATAGCCTATACTCAAGTATTTCGAAATTACATGGGTCTGGCCCAATAATAAGGTGACGCAGCACCTATAATAGCCTCTGGACGAAATTTATGAAGTGGCATCTTGTATATTTCGTCCAAGACTTCTCGCACTCATTATGGTGGCTTCAAAGTCCTGAAATCATCAATTGAGACTCCATTCTTGTTCTCCTTGCGCATGCCATCATCTCCATGCTTGATCTTGCTCCAATGTTCATCCTTCTTGTCCAAGATAGGCCCTTCATTTGTAAGCAAGACAAATGTATCCAATTTAGGTAGCATCATATTCTCATGAACATTAGATTCATTACCAAGAAACGAAAGTACCTGGTAATTTAATTGGCGTGCGCGAGCTCTAGTAATTGGTCCTGTATATGTGTCAGTTGGAGCTGTGGGTGTAACCTTGTTAGTGATGTCCTCATCATCCTCCCCTTCTTGAATTGCTGTCGTCCTCGACGGAAGCTCATCTTCCTCACCCAAGTAAGGCTTCAAATCTGCAATGTTAAATGTGGGACTAACCCCAAAATCTGCAGGCAGCTCAAGTTTATATGCATTATCATTTATTTTCTCTAACACCTTGAAAGGATCATCAGCACGTGGCATTAGTTTTGACTTGCGCAAATTAGGAAACCTATCCTTACGCAAATGTAACCAAACAAGATCTCCAGGTGCAAAGACAACACGTTTTCTACCCTTATCTCCAACAAGTTTATATATAGCATTCATGCGCTCAATATTTTCCTTAGTTAACTCATGCATTTTTAAGATCAATTCAGCACGTTGTTTAGCATCAAAATTAACCTTCTCCGAAGATGGAAGAGGCAACAAATCAATAGGTGCACGAGGTAGGAAACCATAGACAATTTCAAAAGGGCACATCTTAGTAGTAGAATGCAACGAACGATTATAAGCAAATTCAATATGAGGCAAGCATTCTTCCCACATTTTTTTATTATTCTTCAAAACAGCCCTAAGCATAGTAGACAAAGTTCTGTTGACTACTTCAGTTTGTCCATCAGTTTGGGGGTGACAAGTAGTACTAAAAAGCAGTTTAGTCCCCAACTTAGCCCATAAACATCTCCAAAAGTGGCTAAGAAATTTAGTATCACGATCAGAAACAATAGTATTTGGCACACCATGCAAGCGAATAATTTCACGAAAGAACAAATCAGCAACATTAGCAGCATCATCGCTTTTATGACATGGTATAAAGTGTGCCATCTTCGAGAACCTATCCACGACAACAAATATGCTATCCCTCCCCTTCTTTGTTCGAGGTAAACCCAAAACAAAGTCCATAGATATATCTTCCCAGGGAACACTAGGGACAGGCAAAGGCATATATAAACCATGAGGATTGAGTCGTGACTTAGCTTTTTGACATGTAGTGCAGCGACCAACAAAATGCTCAACATCCCGTCGCATCTTTGGCCAAAAGAAATGTGTAGCAAGTACGTCCTCCGTCTTCTTCACGCCAGAGTGTCCCATTAATCCTCCTCCATGCGCCTCCTGCAACAACAAAAGACGAACAGAGCTAGCTGGAATGCATAGCTTGTTAGCACGAAACACAAATCCATCATTAACGACGAACTTGTTCCATATTCTCCCTTCTTTACAATTCTGCAATACATCTTTAAATTCAGCATCATGCACATATTGATCTTTGATGGTCTCCAAACCAAATATTTTAAAGTCAAGTTGTGAAAGCATAGTATAACGACGAGACAATGCATCAGCAATAACATTTTCTTTTCCCTTCTTGTGTTTAATAACATAAGGGAAAGTCTCTATGAATTCAACCCATTTAGCATGTCTATGGTTCAGTTTTGCTTGACTTTTAATGTGCTTCAAAGATTCATGATCATAATGTATAACAAATTCTTTGGGCCATAAATAATGTTGCCATGTCTCCAAAGTCCGAACAAGAGCATATAATTCCTAATCATAAGTAGAATAATTCAGACTAGGCCCACTCAATTTTTCAGAAAAGTATGCAACAGGTTTACCTTCTTGTAATAACACACCTCCTAACCCAATTCCACTAGCATCACATTCAAGCTCAAAATTCTTATTAAAATCAGGAAGTTGGAGTAAAGGAGCATGTGTCAACTTATCTTTCAATATCGTGAATGCTTCTTCCTGTGCAGTACCCCAAATAAAAGGCACATCCTTCTTTGTAAGCTCATTGAGAGGTGCAGCAATGGTGCTGAAATCTCACACAAAACGCCGATAAAATCTGGTGAGGCCAAGGAAACTCCTCACGTGTGTGACCGTTTTGGGCTGCGGCCAACTCTCAATAGCTTCAATCTTGGCTTTATCAACCTCAATTCCCTGTGGAGTAACAACATAGCCAAGAAAAGATACTCGGTCGGTGCAAAAGGTGCACTTTCCAAGGTTACCAAACAAATGTGCATCACGTAGAGCAATAAAAACAACACGTAAATGTTCTAAATGTTCCTCCAAAGATCTGCTAAAAATCAATATATCATCAAAGTAAACTACCACAAATCGTCCAATGAAAGCATGTAAAACTTCATTCATTAATCTCATGAAAGTACTAGGTGCATTAGTTAACCCAAAAGGCGTGACTAACCACTCATATAATCCAAACTTAGTTTTAAATGTTGTTTTCCATTCATCTCCCAATTTCATACGAATTTGATGGTATCCACTACGCAAATCAACTTTGGAGAATATTGTAGAGCCACTCAATTCATCAAGCATATCATCGAGCCTAGGAATAGGATGACGATAACGAATAGTAATGTTATTAATGCCTCTACAATCAACACACATACGCGATGTACCATCCTTTTTCGGCACTAGAATAATAGGAACAACACAAGGACTAAGGGATTCACGTATATAACCTTTGTCGAGTAGCTCCTGTACTTGACGCATAATCTCCTTCGTCTCTTCTGGATTGGTACGGTATGGTGCGCGGTTGGGTAGCGATGCACCGGGAATTAAGTCAATCTGATGCTCAATCCCTCGAATAGGTGGTAATTCCGGTGGCACGTTGAAATGATCGATATGGTTGACTAGAGGGGGGGGGGTGAATAGGCAACTAACAAATTTTATCTTTTCTTAACCACTTTAAATTAAGCGTCAAAGTAAGTTGTCTAGATATTCTACTAAGATGACAACTAATGGAAAGTAAGGAAAACAACAACACAAGCAAGCTATAGGAGTTAAACAAGTAATGCTTGCACAAGTAAAGGTAAGAAATAACCACAAGTGGAGACGGTGAAGACGAGGATGTGATATCGAAGTTCCTTCCCTTTGAGGGGAAGTACGTCTCCGTTGGAGCGGTGTGGAGGCACAATGCTCCCCAAGAAGACACTAGGGCCACCGTATTCTCCTCACGCCCTTACACAATGCAAGGTGCCGTGAATCCACTAGTGGTGCCCTTGAAGGCGGCAACCGAACATTTACAAACAAGGTTGGGGCTCTCTCCACAACTTAATTGGAGGCTCCCAATGAAACCCCGGAGCTTCACCACAATGGATTGTGGCTCCGAAGTGACCACTTCCGTCTAGATTGCTCAAACACCCAAGAGTAACAAAATCCACACAAGAAAGTATGGGGGAATCAAGTTTCCTTTGGTGGAAGTGTAGATCTAGGTCTCCTCCTTCAATCCCTAGCAAATCAACAAGTTTGGTTGGCTAGGAAGAGAGATCGGGCAAGAAAGCTTCAATGGCATTAATGGTGGAGAGAGAGAGGCAAGAGATAAGGTGGAGGTGGGAGAAGGGGCTCCTTAAATAGGGTCTCCACCAATCCAACCGTTATGTGCAGATTTACATAGGACCGGTAGTTCCGCTAGCCCAACCGGTAGTACCGGTGAGTGAAGAAACCTGCGCCCGTGCCACTAAGGCGGTACTTCCGGTGGCTTACCCGGTAGTACCGGTCTTCCGGAGAAAACCGGAACTACCGCCCAACCTCCGGTCAACTACCGCTTGGAAACCAGAAGGTTTCAAGCAGGGGCGGTAGTTGGGACGGTGGTTGGGCCGGAACTACCGCCTGGCAGATAGTTTCTGCGTGGTGGCAGTCAGAGCGGTACTACCGCTCGGAACACCGGTAGTACCGGTCTTGTGAGAAGAACACCGGTACTTCCGGGCCACCACCGGTCTACCACCGCACCCAGTACAGAGGGTATCACCCCTGAGCGGTACTTGGGGCGGTGGTTTGACCGGAACTACCGGCCACCGGTACAACCGCCAACTAGGGCGGTACTACCGTTGTGGATGAGTCTACAATAAGGAGGAATGAAATGGGACCTCTCTCTCCACGAACGGAGGCAATATAGTGGGTGCAAAGAATCTGTGTACGTGACTTGATTCACCCATTACCTTCCGATGTGGGTTCCCTCTTAATAGTACGAATTTCCTATGACCAAAAGAAACAGAAAGGCACCGGAAACTCCGTCTTCGATCTTTTCCTTAAAGAGGGAAAGCCTAACCGTCTTGTGCCACATGTTATCAACCTGAGTAATATTGACACACGATTAGTCCAATCAAGGATTGTCATCATCACCAAAACCTCAGGCAAGAGATGCCCTTACAATCTCCCCCTTTTTGGTGAATGATGACAACCACGAGACGATCACGGGAGTTTATAGAATGAAGGTAGAGCTCCCCGTGAGTGTGAGCACTTAATAGAGTTTACTTTTGGAATGCAAAAGTGCTTACACTAGGATCTATGCTCCCCCTAGGTTTTATAAACCAACCAGCGACTAAGAATAAAAACAAATATACAATAGATCATATGAAAGCAAAGAGCTTAAAACCGAAAGTGCATGGATAATTAAGATAGGGGCACATGTCTTACACCATGCAACTGGAGTTCACAATAACGAAGTTCATAGAGCTAAGATAGAGCATAGAAACTAAGATAACATGTCTTACACCATGCTACGGAAGTTCACAGGGAAACACAAAGAAACACCAAGAAACACCCCCATGCAACTCCTGTGACCTATAGCAATACTCAACTCTCCCCCTTTGGCATCAAGCACCAAAAAGGAAAAGAGCGAGACTAACGCCCCAGGGCTCAGTACAGCTCCTCGCATGTCGCCAGAGAATCATCCATCGTCAGAGTCTTCTGTGTCCTCATCGTCCTCAGCAGCCTCAGCCTCAGGCTCCACCGCATCCACAGTCGCTCGAGTGGTGGAGGTGGTAGGCTCATCATCAGACCACTGGCAGTTGGCAAGACACCACTTGTCCTCAGGAGTGATGCTCTTCTCGGAGCCACTCTTCACATCAGGCACATTGAGGTGCTTCATTAACTGAATCTGCCGGCGGCGCGCCATCTTCTCATTCACATGAGCCTTGTAGAGCTTCTTCTGGACGTGGGCCTGCAGGCAGAAGGTCTTCTTGACCTTGGCAGTAAGCTTCTCCACCCAGGAGGTTTTGGCCCCAGCCTCTAACTCAAAGTCATCATCATCTGAGGTAGCAAAGACATCCTCCTCATTGCCCGCAGCGAATCTAGGAGCTTTATGCTTCTTTTGTCTCAGCACCTTGACCTCATGCTCCGTGAGCCTGTCCGGAGTAGAAAGAGGCTCTCCAGGCCTCCGCACTTCCCAAACTGAGTAAAGGAAGCACATCACAAAGGGAGCGTAGATCGGTACCTTGCGGTACCAAACACAGTTGTACATCTCCTCCCACATCCATTTGGACACATCAAAAGTGATGCCCTTGCCACGCTTGGTCTTCATTGCCACAAGCAGATCCACTAGATAGCCATAGATATCATCCTGGTTCCCAACTTTGGGCAGCAGCACACACCGGAACACACGGTGAAGAATGTCATAAACTGGCAGAAGGTCATTGGATTTACCTATTATGCCATGACCAGGGATATACAGAGGAGCAAGCTTCACTTTATCCATGGGATTGGCTCGGTCGTGAGGACGGAGACCACCTTGGCCTTCCAAGCCAGTGTCCTCATAGCCCAAAGCATTGCAGAAGGCACTCCAGGGAACACGGAAGAACTCATCCCGGCACATAAATGAGAGGTGACGCTGATCGTCACTGCCGAAGTGGACAGTAGCATAGAACTGATGAATGAGTTCCACATCAAAGTCACATCGCAGCTCCATGAGCTTGACCAAATCAAACTCCTCATAGACTTCCAGAGCCTCTCCAAAGTAAGTGGGGCTGCTTCTCCACTTTGCAAGGTCAATTGACCACATACGGGTGAACTTGTTCTTGTGGTGCTCGAAGATATCATCCACAATCCTCAACTGCATCTCATTGCGGAAGTGAGGATTATTCCAACATGGAGGAGGTGGTACGGTGTAGGGGTCTTGAAACCGAAACTTCTCCCAGTCCGAAAGCTTCCATTTGTACATAGGAAGCGATGCACGCTGCTTGGCTGCCACTGACTTTTCCCGGCGAGTTGTTTTGGAGGGGATCACAACCTCGGGAACATCTTCATCATCTGCTGGCCTCTTGCCCCTACGGGCCTTCCTTTTGGCAAACTGACCAGAGCGAGAGCTAGAGCCACCTGCAAACGCACACGGAGAACACATAGCAACCCAGAAAAGATGAGAGGAATGTACACAAGATCAGAAGAATAATTCACTAGTACGTATGGAGAATAGAGGCAATGCATATAGATTTAGAGCAACCGGTAGTTCCGGTATCAGCACCGGTAGTTCCGGCCGGCGGTAGTACCGGTCGTGTGACCGGTAGTACCGCTGACAGCGGATCTACGAAGATGAAGGGAACTACCCGATCTCAAAACTACATGCACGGTATCTATTCTAACTACGCACAAGTGAATAGGAAACTATACGGACCTCTCCCTCAAATCATTTAGCCAAAAATGAAGGAATACACGCATTGCCCTAGAAGGAGGATTCAAGAAGAACCCTAACACAAAGAAGAAGTAGGGCAATACCGGTATCCATGGGAGGAGATCGAATAAGAGGCGGCCTCCACGGAGCAGATCCAGTGAAGGGCCGACGGATCCGTAGAGCCGGAGGGCGCTACGGGGCAGTAAGCGGAGTAATCGGCGGCTGGGGCGAAAGAATGAACGGGTGAAGAGGAAAACCTCTTCAGCCCGTGCCTTATATATCCGCCCAGATCAACACCGGTAGTACCGGTCCGGGGACCGGTAGTACCGGTCCGGCTGCTGCCAGGTGGTTGGAGCGGTACTTCCGCGCCAGGCGGTACTTCCGCTAAACAACACCGGTAGTACCGGCCAGGGGTACAGGTCAAAGCACCAGCGGTAGAACCGCTTGCTCAACCGCTGGGCTGAAACCCGGTGATCAAGCGGTAGAACCGCTTGAACCACCGGATGTACCGCCAGGGTGTGCCCACTCACTCCATGATAACAAGCTTGTGTACATTTGGAGTAGATGGCTGGGATGGGATGGCTTGGGATGGAGCAAGACACTTTAGTATGAGAAAAACACGAAAACCAGAAACCAACCAAAACGGAGGGCGGTGGCCGGAGCCACCAATGTTAGAGTCAATTGGCATGGCACCGCGAAGAATTATCCTTGGGCCCATAACCAAAACTCGTCTTTGAAACACACGTGTCATCACAAATGACGAATGTGAAAAGCATATCAATTTATGCATAATGGGGGGAGGATGAGTTCATTGAGAGAACACTACTCCCCCTATTTCCATGCCTACACCTAGACTAGACAATATGATGAGTATGGTGGGGTGTGCACGTGCTCAAGCCACATTGCTCAAATCAATGATATTTAGCTCATGCCTTAACTCGCGAAATCTTGCTTCATCCAAAGGCTTCGTGAAGATATCTGCAAGGTTATCATGAGTGTTGACGTAGTGAAGCTCGATCTCTCCTTGCCTTATGTGATCCTGGATGAAGTGATACCGTATCTCTATATGCTTCGTCTTGAAGTGTTGCACCGGGTTGAGAGAAATCTTGATGGCACTTTCATTGTCACACCAAAGAGGCACTTTGTCACAAGTGACACCGTAATCCTTTAAAGTTTGCCTCATCCATAAGAGTTGAGCACAACAACTTCCAGCAGCCACATACTCTGCTTTGGTGGACGAAAGAGACACACAACTTTGCTTTTTGGAAGACCAACTAACAAGAGAGCAACCAAAAAATTGGCACCCTCCAGAAGTGGACTTCCTATCCACTTTGTCTCCCGCCCAGTCAGAATCAGAGAAACCAACAAGGTTGAAGTTTGCTCCTCTTGGGTACCATAAGCCAAAGTTTGGGGTATGAGCCAAATATCGAAAGATTCGCTTGACAGCCACAAAGTGACTCTCCTTAGGTGAGGCTTGAAACCGTGCGCAAATTCCCACACTCAACATAATATCCGGTCTAGATGCACAAAAGTAAAGCAAGGAACCGATCATAGAGCGATATACCTTTTGATCCACCGCTTTACCATTGGGATCAATGTCAAGTTGGCACTTGGTTGGCATTGGAGTAGTAGCCGGCTTGACATCACTTAGATTGAACCTCTTGAGCATGTCTTGAGTATACTTGGATTGTTTGATGAAGATCCCATCTCTTCTTTGCTTGATCTCAAACCCAAGGAAGTACTTCAACTCTCCCATCATGGACATCTCAAAATGTGTGGTCATGAGTGCGGCGAACTCATCATTGAAAGCTTTGTTAGGAGAACCAAAGATAATGTCATCAACATATAATTGGCATACAAACAACTCCCCTTTGACCTTCTTAGTAAAAAGAGTGGGGTCGATTTTCCCAATTTCAAACCCACGATCTTGTAACAACTCGGTAAGATGCTCATACCACGCACGTGGGGCTTGTTTAAGGCCATAGAGTGCCTTATCAAGTTGGTACACGTGATTGGGGAGTTTAGGATCCTCAAACCCCGGGGGTTGCTTAACATACACCAACTCATTAATAGGACCATTAAGAAATGCACTCTTCACATCCATTTGTTGCAATTTAAAGTTATGATGGGAAGCATAGGCAAGCAACAAACGAATGGATTCAAGACGAGCAACAGGGGCAAAGGTTTCACCGTAGTCGATACCCTCGACTTGGGAGTAGCCTTGAGCCACCAGACGCGCCTTGTTGCGGATGACAATGCCATGAGCATCTTGCTTGTTCTTAAAGATCCACTTGGTTCCAATGACATTATGGTTCTCCTTCGGCCTTGGCACCAGACGCCACACCTTGTTGCGCTCGAAGTTATGGAGTTCTTCATGCATGGCATTGAGCCAATCAGGGTCTTCGAGCGCCTCATAAACCTTCTGAGGTTCAACACAGGAGACAAAAGCTTGATGAGCACAATAGTTTGCTAATTGTCTACGAGTGCTTACCCCCCCCCCCTTCTGATGCTTCTAGAATGTTCTCGATGTGATGTTCGTTGGAAGCAAGCCTGGAGGCAACTTTTGCAGCACGATGCTCTAATTGCTCTTCAAGAGTTAACTGAGGAGCATTGAGTTGATCATCTTGAACGTCGACAGGAGCTAGATCTTGATCTTGATCTTGCTCGGAGGATAGAACTTGGCCTTGTGCATCATTTGGTGGCTCTCCACCATCGTGTGATTGATCTTGCACTTGGCCTTGTTCGTCAGGTTGAGGGCCTTCACTTTGTTCTTCGGAAGCGTGTGGGTCTTGGGTTGATGATGGTTCCACTTGAGTGGAACATTGTCCTTCTCCTTCGGCCACAAGGCGTTCCTCAATGGGTAGGATGTATCCAACACCCATTCTTCTTATGGCTTGAGGAGGAATTTCATCACCTACATCACAAGTACCACTTTGCTCCACTTGGGAGCCGTTATTTTCATCAAACTCTACGTTACTCGTCTCCTCAATGAGTCCATTGGACTTGTTGAGGACACGGTAAGCATGAGAGTTTGTAGCATAACCAACAAATATGCCCTCGTGAGCTCTAGATTCAAATTTAGACAAGCGAACACCTTTCTTGAGAATGAAACACGTACACCCGAATACCTGGAAGTACTTGAGATTGGGCTTGTTACCGGTAAGAATCTCATACGGAGTTTTGTTCAAGCCTTTGCGGAGATAGAGACGATTTGATGCATGGCAAGCGGTGTTGATGGCTTCGGCTCAAAAGTTGTATGGAGATTTGAATTCAGCCATCATGGTTCTTGCTGCATCCATTAGAGTTCGGTTCTTTCTCTCCGCTACACCGTTTTGTTGAGGGGTATATGGGGCTGCATATTGATGTTTGATCCCCTCATCACCAAGAAACTCATCCAAGGTGTAGTTCTTGAACTCGGTGCCGTTGTCACTTCTGATCATCAAAATCTTTGCTTCATGTTGTCGTTGAGCTTCATTTGCAAAGTTGATGACGGTTTGTTGGGTCTCACTCTTCTTCTTGAAGAAGTATACCCAAGTGTATCTTGAGTAATCATCCACAATCACCAAGCAGTACTTTCTACCCCCAAGACTATCAAAAGATGGAGGCCCAAAGAGGTCCATGTGGAGGAGCTCTAGGGGTCTCTTTGAATAGATGATAGTCGTGGGAGGGTGAGCCTTCTCATGTAACTTTCCTTCAATGCAAGCCCTGCAAGCACGATCTTTGGCAAAGCTAACATTTGTTAGTCCACGGACATGGTCCCCCTTGAGAAGACTTTGCAGAGATCTCATATTGACGTGGGCCAAACGGCGATGCCAAAGCCATCCCACATCAACTTTAGCCATTAGGCATGTCGCGACCTTAGTGGGTTGCTTCGAGAAGTTAACCACATAAAGGCCGTTCTCGACATGCCCAACATAGGCTACTTTAAGAGTCTTGCTCCACAAGAGGGCCATGGTATCAATATCAAAGAATGTAGCAAAGCCCATGAGTGCAAGTTGGCGAACAGAAAGTAAATTGTATGCAAGGGACTCAACAAGCATGACTTTCTCGATCGTGAGATCATGAAAGACAACAACCTTGCCAAGCCCCAATACCTTAGAAGATGAAGCATCACCCCATTCGACGTTGGTGGCCATAGATGAACCGAGATGCACGTCCACCACCAAGTCTTTGCTTCCGGTCATATGATTTGTGGCTCCGCTATCGAGCAACCATGATCCCCCACTGGAAGCAAACTCCTACAATAGATCAATGCTTGGATTTAGGTACCCATTTGGTAATGGGTCCTTTGAGGTTAGTAACAAGGGTCTTAGGAACCCAAATGGACCATTCAATGTACTCAACCAACAAATTTAGCAAACACATGACCATCACTAGCACGACATAAAACATATGAAGGATTAAAGTCGCCGGCCATGTTTGATGGTATGGTGGATTTTTTCTTGACACCACCACTTTTCACACTTTTCTTCTTCTTTGACGTGCCCTCTCCTTCTTTCACAAAAGATTGTCGGAGAGGGGGTGGTTGCTTGGCATTGTCATTCTTCTTCTTCTTGGGCTTAGGAACAAACCCAATTCCTTCCTTTGCCACAACCTCCTTTTGATTGCTCAAAAGGGTGTTGAGGTTCTTCCCACCTTGTATGCAAGTCACAAGGCCTTTCTCAAGTTGCTTCTTCAACTCGGCATTTTCTTCAACAAGATGCACATGCTCGCAACACGGGTTAGTAGCATTTGCATTATCAATTAAAACCATGCGAGGAAAGATAGCCTTTTCCTTGGTTAGAGAAACTTGGAGCTGATCATGAGACTCCTTGAGAGTAGCATGCATACCTTTCAAGGCCTTGTGATCCTTGTCAAGTATGTCAAACTCCTCTTTGAGTTTAGCATGGTCAACCTCAAGTTTTGCCTTCTCGGAATTAAGGATACGAGAGACAACTAAAGCATGATCGAGAACTTTCTTTAATTTAGCATGACCATCGTTGTGTGACTCCTCAAGAGCCAAACGAAGACCACGATCTTCCTCTAGGGCGTTAGAGAGATCCGATATCTCATCGGCATAGTCTCGACTATGTCCTTCCATTTTAGTAATGGTTTCCTCGTGAGCCTCGATCATGTCATTGGCCTCACCGAGTTGTTCCAAGAGAGCAACAAAATGCTTCTTGGGTTTGCCCTTGAGATTTTTCATGAACAACTCAAATTCATTTTCTCCCTCCTTAGCACCCTCACTCTCATCAATACAATTCGTCAATGAAGGGTTAGACGAGATAGTAGTATTGATGTTTGGGGTTACCTTGTTGGTGGCCTTGGCCATGAGACACTTGGCGGTGATGTTCTCATTTGGTGAGTCGAAGAGAGATGAGTGCGGAGTAGTCGCAATTGCAATTGTGGCCATTGTGGTCACCTCATCGTCTTCATCATTATCATCATCCTCGACATATTCTTCTTGGGCCGCCAACACTTTCGGAGGAGTCTTATTGTTGAAGTTGTTCTTGTTGGGATAGGACTTTGACTTGTCCTTCCGAATAAGCTTGCCTCCAAAGTCTTCTCTCTTCTCATATGGGCAGTCCACAACGAAGTGACTTACATTTCCACAGTTGAAGCATGTCCTCACTCGTTGCTTCCCCTTGTTCCCACTAGAGTTGTTCCTGTTGAAGTTGGATCTTGTGTTCTTCTTGCCCCAGAACTGCCTTGAAGCAAGAGCCATGTGCTCATGATAGGCATATTTGCTGTCCTTGGGGCTACACTCATCATCATCTTCCACTTCCTCCTCTTCCACACAAGCCTTGGCCTTCAGTGCAAGATTAGGCTTCTTTGATCGTTGAGCTCTTAAGACCGCATTGTCGGCGGTCACGTCCAAGATCCTCATGGCAACAAACTCATCCAACACTTCATTTGAGGATAAGTGGTGGAAGTCCGGCCTCTGACGTATGACAGAGGACATGGCCTTATGGTAGGGCATCATGGCCTTGAGGAACTTGCGCTTGATCCAATTGTCATCCGTATCCTTACTGCCATGATCTCGGAGAGACACCGCAAGGATAGTTAATCTTCGATAAAGTTCACGAGGATCTTCATCTTCGATCATAGCAAACTCATCAGCTTCATCTTGCACCACTTCATAGTTGGAGCGTCGAATACTGGTGCTTCCCTTGTACATCGTGCCAACATGCTCCCAAGCTTCCTTGGCCACAGTGAAGGGTCGAAGGTGTGCAGTGTCTTCAGGAGGGATGGAATCTTGAAGAATGCAAAGAGCGGACTCGTTGAACTGATGATCCGCAGTTTCTCTTGGAGTCATGTTGTCGGGATCATGCAGATAAAAACCTTGCTCAATGATTCTCCAAAGGTTAGTAGAACAATGATTAATATGACGTTTGAAACGAAACACCCAAGTAGCAAAATCAGAATTTTTGATAAACTTGGGAGGGGGCCCAACGGAATTTAAATGCGGTGTGGGAACGGGTCCTCCATAGTGAGTAGGAGGAGCAGATTGGGCAAATTTCCCACTCCCATTCTTAGTAACATGGGCTTGTTCACTACTAGCTTCTCCCTTGTCGGGATTATCCTCCGACACGTTGGTAGCGGGACGAGCCACTTCCAACGGTGTGGTGGATAGTTTAAGCCCCTCAAGCAAATCTTTAAACATGCCTTTGACCTCGCTCGCTAGTGATTCTTTCAATGTGGTCAAGGCCACATTGAACTCCTCACAAGAGACCGAGGCTCCCCCATCTGACGTAGGCAAGGACGGAGTTCCACCGGAATGGTCCTCCGTCTCGACTACGTTGTCACCCATACTCTTTGGACGGTAAAGTCCTTAAAAAGAGACGAGGCTCTGATACCAATTGAAAGGATCGATATGGTTGACTAGAGGGGGGGTGAATAGGCAACTAACAATTTTTAGCTTTTCTTAACCACTTTAAATTAAGCGTCAAAGTAAGTTGTCTAGATATTCTACTAAGATGACAACTAATGGAAAGTAAGGAAAACAACAACACAAGCAAGCTATAGGAGTTAAACAAGTAATGCTTGCACAAGTAAAGGTAAGAAATAACCACAAGTGGAGACGGTGAAGACGAGGATGTGATATCGAAGTTCCTTCCCTTTGAGGGGAAGTACGTCTCCGTTGGAGCGGTGTGGAGGCACAATGCTCCCCAAGAAGCCACTAGGGCCACCGTATTCTCCTCACGCCCTTACACAATGCAAGGTGCCGTGAATCCACTAGTGGTGCCCTTGAAGGCGGCAACCGGACCTTTACAAACAAGGTTGGGGCTCTCTCCATAACTTAGGAGGCTCCCAACTTAGGAGGCTCCGAAGTGACCTCTTCCGTCTAGAGTGCTCAAACACCCAAGAGTAATAAAATCCACACAAGAAAGTATGGGGGAATCAAGTTTCCTTTGGTGGAAGTGTAGATCTAGGTCTCCTCCTTCAATCCCTAGCAAATCAACAAGTTTGGTTAGCTAGGAAGAGAGATCGGGCAAGAAAGCTTCAATGGCATTAATGGTGGAGAGAGAGAGTCAAGAGATAAGGTGGAGGTGGGAGAAGGGGCTCCTTAAATAGGGTCTCCACCAATCCAACCGTTATGTGCATATTTACATAGGACCGGTAGTTCCGCTAGCCCAACCGGTAGTACCGGTGAGTGAAGAAACCTGCGCCCGTGCCACTAAGGCGGTACTTCCGGTGGCTTACCCGGTAGTACCGGTCTTCCGGAGAAAACCGGAACTACCGCCCAACCTCCGGTCAACTACCGCTTGGAAACCAGAAGGTTTCAAGCAGGGGCGGTAGTTGGGACGGTGGTTGGGCCGGAACTACCGCATGGCAGATAGTTTCTGCGTGGTGGCAGTCAGAGCGGTACTACCGCTCGGAACACCAGTAGTACCGGTCTTGTGAGAAGAACACCGGTACTTCCGGGCCACCACCGGTCTACCACCGCACCCAGTACAGAGGGTATCACCCCTGAGCGGTACTTGGGGCGGTGGTTTGACCGGAACTACCGGCCACCGGTACAACCGCCAACTAGGGCGGTACTACCGCTGTGGATGAGTCTACAATAAGGAGGAATGAAATGGGACCTCTCTCTCCACGAACGGAGGAAATATAGTGGGTGCAACGAATCTGTGTACGTGACTTGATTCACCCATTACCTTCCGATGTGGGTTCCCTCTTAATAGTACGGATTTCCTATGACCAAAAGAAACAGAAAGGCATCGGAAACTCCGTCTTCGATCTTTTCCTTAAAGAGGGAAAGCCTAACCGTCTTGTGCCACATGTTATCAACCTGAGTAATATTGACACACGATTAGTCCAATCAAGGATTGTCATCATCACCAAAACCTTAGGCAAGAGATGCCCTTACACACATCTTGTGGAAAAACGTCGGCGAACTCCTGCAAAATATTAGTGACAGCAGGAGGCAAAGAGGAAGGCACGTCCTCGAATGAAAATAATGCCTCTTTGCACACAAAAGCATAGCAAACAGATTTGCTAAAATCTAACTCATCAATATCAGATTTGGTGGCAAATAAACATGCACTTTTCAATTTAGATTCAGAAGCAACAATAGATGATTTATTATTACGCTTCATTTGTTGCTCAAATTCTTTTGCCACAATCTAATTTTCACTCTTATTTTTCTCCTGTTTTGCTTTATTAGCTCTATTAATATCATCTTTCAAAATGGAATCAGGAGTCATAGGAAGCAAAGTAATATTTTTATCCTTATGTACAAGAGTATACTGATTGTTTCTACCATGGTGTACAGAATTTTTATCAAATTACCATGGTCTACTAAGTAATAAGGAACATGCTTGCATAGGTACCACATCACAATCAACATAATCAGCATATGTAGAGATACTAAAATGCACACGGACAATACGTGTTACCTTAACCTTGCCGCTGTTGTTGAACCATTGGATGTAGTAAGGATGTGGATGTGGTCTTGTGGTGAGAGATAGCTTCTCCACCATCTCCATGCTAGCCAAGTTGTTGCAACTCCCTCCATCTATGGTCACGCGAACATAACATTCCTTCACAACTCACTTTGTATGGAACAAATTATTCCTCTGATTTTGCTCAGCTTGTGTAACCTGCACACTCAAAACACGTTGAGAAACTGAACATTCATACCTGTCAGCATCTTCAGGAGCCATGTATTGCGTCTCATGATCAGAATCGTCTCCACCGTGTTCTTCACGTGTAATAAGAGCCAAAGTCTCCTCATCATAGTCACTAGCGGATTCATATCCACCATCCTCAGTAGCAATCATCACACGCTGAGATTTGCATTCTCTCGCAAAATGTCCTCTTCCCTTACAACGACGACAAATAATATCACTGGTGTGCCCTGTTGATGCCATGGAAGAAGAAGAACTCTGTGCAGGCCCAATAGGTGTGCTCTTGGCAGATAATGGTGGTTGTGCCTGCTTCCTTGTATCACGGCTGGAGGTAACAGCTGATGGAGGTGTCGGTGCAGTATAATGTGTGAAAGTAGAGGATGCACGCGGTGTCCATGATGAAGGTCGACCTACAGAAAAGTTAGTCCGCGCCAATGCCTGTCGATCCTGCACTTCACGTTCAGCTTTACAAGCAAGATGGAATAAACGAGTGATATTATTATAATCCTTATACTCTAGAATGGTCTGAATCTCTCTATTTAATCCACCCATAAAACGTGCAAGCATAGCTTCATTCTCCTCAACAATACCACATCTAATCAGGCCAGTTTGTAATTGTTGATAATATTCTTCTACATAATTTTTTCCTTGTCTTAAGCGCTGCAGTTTTTGAAGTAATTCACGTTGATAATATGGTGGAATCCAATGAGTACGCATAGTAGTTTTCAAAGCATCCCAAGTAGCTGGAATAGGATATAATCTACAATGTTCAGACCACCAAACACATGCAAAACTAGTGAAAGCACAAACAGCAGCAGGAACACGTCTCTCCTCGGGATAATGTAAACATGTAAAACGTTGTTCAGTTTCTAACTTCCAAGTAAGATATATATCAGGAACATATCTACCCTCAAATGGTGGAATATTCTATTTCAGTTTAGGAAGATGGTCATGTACCTCAGGTGGTGGTGCAGCCCTACCGTTGCGATGATATGCATGAGGACGACCTGGTGGTGGTGGTGCTGGTTGTTGCACGTAGTTCTGCTTTTGGTCAACCTGATCCTCGTAATGGTCCTCCACCTCTACAGTAGCAGCAAGAGCTACAGAAACATCAACAGCAGCACCAGAAGCTTGACCAGGCTCAAGGGGAACGCGCTGTGCTCGTCCCACTTGATTTGGAAGGCAATGTTGTTGTTGTTGTTGTAGAGGTGGGACAGCTGCAGCAGCCGGTGGTGGTGGAAAACGCGAAAGCAATTCAGCAAACTTGTTATCCAGCTTTGTTTCAAACGTCTTCTCCATGCCATCTATCTTCTCCATGGACTCGTCCAATGTGTTTAGCACATCTTGCACCTGTACACTCATCATTTGCTGAAACTTATCATGAAGCTCCTTGTTCGTCAAGTTCTCCCAGTCAGTCTCGTCGACTTGTGATCCTGGCATGGTTAGCAGCAATAGAAACACACAAGAATATGATCCTACAGACTACTAACAAGTGGTGGTGGTGGCGGTGTCACAAATCCGTCAAGCAAATCTCAAATTCTTACCAGTTCTTACCCAGCAGCAGGCGGTGATCGGCAATCGATGTAGTCAAAACTCTCAAATCTTGGATAGAGCGATTACTAGGGAGAGTCAAACGCACGATGTAGATGTATGTGGAGCTGGGAAGGCTTATAATATGGTAGCAAAAAGGGTCAGCAATAATCAATTCAGAGATGCAAAGGTGAATAAACGCTCAACGACGGTACTGTGCTGGTCCTAGGCTAGACCGTACTAGAGACGCGAGCCTAGAACACTAACAAAATCACGGCGCTGCACGTAAACAAGGGGAAAGCACACTCTGAATTTTTTTTCGCCTTTTTTTTCCGCTCTTTTTTTTTGCGCTGTTTTTTTTTCCCGAAAATCACTATAATGGCGAGTGTCTCAAAACACTTCCCAAGTCAAACTAAGATGATAGGCATGAAATTTTTTTGATGATTTTTTTTTTCGGAATCAGGGCAGCGACGACGAAAAAGTGCGGTAAAAAAACAGTATGGTGGCACGTGTCTCAAAAGACTCAGAAAAGCCCAAAAATAGGATAGGGAAAAATATTTTCACTTGTCGAAATTTTGGCCTAAAAACTGCCAGGGGGTCTCCAGACTTTTTTTTCGAGACCTACTCAGGCAAGGAAACACGAAACCAAAACTAGATGGATCTCGAAAGCCAATCTAGAACGAAAAGAACTCGGATTGGTGGTGGATATGTGGTGGTAGAATATGGCAGCGGTGGTGGTATTTGGCAGCGGTGGTGGTATATGGATACGGATTGATGGTGGTATATGGATACGGATTGGTGGTGGTATATGGATACGGATCGGTGGTGGTATGTGACAGTAGCGATGAAGATGTTGCGGCGGCGGCGTGACAACTTATGACCAGAACTCGAAACTCTAAAAGACTAGACGCTAAGACCAGCAACTTGACACGACGATGCAACCGCAAATTCAACTAAGCAAACACGGAAAAGATTATGCAATGGCTCAGACTGGTTCGGATATGATGAACTAACCCTAAATTTTTTTGGCTTTTTCGTGGACTGTAGGTATGAAGAACATACTCGATCTAATCTACGAAAAACTGTAAAATCTCACCGAGCAACCTGGAAATCTGATACCACTTGATAGAGACAAAGGTGTCCCGTCTTTCGATGAGATGGTGTCTATCGTTTTGGAGAAAGTCGACTTTGACGATCCGACTACGAACGTGCGAGGACGTCGCGCCTTAGCAATCGCTAAACCAACTCCGAGAGGTTATTGACCACGCCGGAGCACGATCAACCTGACCACGAGGGTCTATTTCCTGCAAGCAAACGAAGAACAAGTAAGAAACTAAGATTGCAATCTGGATATTGCGAATATAAGAGGAAAGCTTTACTGATCAAGGTGGGGTTCTGTGACGCCTTGGTCTGGTCGTTGAACACAAACGAAGTACGCGAAGTTGCAGCTATGGCGGACTTTTAATCTAAACAAAACCCAAAGTCTAAACGACGCCCTAAGGGCTGTATATATGGGGGAAAGAGGGGGGAATTTCGTGGCCCTTGGTGGAGGGGTCCGAAATCAACCCTAACTCTTGTTTCCCCACACATACGGACTCTAAAAACAGCCTATACTCAAGTATTTCAAAATTACATGGGCCTGGCCCAATAATAAGGTGACGCAGCACCTATAATAGCCTCTGGACGAAATTTATGAAGTGGCATCTTGTATATTTCGTCCAAGGCTTCTCGCACTCATTATGGTGGCTTCAAAGTCCTGAAATCATCAATTGAGACTCCATTCTTGTTCTCCTTGCGCATGCCATCATCTCCATGCTTGATCTTACTCCAATGTTCATCCTTCTTGTCCAAGCTAGGCCCTTCATTTGTAAGCAAGACAAATGTATCCAATTTAGGCAGCATCATATTCTCATGAACATTAGATTCATTACCAAGAAACGAAAGTACCTAGTAATTTAATTGACGTGCGCGAGCTCTAGTAATTGGTCATGTATATGTGTCAGTTGGAGCTGTGGGTGTAACCTTGTTAGTGATGTCCTCATCAGTAGCCGAAGGGCTGCTGCCGTGTAAGAGGGAGAGGACAACGGCGAATCATTTGCACCATGGGAGGACGGAACAAGAGAGGTCCCCCGGCACCGACAGCTAAGGAGGAGTCCGGTGGCACCGTTGGTCTTTAGAAGATTCCTGCTATTTTTCTTAGAATACAGGGGAAAAAGAAAAAAAACACAGAGAGGGGGAAAGGAGGAGAGTGAGGGAAAGAGAGATCGTGTTAAAAGCTGAAACGACTGGAATATAAAAAAGTACCACCCGGCATCTCTTCTCTAAAAAATAAAAAACACATCCGACCGGCAATTCCTCTTTTGCGTGTAGGTAGTGACCTACAGTATACCCTCTTGTGCGCCACGTCCTTTGTATGGGGCGGCGGGCGGCCCATTCTAGGTCTTTTCCCATCGGTTTTGGGAAGGTTCAGGTTCTAGAACCTTCCCTGAGATGTTTTTCGTTTTCTGTAGTTTTTTGCATGGTTTTTTCTTTCTTTAATCTATTTTGTATTTTTTTTTCTTATTCTATAACATTTTTTTCTTAATTTTTTGAACATTTTTTGAAATTTAGGAACAAATTTTTAATTCACGGACATATTTTCCAAATATGTGAGCATGTTTTAAAATTAGTAAATATTTATTAAATCTGCAAAAAAAAAAAATCATGGAAAATCTCGGGAAAATTTCTTCAAATTATGAACATTTTTTAATTTGCAAACATTTTTACAAATTTTCGAACATTTTCAAATGAATGGACTTTTAAAAACAAATTGACAATAATTTTCAAATTCAATAACATTTTGCATTTCGAGAACTAGTTTTCGAACTCACCAACATTATTTGAATTCAAGATCAATTTTGCAATTTTGGATTTGTTTTTAAATTCGTGAACATATTTAAAATGCAGAACTTCTATTGAAATCTCGAATTTTCTAAAGAAGCTAAAAAACCAAAATAGAAAAAGTAACAAATATATTTTTAGGGAAGGCCTGACCCGTACCTGGGCTGGCCCAAGTTTGCGTGTGGGGGAGCAAGGTCTTGCATTCCACCGCACTGGCTTTTTTTTCTTTCGGACCCGGCTTCGTATCATTATACGTACGCAGATCCTCAAGAAAAAACATGCGCATATCGGATCTACATATACCACGTACAGATACGACCTACCTGAATACACGTATGAATATGCAAATACAAAGTTTTTCTTTCTTTTATCCCTTTTCATATTTTTTTCCTTCTTCTTATTTCCTTTTTTTCTTTTCCATTTTTTCTTCTTCTTTAGTGTACTTTTTTTTTTGAAATTTGTGAAAAGTTTTCAAACCCATGAATATTTTCTGAATTTGGAAACAAATTTCCAATTCATGACCAATTGTTGAATTCACGGAAATATTTTCCAAATATGTGAACGACTTTAAAATTCATGAACATTCTTTAAATTTGTAAAAGTCTTTTAAAATTCATGGAGATTTTCAAACATCACGAATATTTCTTGGTTTGGAAATTAGAAAAATTTCTTGAATGGATGGACATTTTAAAAATCGAGAAATTTTCAAATTCAAGAACATTATTTTGAACTTACCAACATTTTCTAGATTAGAGATTTGTTTTTTTATTTGGAAAATTTTGAAATTCATGAATATTTTTAAAAACGGAATTTATTTGAAATCTCGAGTATTTTTTAAGGAATGTAAAAAAACGGAGTAGAAAAATAATAAACAATAAGAAACAAAAAAAGTTAAGAGAAGGCCCGCCCCGTACGTGGGCCGGGCCAAGTTCCTCGATTTCCACCACACGGGTGGGGTTCCCCGTCCGCAGGTCAGGTCTACCAATAG
>LR738710.1:452432239-452467886 GCA_902687465.1 Secale cereale | reverse complement strand
CCCCAAAAAAAAGTCAGATGTACAAATACGACCGACCTAGCCAATTACAAATACAGCAGTCCAGATCTAGAAATACGTAGATACGGTGTACCCCGGCTTTCCCTTTCGTTTCGAAGCTCTCGCGTTCATCCGTCGTTCCGCTCCGTTGGGCAGCAAGGTGATCGGCGGAACACCAAGATCAAATCGAGTAAGTCCCCATTCTTAGTTCTCCCTCCGTCGATCGAATTAGGGTTCGTGCTTTTCGTCCCCTTTTCTGCTTCCTTGGTCTTTGGTCTCTGTTCTTGACAGGGCAAGATCAAGATGGCCGCGGTTCTTCCTGCGCTGCTGCCAACCCCAATGTCGGCCCCAATCGCTACGTTTCTCAAGCCATCGCGGACGGACGGGAAGCCTGGCCGTGCCCGTGGGTCGGCGAGCCGAAGCTGGATAGATGACAAATTTATGATTCTGGCCGCCGCGTCGGACATGACCGGCGGTGAGCGCGCCCGACGCGTGCTTTCGGAGATGAGCGGAGGCGAGCGCGTCAAACGCGTGGCATCGGACATGGGCGGCGGCGGCGGCGGCTGTGCCGGACGCGGACCATCGGAGACGAGTGGCGGTGATCGCGCCGGATGCGTGGCATTGGGCATGGGCGGCGGTGACCGCGCCGGTCGCGAGGAGTCCCGAACAAGCTGGAGCACTGTGAAGAGGCCTGCCAGCCGCGCCCCTTCCACTGATCGGTGTGACAAGAAGCCCAAGGCTCCGGTCGAGAAGGAAGCCGCTCCGGTCGAGGCAGAGCAACTGTTCGCTGGTCCGACGTTCATGAGCGTCGTGCGCCCGGATCCGGGCGAGCTCCCGATCCCGTACTACTTCATGAAGAAGGCCGGCTAGTAGAATAATCTTGTTTTGTAGTATCATTAAGCCCAATTTCAGCGCTTATTAGATGCGCCTTTAGTAGTGTAATTTGTCATGGCTCTGGGTTGTGTTGTGTTAGTAAAACCCAACCCAGAGAGGGGCGGATGGGTGGCATGACAATGATAAACTATCTTCATTTTATTTGACCTGCTATTTTACTCTCCTTGCAATTCCTGATGCTGTTTGTATCCAGTCCTCTACTGAAGAAACCCAGTTTTAACATCACCGTTGAGCCTGACGCCTGCTCCGCTAAATCTGTCACCATAATCAAGACTGGA
Source organism: Secale cereale (assembly GCA_902687465.1). Classification (NCBI taxonomy): domain Eukaryota; kingdom Viridiplantae; phylum Streptophyta; class Magnoliopsida; order Poales; family Poaceae; genus Secale; species Secale cereale. The sequence continues at coordinate 452,466,717 of LR738710.1, read as the reverse complement.
AATCTGTCATAATCTTGAGGCAATGTTTCTAGCCAGTCTCTGTTGATTTAACAAGTCGCTTCATTTATAATCCTTGACCTCCAATTTTATGTTTCCAAGTTCAAACAATGACCTAAAACCTCCAATTTTCTGTTTCCAAGTTCAAACAATGACCTAAAACCTCCAATTTTCTGTTATTTTTTTAGCAGAAAACCTCCGATTTTCTTGACGAAATGAAGAAACGTTTGCTGATTAGAATCCTATTCCTAAAATTCCCAGATTATTATCAGAACAAGAAACAGATCGTAACATCCTAGGTGCCAACAATCACCCAGGAAACTGAAAAAAGACAAGACCTGCAAATATCTATCTAGTTACCTGAAGAATGGAGAAGAACCTTACATACTCATGAACGCCAAATAAAGGCACATGCTAAAGGGAGCTCCTGAAATAATGGCCGGTTGGGTGTTTGGTGCTCATGCTTCCAAACAAGCTACAATCTTTTCTGCATGTTCTTTCTCGTCATCCGGAATTTAGTTACATGGCAAAGCACGAAGGTGCACCTATGTTAGTGGCTTAATGCTATTCTCACTCAATTGTATATGTAATCAGGATGCAAATATTGCCGTGACTTGTGATTACGCCAAGTCCATGGAAGTAGATCAACAAACCTTCTGGTAATATGTAGCCAGTTTCAAGGCTCAAAAGTTAAACCACAAAATAACTCAGTGCACTGAGCCTAACTGTAAATTTCAATTTTTCAGTTACAAGTGCAGATTCAGAGAAGTCCAGACCACTAGTGGGCCAACCTCATTCAAGAAATCATACAGAAATTGAACAACCAAATTTACTTTTCAGCAGAATAAAGCTGAAAATATAAGTTCCACGTGGGCTTGCAAACCATAAAATGGCAATTTACTCGAGCATGCATAAACGTAAACCTGACTTGTTGAACTCACCCAGCATTACAAACAGCTGAATGAGAAGAGATACTAATTGAGCATGCGTTTCTCTTTTCTTACTTCAACCTCCCAACTAGAAACAAATCTAGTTGGTTGATTACAGTGACTTGCACTTTTCCAGTTAAACCGCCCAACCGAAAACAATACATATAGATTGATCATGCGGACTTACTCTTCTCTTATTGAAACTACACAACTAAAGATAAACAACTTATTTAAGCACGAGCTATGCAAGAAGCCAGCACCAGCAGGTTCATGTCGACAGATGTATCAATGCATCATCACTGGCCGTTGCAACTGACGAATCACACGATCTGCAAAGATATTTCCGAACGAAGGCTCAAGAAGAGCCTGACTTTGAATTAACAAAGCCATCAACCGGTCAGGATTACAAGCTCGAAACCAACACAAGAAAGAAAAAGAAAATGGCAAGATACAAAGGCGTTGGACAGCAACTCACAAGCCTCACACACGCCTAGCTAAAAAGATTGACAGGGAGACACACAGCTCGGAGATGAAGAGGTCCTCCACCCGACCAGAACGCCATGGAAGAAGAAAAATGCCCACACTGGATCAACATGACCAACGACGAAGAAGGGCACGCCCTCGCCTAATCACTAGCAGCCACGACCCAACACATCCGCCCAGCTCCAATGTCAAAGAAGGCCCCTGCCTCCTCGCCTGGCTCTAAAGGCGCCGCATCGTTGACAAGAGGAGCGGTTCACCCTAGAACCTGGGAGATAGTCGCCGACAGGCTGCATCTAGAATGAAAACAAGAGCGTCCAACAAGTCGCGAACAGATCACCAAGAGCAGAGCACCGCCCAATCCCACGGACTGGTCACGAAAAGGAAGAGTTGCCGGAACGGACGAAGATGAGCAACAACTAGATCTCTCTGGAAAACATTGAGGACCAAAGTAGGTACCGAAAGTTGGGTTAATGCTCTCATGATGCACTGAGAAGGGCCGTCGAATGAGGGGAACCCGATCCCCTCACGCCCCGAAGAATCCAGGGGCCAGACAAGGCACCCCGTAGTAGACCGGAGAGCTTCTGAAATGAAGGAGTCACTTAGGAAGTCGCCGTCGTCGAGGGAGATCAGCTACCGCCGCCGCTGCACACAAAACACATCTTTGGGAAACCCCACGCCCACCTTGTTCCAAAAATGGCGCCTTCAGGACAGACGCGACGCCAAGGGCGCCGCCGCCGCCCAACAACGTTGAGGATTTCTCCCGGGAGGCAAGGAGGGGAAGGGGGCAGAGGAACAGACCCGAGCGGCGCCTCCAATGAGGGGAAGGATGCCCTCGGGTGTCGCCGCCGTCGAGACCAGCAAGGCCGGTCTGGGATTTCTCCCGGTCTTCACTTCCCCGCCATCCACACCCCAACGGCGCGAGAACCGGCGCCCCACGACGAAGCAAACCGGATCCGGCCTAGGCATGGCTCATCCCGAGGTAGAGGATGCAGGGGCGGCCAGATCTGGCGCCAGCGACACCTAAGGTTGCCGGCACACCCAGGCTTAGGTCCTTGATACGTCTCCAATATATCTATAATTTTTTATTGTTCCATGCTATTATATATTATGTTTTGGATGTTTAATGGGCTTTATTATACACTTTTATATTATTTTTGGGACTAACCTATTAACCCAAAGGCCCAGTGCAGATTGTTGTTTTTTGCCTATTTTAGGGTTTTGCAGAAAAGGAATATCAAACGGAGTCCAAACGGAATGAAACCTTCACGAGAGTTATTTTTGGAACAATATCAACACAGAAGACTTGGAGTACACGCGAGGGAACGAAGGAGGCGGCCACGAGGGTCCAGGGCGCGCTACCCACCCTCGTGGGACCCCTCTGGCTCCCCTGATGCCCTCCTTCCTCCTATATATACCCATATACCCTGAAAACATCGAGGCAACAGAGAAAACCCTACTTCGACCGCCGCAACCTTCCGCTCCCGTGAGATCCCATCTTAGGGCCTGTTCCGGAGCTCCGCCAGAGGGGGGATCTTCCACGGAGTGCTTCTACATCAACACCATGGCCACACCATGAGTTGTGAGTAGTTTAACACAGACCTTCGGGTCCATAGTTATTAGCTAGATGGATTCTTCTCTCTTTTTGGATCTCAATACCAAGTTCTCCTCGGTCTTCGAGGAGTTCTATTCGATGTAATCTTTTTTGCGGTGTGTTTGTCGAGATCCGATGAATTGTGGGTTTATGATCAAGATTATCTACGAGAAATATTTGATTCTTTTCTGAAATATTTTATGTATGATTATAATATCCTTGCAAGTCTCTTCGAATTATTAGTTTGGTTTGCCCTACTAGATCTATAGTTCTTGCAATGGGAGAAGTGCTTGGCTTTGGGTTCAACCTTGCGGTATCCTTTCCCAATGACAGCAGGGGTAGCAAGGCACGTATTGTATTGCTGCCATCGAGGATAAAAAGATGGGGTTTATATCATATTGCTTGAGTTTATCCCTCTACATCATGTCATCTTGCTTAAAGCATTACTCCGTTCTTATCAACTTAATACTTTAGATGCATGCTCGATAGCGGTCGATGTGTGAAGTAATAGTAGTAGATGCAGAATCGTTTCGGTCTACTTGTCAACGACATGATGCCTATATATAATGATCATGCCTAGATATTCTCATAACTATGCGCTTTTCTATCAATTGCTTGACAGTAATTTGTTCACCCACCATAGAATTCTGCTATCATGAGAGAAGCCACTAGTGAAACCTATGGCCCCCGGGTCTATTCTCAACATATTAATCTCCAATCTACTTTACTTTGCTTTATTTAATTTCTGTTCTTATATCCAAAAATACCAAAAACATCACACTATCCTATCTATCAGATCTCACTTTCGTTAGTGACCGTAAAGGGATTGGCAACCCCTTATCGCGTTGGCTGCGAAGTTCTTATTTGTTTGTGCGGGTCCGAGGGACTCGCGCGTGGTCTCCTACTGGATTGATACCTTGGTTCTCAAAAATTGAGGGAAATACTTACGCTACTGTGCTGCATCACCCTTTCTTCTTCGAGGAAATACAACGCAAGCTCGAGAAGTAGCAAGAAGAATTTCTGGCGCCGTTGCCGGGGAGGTTTACGCAAAAGTCATATACCAAGTACCTATCACAAACCCTTATCCTTCGCATTACCTTTATTTGCCTCTCGTTTTCCTCTCCCCACTTGACCCATGCCGTTTTATTTGCCCTTCTTTTTGCCGTGTGTTTAGCGTTCGCTTGCTTCTTGTTTGCTTGTGTGTTGGATTGCTTGCTTGTCACTATGGCTCAGAATAATACCAAACTGTGTGTTGGATTGCTTGTTTGTCACTATGGCTCAGAACAATAACTTTCCTTAGAACGATTGGTGCAATTATTGATATGAAGGAAGGAAATATTAGATTCCAATTTCCATTAAGGAAAGGCATGGAACACTTTCCTAGAAAGAAAATCAAATTACCATATGAATCTATTATGAGAGCCACTTATGGATTGCCTCCAAAGATGGTAATACCTAGATCTATCCTTGTATCGTGCCTAGCTAGGGGCGTTAAATGATAGCGCTTGTTGGGAGGCAACCCAATTTTATTTTATTTGTTTTTTCTTCTGTTTAGTAATAAATATTGCACCTAGCTTCTGTTTAGATGTGGTTTTTGAAGGAAATATGCCCTAGAGGCAATAATAAAGTTATTATTTATTTCCTTATATCATGATAAATGTTTATTATTCATGCTAGAATTGTATTAACCGGAAACTTAATACATGTGTGAATACATAGACAAAACAGAGTGTCCCTAGTATGCCTCTACTAGACTAGCTCATTGATCAAAGATGGTTATGTTTCCTAGCCATAGACATGAGTTTTCATTTGATCAACGGGATCACATCATTAGGAGAATGATCTGATGGACAAGACCCATCCGTTAGCTTAGCACTATGATCGTTTAAGTTTTACTGCTATTGCTTTCTTCATGACTTATACATGTTCCTATGACTATGAGATTATGCAACTCCCGAATACCGGAGGAACACTTTGTGTGCTACCAAACGTCACAACGTAACTGGGTGATTATAAAGGTACTCTACAGGTGTCTCCGAAGGTACTTGTTGGGTTGGCGTATTTCGAGATTAGGATTCGTCACTCCGATTGTCGGAGAGGTATCTCTGGGCCCACTCGGTAATGCACATCACTTTAAGCCTTGCAAGCATTGCAGCTAATGAGTTAGTTGCGGGATGATGTATTACGGAACGAGTAAAGAGACTTGTTGGTAACGAGATTGAACTAGGTATTGAGATACCGACGATCGAATCTCGGGCAAGTAACATACCGATGACAAAGGGAACAATGTATGTTGTTATGCGGTTTGACCGATAAAGATCTTCGTAGAATATGTGGGAGCCAATATGAGCATCCAGGTTCCGCTATTGGTTATTGACCGGAGACGTGTCTCGGTCATGTCTACATAGTTCTCGAACCCGTAGGGTCCGCACGCTAAAGGTTTCGATGATAGTTTTATTATGAGTTTATGAGTTTTGATGTACCGAAGGAGTTCGGAGTCCCGGATGAGATTGGGGACATGACGAGGAGTCTCGAAATGGTCGAGACGTAAAAATCGATATATTGGACGACTATATTCGTACATCGGAAAGGTTCCGAGTGATTCGGGTATTTTCGGAGTACCGGGGAGTTACGGGAATAGAGGAGAGAGGCCAAAAGGAAGGAGGCGTGCACCCCCCTTCTGGTCCGAATTGGACAAGGGGTGCAGCCCCCTTTTCCTTCTCCCTCTCCCCCTCTTTCCTTCTCTCCTACCCCGGAAAGGAAAGGGGAATCCTACTAGGACTTGGGAGTCCTAGCAGGACTCCCCACACTTGGTGCGCCCCCTCTAGGGCCGGCCTCTCCCTCCCTCCTTTATATACGGGGGCAGGGGGGCACCTCTAGACATAACAATTGATCTCTTGATCTCTTAGCCGTGTGCGGTGCCCCCCTCCACCATAGTTGTCCTCGATAAATATTGTAGCGGTGCTTAGGCGAAGCCCTGCGACGGTAGAACATCAAGATCGTCACCACGTCGTCGTGCTGACGGAACTCTCCCTCGACACTCGGATGGATCGGAGTTCGAGGGACGTCATCGAGCTGAACGTGTGCTAGAACTCGGAGGTGCCGTAGTTTCGGTGCTTGATCGGTCGGGCCGTGAAGACGTACGACTACATCAACCGCGTTGTTCTAACGCTTCCGCTCCCGGTCTACGAGGGTACGTAGACACACTCTTCCCTCTCGTTGCTATGCATCTAGTAGATAGATCTTGCGTGATCGTAGGAAATTTTAAAATACTACGTTCCCCAACAGTGGCATCATGAGCCAGGTCTATGCGTAGATGATATGCACGAGTAGAACACAAGTGAGTTGTGGACGATACTAGTCATACTGCTTACCAGCATGTCATACTTTGATTTGGCGGTATTGTTGGATGAAGCGGCCCGGACCGACATTACGCGTACGCTTACGCGAGACTGGTTCTACCGACGTGCTTCGCACACAGGTGGCTGGCGGGTGTCAGTTTCTCCAACTTTAGTTGAATCAAGTGTGGCTACGCCCGGTCCTTGTGAAGGTTAGAACAGCACATACTTGACGAAATATCGTTGTGGTTTTGTATGCGTAGGTAAGAACGGTTCTTGCTAAGCCCGTAGCAGCCACGTAAAACTTGCAACAACAAAGTAGAGGACGTCTAACTTGTTTTTGCAGGGCATGTTGTGATGTGATATGGTCAAGACATGATGAGTTATACGATTTTGTATGAAATGATCATGTTTTGTAAAGTTATCGGCAACTGGCAGGAGCCATATGGTTGTCGCTTTATTGTATGAAATGCAATCGCCATATAGTTGCTTTACTTTATCACTAAGCGGTAGCGATAGCCGTAGAAGCAATAGTTGGCGAGACGACAACGATGCTACGATGGAGATCAAGGTGTCGCGCCGGTGACGAAGGTGATCATGACGGTGCTTTGGAGATGGAGATCAAAAGCACAAGATGATGATGGACATATCATGTCACATATTTTGATTGCATGTGATGTTTATCTTATTATGCTTCTTATTTTGCTTAGTTCGACGGTAGCATTATAAGATGACCCCTTACTAAATTTCAAGGTATAAGTGTTCTCCCTGAGTATGCACCGTTGCGAAAGTTCGTCGTGCCGAGACACCACGTGATGATCGGGTGTGATAAGCTCTACGTTCAAATACAACGGGTGTAAGCCAGTTTTGCACACGCAGAATACTCGGGTTAACTTGACGAGCCTAGCATATGCAGATATGGCCTTGGAACACTGGAGACCGAAAGGTCGAGCGTGAATCATGTAGTAGATATGATCAACATAAGATGTTCACCATTGAAACTACTCCATCTCACGTGATGATCGGACATGGTTTAGTTGATTTGGATCACGTGATCATTTAGATGACTAGAGGGATGTCTATCTAAGTGGGAGTTCTTAAGTAATATGATTAAATTGAACTTTAATTTATCATGAACTTAGTCCTCGTAGTATTAGCATATCTATGTTGTAGATCAATAGCTCGCGATGTTGCTCCCCGTTTATTTTTTATATGTTCCTAGAGAAAACTAAGTTGAAAGATGTTAGTAGCAATGATGCGGAATTGTTCCGTGATCTGAGGATTATCCTCATTGCTGCACAGAGAAATATGTCCTTGATGCACCGCTAGGTGACAGACCTATTGCAGGAGCAGATGTAGACGTTATGAACGTTTTGACAAAAGCTCGGTATGATGACTACTTGATAGTTTAGTGCACCATGCTTTACGGCTTATAACCGGGACTTCAAAAACGTTTTGAACGCCATGGAGCATATAAGATGTTCCAAGAGTTGAAATTAGTATTTCATACTCATGCCCGTGTCGAGAGGTATAAGACTTCTGACAGTACTTTGCCTACAAGATGGAGGAGAATAGCTCAACCAGTGAGCATGTGCTCAGATTGTCTGGGTACTACAATTACTTGAATCAAGTGGGAGTTAATCTTCCAGATAAGATAGTAATTGACAAAGTTCTCTAGTCACTATCACCAAGTTAGTAGAACTTCGTGATGAACTATAATATGCAAGGGATGACGAAAGGAATTCCCGAGCTCTTCACGATGCTGAAGTCGGCGAAGGTAGAAATCATGAAAAAGCATCAAGTGTTGATGGTTAACAAGACCACTTGTTTCAAGTAAAGGGCAAAGGGATAGAAGGGGAACTTCAAGAAGAATGACAAGCAAGTTGTCACTCCCGTGAAGAAACCCAAAGCTAAAACTCAAGCCTAAAACTAAGTGCTTCTACTGCAAAGGAAATGGTCACTGGAAGTGGAACTGCCCTAGATACTTGGCGGATAAGAAGGATGGCAAAGTGAACAAAGGTATATTTTGATATACAGATTATTGATGTGTACTTTACTAGTGTTCATAGCAACCCCTGGGTATTTGATACCGGTTCAGTTGCTAAAATTAGTAACTCGAAACGAGAATTGCAGAATGAACAGAGACTAGTTGAAGGTGAAGTGACGATGTGTGTTAGAAGTGGTTCCAAGATTGATATGATCATCATCGCACACTCCCTATACTTTCGGGATTAGTGTAAAACCTAAATAAATGTTATTTGGCATTTGCGTTGAGCATGAATATGATTTGATCATATTTATTGCAATACGGTTATTCATTTAAAGTCATAGAATAATTTTTATTCTGTTTACATGAATAAAACCTTCGATGGTCATACACCCAATGAAAATAGTTTGTTGGATCTCGATCGTGGTGATACACATATTCATAATATTGAAGCCAAAAGATGCAAGGTTAATAATGATAGTGCAACTTATTTGTGGCACTGCTGTTTAGGTCATAATGGTGTAAAGCGCATGAAGAAACTCCATAGTGATGGACTTTTGGAATCACTTGGTACTTGCGAACCATGTCTCATGGGCAAGATGACTAAAACTCCGTTCTGCGGAACAATGGAGCGAGCAACAGATTTGTTGGAGATCATACATACAGATGTATGTGGACCAATGAGTGTTGAATCTCGCAGCGGGTATCGTTATTTTCTGACCTTCATTAATGATTTGAGCAGATATGGGTATATCTACTTAATGAAGCACAAGTCTAAAACATTTGAAAAGTTCAAAGAATTTCAGAGTGAAGTGGAGAATCATCGTAACAAGAAAATAAGAGTTTCTACGATATGATCGTAGAAGTAAAATATTTGAGTTAGCGAGTTTGGCCTTCAGTAAAAACAATGTGAAATAGTTTCACTACTCACGCCACCTGGAACACCATAGTGTAATGGTGTGTCCGAACGTCATAAACCGTACTTTATTAGATATGGTGCGATCGATGATGTCTCTTACCGATCTACCACTATCGCTTTTGGGGTTATGCATTAGAGACAGCTACATTCACGTTAGATAGGGCACCATCTAAATCCATGGAGATGACACCGTATGAACTGTGGTTTGACGAGAAACCTAAGCTGTCATTTCTTTAAGTTTGGGACTGCGATGCTTATGTGAAAAAGTTTCAACATGATAAGCTCGAACCCAAATCGGAGAAGTAAATCTTCATAGGATACCCAAAAGAAACTGTTGGGTACACCTTCTATCACAGATCCGAAGGCAAGGTCTTTGTTGCTAAGAGTGGATCCTTTCTAGAGAAGGAGTTTCTCTCGAAAGAAGTGAATGGGAGGAAAGTGGAACTTGATGAGGTAATTGTACCTTCTCGCGAATTGGATAGTAGTACATCACAGAAACTGGTTCCAGTGATTCCTACACCAATTAGTGAGGAAGCTAATGATGATGATCATGAAACTTCGGATCAAGTTACTGCTGAACTTCGTAGATCAACCAGAGTATGTTCCGCACCAGAGTGGTACGGCAACCCGGTTCTGGAAGTCATGTTACTGGACCATGATGAACCTACGAACTATGAGGAAGAGATGATGAGCCCAGATTCCGCAAAATGTCTTGAGACCATGAAATCTGAGATGGGATCCATGTATGAGAACAAAGTGTGGACTTTGGTTGACTTGCCCGATGGTCGGCAAGCTATCGAAAATAAATGGATCTTCAAGAGGAAGACTGACGCTGACAGTAATGTTACTGTTTACAAAGCTCGACTTGTTGCGAAAGTTTTTCAACAAGTTCAAGGAGTTGACTACGATGAGACTTTCTCACCCGTAGCGATGCTTAAGTCTGTCCGAATCATGTTAGCAATTGCCGCATTTTATGAAATCTGGCAAATGGATAACAAAACTGCATTCTTTAATGGATTTATTAAAGAAGACTTGTATATGATGCAACCAGAAGGTTTTGTCAATCCTAAAGGTGCTAACAAAATGTGCAAGCTCCAGCGATCCATCTATGGACTGGTGCAAGCATCTCGGAGTTGGAATATACGCTTTGATATGTTGATCAAAGCATATAGATTTATACAGACTTGCAGTGAAGCCTGTATTTATAAGAAGTGAGTGGGAGCACTACAAACCTTTCTGATAAGTATATGTGAATGACATATTGTCGATCGGAAATGATGTAGAATTTTCTGGAAAGCATAAAGGAGTGTTTGAAAGGAGTTTTTCAAAGAAAGACCTTGGTGAAGCTGCTTACATATTGGGCATCAAGATCTATAGAGATAGATCAAGACGCTTGATAAGACTTTCGATGAGTACATACCTTGATATGATTTTGTAGTAGTTCAAAATGGATCAGTCAAAGAAGGAGTTCTTACCTGACTTGTAAGGTGTGAAGTTGAGTAAGACTCAAAGCCAGACCACGGCAGAAAAATATAGAGAGAATGAAAGTCATTCCCTATGCCTCAGCCATAGGTTCTATAAAGTATGCCATGCTGTGTACCAAACATGTTGTGTACCTTGCCATGAGTTTGTCAAGAGGGTACAATAGTGATCCAGGAGTAGATCACTGTACATCGGTCAAAATTATCCTTAGTAACTGGATGACTAAGGAAGTTTTTCTCGATTATGGAGGTGATAAAGAGTTCGTCGTAAAGGGTTACGCCGATGCAAGCTTTGACACTAAATCCAGCTGACTCTAAGTATCAATCTGGATGCGTATTGAAAGTGGGAGCAATTAGCTAGAGTAGCTCCATGCAGAGCATTGTAGACACATAGACATTTGCGAAATACATACGGATCTAAATGTGACAGACCCGTTGACTAAACTTCTCTCACGAAGCAAAACATGATCACACCTTAGTACTCTTTGGGTGTTAATCACATAGCGATGTGAACTAGATTATTGACTCTAGTAAACCCTTTGGGTGTTAATCACATGACGATGTGAACTATCGGTGTTAAATCACATGGCGATGTGAACTAGATTGTTGACTCTAGTGCAAGTGGGAGACTGAAGGAAATATGCCCTAGAGGCAATAATAAAGTTATTATTTATTTCCTTATATCATGATAAATGTTTATTATTCATGCTAGAATTGTATTAACCGGAAACTTAATACATGTGTGAATACATAGACAAAACAGAGTGTCCCTAGTATGCCTCTACTAGACTAGCTCATTGATCAAAGATGGTTATGTTTCCTAGCCATAGACATGAGTTTTCATTTGATCAACGGGATCACATCATTAGGAGAATGATCTGATGGACAAGACCCATCCGTTAGCTTAGCACTATGATCGTTTAAGTTTTACTGCTATTGCTTTCTTCATGACTTATACATGTTCCTATGACTATGAGATTATGCAACTCCCGAATACCGGAGGAACACTTTGTGTGCTACCAAACGTCATAACGTAACTGGGTGATTATAAAGGTACTCTACAGGTGTCTCCGAAGGTACTTGTTGGGTTGGCGTATTTCGAGATTAGGATTTGTCACTCCGATTGTCGGAGAGGTATCTCTGGGCCCACTCGGTAATGCACATCACTATAAGCCTTGCAAGCATTGCAGCTAATGAGTTAGTTGCGGGATGATGTATTACGGAACGAGTAAAGAGACTTGTTGGTAACGAGATTGAACTAGGTATTGAGATACCGACGATCGAATCTCGGGCAAGTAACATACCGATGACAAAGGGAACAATGTATGTTGTTATGCGGTTTGACCGATAAAGATCTTCGTAGAATATGTGGGAGCCAATATGAGCATCCAGGTTCCGCTATTGGTTATTGACCGGAGACGTGTCTCGGTCATGTCTACATAGTTCTCGAACCCGTAGGGTCCGCACTCTTAAGGTTTCGACGATAGTTTTATTATGAGTTTATGAGTTTTGATGTACCGAAGGAGTTCGGAGTCCCGGATGAGATTGGGGACATGACGAGGAGTCTCGAAATGGTCGAGACGTAAAAATCGATATATTGGACGACTATATTCGGACATCGGAAAGGTTCCGAGTGATTCGGGTATTTTCGGAGTACCGGGGAGTTACGGGAATAGAGGAGAGAGGCCAAAAGGAAGGAGGCGTGCACCCCCCTTCTGGTCCGAATTGGACAAGGGGTGCAGCCCCCTTTTCCTTCTCCCTCTCCCCCTCTTTCCTTCTCTCCTACTCCGGAAAGGAAAGGGGAATCCTACCAGGACTTGGGAGTCCTAGCAGGACTCCCCACACTTGGTGCGCCCCCTCTAGGGCCGGCCTCTCCCTCCCTCCTTTATATACGGGGGCAGGGGGGCACCTCTAGACATAACAATTGATCTCTTGATCTCTTAGCCGTGTGCGGTGCCCCCCTCCACCATAGTTCTCCTCGATAAATATTGTAGCGGTGCTTAGGCGAAGCCCTGCGACGGTAGAACATCAAGATCGTCACCACGCCGTCGTGCTGACGGAACTCTCCCGCGACACTCGGATGGATCGGAGTTCGAGGGACGTCATCGAGCTGAACGTGTGCTAGAACTCGGAGGTGCCGTAGTTTCGGTGCTTGATCGGTCGGGCCGTGAAGACGTACGACTACATCAACCGCGTTGTTCTAACGCTTCCGCTCCCGGTCTACGAGGGTACGTAGACACACTCTTCCCTCTCGTTGCTATGCATCTGGTAGATAGATCTTGCGTGATCGTAGGAAATTTTAAAATACTACGTTCCCCAACAGTTTTGTGTTTTAATTAGTGTTTGTGCCAAGTAGAACCTTTGGGAAGACTTGTGTGAAGTTTATATGATCATGCTGTAAAAAACAGAAACATTAGCGCTCACGAGAATAGTCACCATATTTTACTGGAGAGTGCTATTTAGTTGATTCTTTTTTCAGATGATTAATAGACAAATTCCTCATGTTTACCAAATTTGTATTGAGTTATAGAAGTATTCGAAAGTTACAGATTACTACAGACTTTTCTGTTTTTGACAGATTCTGTTTTTCGTGTGTTGTTTGCTTATTTTGATGAATCTATGAGTAGTATTGGAGGATATGAATCATAGAAAAGTTGGAATACAGTAGGTTTAACACCAATATAAACAAAGAATGAGTTCATTAGAGTACCTTTGAGTGTTGGCTTGTTTTCTTATACTAACGGAGCTCACGTGTTTTTTGGCTAAGTTTTGTGTTGTGAAGTTTTCAAGTTTTGAGTATGGCTTTGATGGACTATGGAACAAAGAGTGGCAGGAGCCTAAGCTTGGGGATGCCCAAGGCACCCCAAGGTAAAATTCAAGAAAAACCAAATGCCTAAGCTTGGGGATTCCCCGGGAAGGCATCCCCTCTTTCGTCTTCATCTATCGATAACTATACTCGGGGCTATATTTTTATTCACCACATGATATGTGTTTTGCTTGGAGCGTCATGTATGATTTGAGTCTTTTCTTTTTAGTTTGCCACAATCATACTTGCTGGACACACCTTTTGAGAGAGACAAATAAGCTTTAAAATTTGTTACAATACTCTATGTGCTTCACTTATATCTTTTGAGCTAGATAGTTTTGCTCTAGTGCTTCACTTATATCTTTTAGAGAACGGTGGTGGTTTTATTTTGTGGAATTTTTTTATCTCTCATGCTTCACTTATATCCTTTTGAGAGTCTTTTAGAACAACATGGTAATGTATTTTGGTTATAAAACTAGTCCTAATATGATAGGCATCCAAGATGAATATAGTAAAAACTTTCTTACAAAGTGCATTGAATATGATGAGAAGTTTGATACTTGATGATTGTTTTGAGATGTGAGGATGGTGATATTAGAGTCATGCTAGTGGAGTAATTATAAATTTGAGAAATACTTGTGTTAAAGTTTGTGATTCTCGCAGCATGCACGTATGGTGAACCGCTATGTGACAAAGTTAGAGCATGAGGTATTTATTAAGTGTCATCCTTTGTGTGGAGGTCGGGGGCGCACGATGGTTAACTCCTACCAACCTCCCCCCTAGGAGCATGCGTTGATTACTTTGTTTTGACGACTCATAAATTTTTGCAATAAGTATATGAGTTCTTTATGACTAATGTTGAGTCCATGGATTATACGCACTCTCACCCTTCCACCATTGCTAGCCTCTCTTGTACCGCGCAACTCTCGCCGGTACCATACACCCACCATACCTACCTATGGCATTTCCATAGCCATTCCGAGATATATTGCCATGCAACTTTCCACCGTTTCGTTCATATGACACACTTCATATTGTAATATTGCCATGCATGATCATGTAGTTGACATCGTATTTGTGGCTAGGCCACCATGCATAATTTTTCATACATGTCACTCTTGATTCACTACACATCCCGGTACACCGCCGGAGGCATTCATATAGAGTCATACTTTGTTCTAGTATCGAGTTGTAATATCGAGTTGTAAATCAAAGTAAGTGTGATGATCATCATTATTAGAGCATTGTCCCAAAGAAAAAAAAGGAAAGGCCAAAGAAAAAGAAAGGCCCCAAAAAAATAAGAAAATAAATAAAGGAAAACGAAAAAGAAAAGAAAAGAAAAGGGACAATGCTACTATCTTTTTCCACACTTGTGCTTCAAAGTAGCACCATGATCTTCATGATAGAGAGTCTCTTGTTTAGTCACTTTCATATACTAGTGGGAATTTTCATTATAGAACTTGGCTTGTATATTCCAATGATGGGCTTTCTCAAATGCCCTAGGTCTTCACGAGCAAGCAAGTTGGATGCACACCGACTTAGTTTCTTTTGTTGAGCTCTCATACACTTATAGCTCTAGTGCATCCGTTGCATGGCAATCCCTACTCACTCACATTGATATCTATTAATGGGCATCTCCATAGCCCATTGATACGCCTAGTCGATGTGAGACTATCTTCCTCTTTTTTGTCTTCTCCACAACCACCACTCTATTCCACCTATAGTGCTATATCCATGGCTCACGCTCATGTATTGCGTGGAAGTTGAAAGGTTTGAAAATTTTGAGTATGAAAACAATTGCTTGGCTGAAACTGGGGTTGTGCATGATATGAATATTTTGTGTGATGAAGAGGGAGCATAGCCAGACTATATGATTTTGTAGGGATAACTTTCTTTGGCCATGTTATTTTGAGAATACATAATTGCTTTGTTAGTATGCTTGAAGTATTATTATTCTTGTGTCAATATAGACTTTTGTCTTGAATCTTTCAGATCTGAACATTCATGCCACAATAAATAAATTACATTGAAAATTATGTTGGTTAGCATTCCACATCAAAAATTCTGTTTTTATCATTTACCTGCTCGAGGACAAGCAGGAATTAAGCTTGGGGATGCTTGATACGTCTCCAACATATCTATAATTTTTGATTGTTCCATGCTATTATATATTATGTTTTGGATGTTTAATGGGCTTTATTATACACTTTTATATTATTTTTGGGACTAACCTATTAACCCAAAGGCCCAGTGCAGATTGCTGTTTTTTGCCTATTTCAGGGTTTTGCAGAAAAGGAATATCAAACGGAGTCCAAATGGAATGAAACCTTCGCGAGAGTTATTTTTGGAACAATATCAACACAGAAGACTTGGAGTACATGTGAGGGAACGAAGGAGGCAGCCACGAAATATTAAATGGAGTCCAAACGGAATGAAACCTTCGCGAGAGTTATTTTTGGAACAATATCAACACAGAAGACTTGGAGTACATGCGAGGGAACGAAGGAGGCAGCCACGAGGGTCCAAGGCGCGCCCCCCCTACAGGGCGCGCCCCCACCCTCGTGGGGCCCCTCTTGCTCCCCCGATGCCCTCCTTCCTCCTATATATACCCATATACCCTGAAAACATCAAGGCAACAGAGAAAACCCTAATTCGACCGCCGCAACCTTCTGTTCCCGTGAGATCCCATCTTGGGGCCTGTTCCGGAGCTCCGCCGAAGGGGGGATCTTCCACGGAGTGCTTCTACATCAACACCATCGCCTCACCATGAGTTGTGAGTAGTTTACCACAAACCTTCGGGTCCATAGTTATTAATTAGATGGCTTCTTCTCTCTTTTTGGATCTCAATACCAAGTTCTCCTCGGTCTTCAAGGAGATCTATTTGATGCAATCTTTTTTGCGGTGTGTTTGTTGAGATCCGATGAATTGTGGGTTTATGATCAAGATTATCAACGAGAAATATTTGATTCTTTTCTGAAATCTTTTATGTATGATTATAATATCCTTGCAAGTCTCTTCAAATTATTAGTTTGGTTTGGCCTACTAGATCTATAGTTCTTCCAATGGGAGAAGTGCTTGGCTATGAGTTCAACCTTGCGGTGTCCTTTCCGAGTGACAGCAGGGGCAGCACGGCACATATTGTGTTGTTGCCATCAAGGATAAAAAGATGGGGTTTATATCATATTGCTTGAGTTTATCCCTCTACATCATGCCATCTTGCTTAAAGTATTACTCTGTTCTTATGAACTTAATACTCTAGATGCATGATGGATAGCGGTCGATGTGTGGAGTAATACACTACAAAAAAATACACTTCCGTGATGATACATGCTTGTCACAGTAGGTCACGCTTTCTGTCATGCATGTACATCCATGAAGATTTTATGACAGAATCAAGATAGTCATACCTGTGCTGTCGTAGAAGTGTTCCATGACATTACCAAAATTATCATCAGGGAAGTGTCCACTTCCATGACGATAAATCACGCGTCACAGAAGTGCTTTCGTCAAGGTTGACCGACACGTGGCATCCACCGTAACGGAACGCCGTTAAGCTATCGGGTCTGGTTTTGGATCCAATAACCCGTTAACAGCCCCGACCAATGGGGATTTTCCACGTGTAAAATCATCATTGGCTGGGGGAAACACGTGTCGGCTCACCGTTGGGACAGATGTCATCCACTCATTGGACACAAAGCACCTATGATACGTCGACATGTGGCACGGCCCAACAGAGGCACATTCCTGTGTAAAGGCCTGCCCGTTTGACTTGGTCAAAAGGTGGCGGGCTGGCCCACGGCAAGCCTGTTAACGGCCTATTCACATATAGCCCATTTACAGCCCGCTAACCCAGGGCCCGTTTACGGCCTATCCGAATTAGGCCCAGTAGCGTCATCTGGGCCGTCCTATATAATTCCAGCCCGTTTTAACTTCCGGCCCATGTATGGCCCATGACGTCTTTCGGCCTATGATACGTCGACACGTGGCATGGCCCAACAGAGGCCCATATAGGTTAAATAGGTCGGCCCAGTCAAAGGCCCATAGTACTTACTCAGGTACTAGTGGGCCAACCCAATAACGACCTGCTTAATAAAGGCCCATTTACGGCCCGAAGCCAGATCTAGCCCGTTAATTGTTCGCCGAATATCTGGGCCCATTTACGGCCCGAAGCCAAATCTGGCCCGTTAATTGTTTGCCAAATATTTGGGCCCAAATACAGCCCAGTGACTTTCAGCCTCTTAGAGGCGTGATGTAGACATGGGCCCATTTCAGCCCGGTATGACTTTTGTCCTGGGAATGGCCCGTGCTGCCCATGGGCCATATATGGTCCGACAGGACATCGGGCCCACTAACGGCCCGCGATAAAGGTGGAAATAGTTAAGCCTAACGTGACTTTGGGCCTCTTAAAGGCCCATGATATCAATGGGCCAACTAGGGCCCAAGATATGTTTCGGCCTGTTAACTGCCCGTGATATAACTGGGCCCAAAAAGGCCCCGTCTACATTTCAGCCTGCTGAAGGCCCGTCGACGACTAGTGAAAATTGAGGCCCAATATGCATTTCAGCCTGCTAAAGGCCCATGGTTTCATCTGGGCTGTAACAGGCCAGTACAATATTCGGCTTGTTAATGGCCCAACGCTACCTAGGCCAAACTAAGCGTTGGGTCCACAAAAGGCCCAACTAAAATATAGGCCGGTGTAAGTTGTGGGCCTCGCGCAAAGTGTGAAGGCCCCAATGATTCGGGCCCAAGAAGGATGCAGGCCGACCCAATTGTGGCCAGCTAAACACTAGTCCCGTTAGAGGCGAATGTTTCGGGCCGGTCGACTACATCTGATTTTTTCCAGATAGCGAATGATGGCAGTAACTAGTAAGAATTAAGAACAAACCTACACTATACAATAAAGGATTTATGGTATATTACATCCAGTGGGCATCGAAGTTCCCCACCAGTGATCATAACACGCAACGAAGAGGCAGATTACAAAAACTGGGCACCATTGCAGGGTAACAAAATAATACTGAACCGAGACCACTTCCAAGACAGTTCAAGAAAGGTTAGCCCTGCGCGGGAACTGCTGCGCAAGCTGCTGAGTAAGGCTGTGAGACTGGCCTAGCATGTCGGTCATAGCTTCCAGGTGTAGCTGTTTAGCGATGAGGTTCTCATTGGTGTTCTCCGGTGTAAGGGCATCTCTTGCCTAAGGTTTTGGTGATGATGACAATCCATGTGTGGACTAATCGTGCGTCAATATTACTCAGGTTTATAGCATGTGGCATAAGACGGTTAGGCCTTCCCTCTTTAAGGAAAAGATCAAAGACGGATATTCCGATGCCTTTTTGTTTCTCTTGGTCATAGGAAATCCGTACTATTAAGAGAGAACCCACATCAGAAGGTAATGGGTGAATCAAGTCACGTACACATATACTTTGCACCCTCTATATTGCCTCCGTTTGTGGAGAGAGAGGTCCCCTTTTTGTTCTTCCTTATGTGTAGGTTCCTCTACAGCGGTGGTACCGCCGTTATAGGCGGTTGTACCGATGGCCGGTAGTTCTGGTCGAACCACCGCCCCAAGTACCGCTCAGGGGTGATACCTTCTGTACTGGGTGCGGTGGTAGACCGGTGGTGGCCCGGAAGTACCGGTGTTCTTCCCACGAAACCGATACTACTGGTGTTCAGGGCGGTAGTACCGCTCTGACTGCCATCACACAGAAACTATCTGCCTGGCGGTAGTTCCGGCCCAACCACCGTCCCAACTACCGCCCTTGCTTGAAATCTTCTGGTTTCTAAGCGGTAGTTGACCGGAGGTGGGGCGGTAGTTCCGGTTTTCTCCGGAAGACCGGTACTACCGGATGAGCCACCGGAAGTACCGCCTTGGTGCCATGGGCGCAGGTTCCTTCACTCACCGGTACTACCGGTTGGGTGAGCGGAAGTACCGGTCCTATGCAATTCTGCACATAATGGTTGGATTGGTGGTGACCCTATTTAAGGAGGCCCTTCTCCCACCTCCTTCTTATCTCTTGCCTCTCTCTCTCCACCATTAATGCCATTGAAGCTTTCTTGCCCGATCTCTCTCCCTAGCCAACCAAACTTGTTGATTTGCTAGGGATTGGAGGAGGAGACCTAGCTCTACACTTCCACCAAAGGAAACTTGATTCCCCCATACTTTCTTGTGTGGATTTTGTTACTCTTGGGTGTTTGAGCACCCTAGATGGAAGAGGTCACTTCGGAGCCACAATCCATTGTGGTGAAGCTCCGGGGTTTCGTTGGGAGCCTCCAATTAAGTTGTGGAGAGAGCCCCAACCTTGTTTGTAAAGGTCCGGTTGCCGCCTTCAAGGGCACCACTAGTGGATTCACGGCACCTTGCATTGTGTGAGGGCGTGAGGAGAATACGGTGGCCCTAGTGGCTTCTTGGGGAGCATTGTGCCTCCACACCGCTCCAACGGAGACGTACTTCCCCTCAAAGGGAAGGAACTTCGATAACACATCCTCGTCTTCACCGTCTCCACTTGTGGTTATTTCTATCCTTACTTGTGCAAGCTTTACTTGTTTATCTTATAGAGCTTGCTTGTGAAGTTGTGTTCTTTACTTTCTTCTAGTTGTCATCTTAGTAACTTATCTAGACAACTTACTTTGAAGCTTAATTTAAAGTGGTTAAGAAAAGCTAAAATTGTTAGTTGCCTATTCACCCCCCCTCTAGTCAACCATATCGATCCTTTCATCCGCAATATTTCTTAGAGATAGGACTTCAAGTCGAAGTTGAGTTACAGAATGCCTTTCTGCTAGAACTTGGGACTGAAGAAGTCGAACTGATTCAGACAACGAATTCTGTGAGCTTGTCTGACTGCTAGTCTCAAGTAACTTGAACACTGCATCAAGACAAGACTTTGGGGTTGTCTCGATATCTTCAAGATGTTTTGCCTTCTTTGCTGCAATATATGTTGGGTTTGTCTCACAGCCTTGAGCAGACTTGTGCATGCCATCACGCATATCACCCTGAAACAAAGTAGAGAGATGACAGGTTTTGCACATGTAATGCCGAGTATGAGATTATACCTCCTACGTGTCGAGGCACGACTTAAAGGTATAAGCTCATACTAGAATGATCTCAAGTATGGTATCTTTGCATGACTCATGTAAAAGAGGGATGAAATTGCGAAAGAGTAGTTGGCTTACACTCGCCACGTCACACAATACATTACATAACATTCATCATTCAATTAACATCAGAGTCCGACTATGGACGAAGATCCAAAAGAAAGATACCATAAATAAACAACACAAGGTCCCGATCGCCCCTAGTAGGAACCACTACTGATCGTCGAAAACGTCACATACATACGGCCCAGCTCTTCATCGAATTCCCATTGAAGTTCCGATCCATCTCCTGTATTGTTCTCGGCGGTACCTGCATCTGGTGTGTGTTGAATCTGTGAGCCACAGAGGACTCAGCAATCCCGTTCCCGGGTATCCAAACTAACGAATCCTTATAGGTGAGGGAAGGCTTTAAAAGTGTTTGCAGCAAGCACTAAGCAACTAACTTACGAGTTCAGAGCGAGAAGAGAGTAAGAGCCAACGATCGTCAAAGTGATCACGAAGTGATCCTAACTACTCACGTCAATCATAACCCCACCGTGTTCTTCTTCTCGAAACCCCTTCGAGAAGAGACAATCACAGAACTCACACATGTAGTGTATTTTTAAGGATAGAGTGTCATGTTTTCTACAACCGGATATTAACAAATTCCCATCTGCCACATAACCGCGGGCACGGCTTTCGAAAGATCAAAACCCTGCAGGGGTGTCCCAACTTAGCCCATCACAAGCTCACGATCTGCGGAGTCGCAAATCCAAGTTGGGAAGACCCGAGTATTCTCGGAATCCCGTGCTCAAGATATTCCGACAAAGGTAAAACTAATCCAGCAAGACCTCCCGGCGTGCCGACACCCTGATAGTAGCCACGTGTATCCCGTCTCAGGCCACGACTGGATGAGCGAAGCGTACAGGTGCCAAAATACCCCAAGTTGCCAAGGGGCGGACCCGCACAGTGCTCTAGTTTGGACCAACACTCAAAACAAGCACTGGCCCGGGGGTTGATTAATTAATCCTCGGGTAAATTACTCCCTCGGCAAGTTTTAGTTGCTAGGCAAATGTAGTACCAATGTTGGGCCTTGCTGGAAAAGCTTTAGCACTAAGCGAGTTATCAAGGGGGGCCCATAAACCCCAACCATGTTAGGAACGCAAAATCCGGGAACATAACACAGGTTTATCGGGTCCTAAGGTGGCATGAGTGGAACAAAACACCGAGCAAAAGGCCAAGCCTTCCACCCATTGCCAAGTATATAGGTGTGTTAATATATTTAAGAGATATTGTGATATTCCAACAACAAGTTCCAACATGGAGCAATCTTCATCTTCACCTGCAACTAACAACACTATAAGAGGGGCTGAGCAAGCGGGTAACATAGCCAAACAACAGTTTGCTGGGAAGGTGTCAAAGGTTAGAGGTTTCATTGCAACAATAGGGGGCTGACAAACAGACATAGGCATCGAGGCAATATCTAAAGAGCGAAACATCTAGCATAGGCAAATATAGTAGTGATATCTGGGAATGGTCATCTTGCCTGGGATTCCTCAAGGAAGAAGAACAAGTACATGCAGTAGTCGAACAGATCCTCACAACTCCGGAACGGAACCGAAGCTAAAGATAGAAGCAAATCGGAAAGAAGCAAACAACACGGTAAATACGCATATCATGACCATGGCATGATGCACAAACAAATATGATGCATGTCCGGTTTAAACATGCATGGCATGGCAAAGTGCACAAGCAATACTACAAGTTAAGTGGGTCTCAATATGCAACGAGTTGCATATTGACAAAACACCACATTTTATTTATTTAGTTGACTCTCGTTTATTTACAAGACAAGGTTAAATGTTTGTTAACATGGCACGAGGTGAAGCTTAATCAAACTACACTATCTAGTCAATTTAAATGAGGCCGAAAATATCAACAACAATTCCCGGAAGTCCTCATGTCATTTAGCAGTTATTGAAGCAACAACAATTTTTAACCATTTAAATGTTGTTATCATGATGCGGATGACATTTTCAAGTTTTATGCAATTTTAGTTAAAGGTTGACAATTAACAAGATATGAAGCATTTGGTCGCCATGACGGAAGGAAAGGAGTGTCCTGGCGACGAGAACGGAAATGGTGCCACGGCAATGTTCCGATGATCGGACAACTCGTCGAGATGCCGATGCAAAAGAAAAGGGTGGTGTGAACGTGCCATGCAAGAGATGGGCTGCTCCCGTTGCCGGGTTCCCATGGTTCGGCGACAGGGCAAACGAGGGGCACTTCGGACTCGAGGCAACAAGCGAGTGCATCTCATACATCACACATTCACATGCATACAACCACGGGGTCGTCTTGGTGGTATACCTTTGTAGCGTGCGGATTCGGGGTGGTTCGAGTCTCGAGGGAAGTAGTGGTTCACGTGTCATAGAGGAAGTAGGCGTTCTCGCAGCGGTAGTTGTACACGGGTCTTCGGCGACGGTAGTGGTACACGTTTGCGTAGATGTTCGGGGTCGTCGGTAGAGGTACTTGTCGCATCCATGGTTCTTCGGGGGTCGACGGTAGTGGTACAACCGTTGTCTTATCGAATCCATGGCGGCGGTAGATGTTCATTCGACGGTCTTCAACGACGGTAGTCGAACTTGGCATTCTGAAGGAGTACTTGGCGTGTCATAGTGGCGCTTGGCGAAATCCACGGGGCGGTTTTGAAGGATTCGGAGGGGTACTGGCCGATCCAAAATCGCTCTTGTTCCTAGACATCCTGGCACTTGGTGAAAAAAAAACCCCACGGGAGGTCGTTGTGGCCCATCAGGGCACTGGATCGAAGCGGGTCCACGCGGACGAACCCGCCTCGCTCGATGCAAAGGAAAAGGCGCAGAGGCCGGTCTTGGCAAGACGGCGGAGGGGATCCGAGGGGGATGGTCCGGAACTGTAGGGGTTGAAGAAGGACGGCGCTCCCGCAGTTGAAGACAAACGGCCGACGACACGACGAAGGCAGTGGCGAAGCGGCTATAAGGCCACGCATCGGAGGCAGCCTACTCAGGTGTCCCACGCGGCCAACGCGCTGCAAGCGATGCGGGACGACCACGACCACGGAGCAGAGGCATCAGCGACGGCCGACGAGGGTTGCGAGGCAGTGCGGCGAACGGGCCAGAGGTCGAGGTCGCCGGCGGGGATTGCGAGGTGGCGGAGAAGCCCTTGGACAGAGGAAGATGTCGCTGCGGCGCTCGGCCTGGTGAGCATGGGGCTTGCGGGGCAGTGTGGCGAATAAGAAGAGGAGGCAGCGCCTCGGCGACTGCAGCTCCTGGTTCCCGGGGCGGCGGGCTGCAGAGGAGAGGGCAGCAGAGGGAGAGGGATGACGGGTGGTGGCGGCGCGGTCGGGAGGACGAGAGGGATCGAGGGAGAGAAGTGGGTCGGGGGCTCGGGGCTAGGTTTTAGGTGCGGGTTAGGTGGGCTTGGCCAAGGGAGGCCGATGGGCCGGCCTGCTAGGAGGTTGGACGCTGGGCTTCTGGCATTTTTTTATACCTTCTATTTATTCAAATAAACATATTTTTAGGAGGAAAAGGCCAGGGTTGTTGGGAAGTAATACGAGAGATATAAATATACCCCTCTACTCCTGGGAACATGTGCTATTTGAATAAATTGCTCTGGCAATTTTTAGAGACTGTAAATTTAGCCAAATTTGAAACACTTTCAAATTTGAATAAATTCAAAGTCCAACCAGAACATGTCTAAAAGGTATAACATATGAGGAGGGGGTCTTGGCATGGATTAGGGATCTTAGAGAAAAATAGTGAACATTTTTCTGAAGTAGAAAAATGCAACTTGAATTTGGAATAGAAATAAAGAAGGAAATAACTTTGCCTTGGGAATTTGATATTTGTCAAAAACTTGAAGCAGAAGAGGCATGGAATTAAATTGCAAGTGGGTTATGGTGATTCCAAAGCAATGGAATAATTTAATATAGCTCCCTAATAATATTGAGAGGCTTTTATATGTTATAAAGAGAAGTCACCATAATGAGTATCCCTCAATTTAAATGGATCGAGGATCCATACGGTTTATTTAGTTGAGTTTTAAAAATTAAAAGACTTGATGGCATGATGACATGATGCAATGCAAAAATAAATGAAGGAAGCACAAATGAAACACACGGGAAAACCCGGAACATCTGGAATCTTCTGGAGCATCGGTCTCGGGGAGTCACAGCACATGTATAAACAAAGATGATAATTGTGCTGTCAATTCCATCCAATTTCAAATTAGAAAATAAAGAGTAAGTTCAGAATATCAATAGCATAATTTGGCATTGTTCATAATGCGGGGAGCTTCACCACACTACTGGATTACCATGTCAACATAACAAGCATAGATGAAGGGCAAAGAAAATCATTGTATCTATTTTGGTTAATATGCATGGCATGTTGTTCATATCATCAGCCACATCAGTAAGATAAAACAGGAGATGACAAGGTGCAAACGTGGGCTGCTTCACCACACACTGGATTATAGATCCACAAAACAAGCATACATATAGGGAGTATTGAGTAATGTGCATGGTATGAATAAGGAATTTGGTTTTACAAGTAAAACTTAGAACTTATGGTTCTTGCGAACATGCATTTTGGTAGAAACAACAGATGACATGTTTTGCACATGTATAAACAAAGATGATAACTGTGCTATCAATTCCATCCAATTTCAAATTAGAAAATAAAGAGTAAGTTCAGAATATCAATAGCATAATTTGGCATTGTTCATAATGCGGGGAGCTTCACCACACTACTGGATTACCATGTCAATATAACAAGCATAGATGAAGGGCAAAGAAAATCATTGTATCTATTTTGGTTAATATGCATGTCATGTTGTTCATATCATCAGCCACATCAGTAAGATAAAACATGAGATGACAAGGTGCAAACGTGGGCTGCTTCACCACACATTGGATTATAGATCCACAAAAACAAGCATACATATAGGGAGTATTGAGTAATGTGCATGTTATGAATACGGAATTTGGTTTTACAAGTAAAACTTAGAACTTACGATTCTTGCGAACATGCATTTTGGTAGAAACATCAAACTAAACAGCAGTAAACGATAGGGAGTATGAGCAAATTAAACAGCAGTTGAGGATAAAGTCTTTAGAAGGACTGACTTACATTAATAGTTAACACCGGCTTTATAATGCCCTTCTCCATGTCAAGGGAAGGATAACACAAGAATTTAAGCACATAATCTTCGTCATAAGCATTGCCTATACTCTACATTTTGTAGAGAGTAATTATAGATATGATAATACTGGAAGGGATAGAGGATAATGAAGATAATATGCAGATTGATGCTACATAATCAACTACCAATCCCTGGAAGTACAAGCATTATAGGACAAAATGTACTGACAAGAGCAATGGGCTACACTTCTGCACTGGCATTGTCTGTGTATTCTACTTTTTGGTAAGATTAAATATAGATCTGATCTGTTTTAGTAAATGGTGGGCGAGGGAGATAAGATGCAGAATGCTACAGAATGAACCAATCCATCTTCCCATAATACAAGAGTGTTTTGAACACTGGTGTACTGTACAAAACATTCTTATATTATGGGACGGAGGGAGTAGCTATTAATGTAAGTACAATGATAGACGATGTTCAGTCCTTACAAGAGGACTGAAGAGATAAACCTCTTCAAAAGCATTGGGTCGATTCTAAATTTATGTAAGAGTCCATACGGATCTTATAATGTCCACAAAATGGACGATAACGAGGCAAACATGTGCAGTGATGCTACATAATCAAACAACTATGAAAGTAAGTATGGTCATACAGGGCAAGAGGTACTCACAAGAGCAATGCAGTGTGCAATATAGTTGCGAGATTCTGTGGTCCCTTGAGAATGAATGTTCTTCTGCTAACAGTTTTCGTACTATGAGACATTAAGGCAAATGCAGAAATGTAGTTCAAATTGTGATGTGATATCATAGATAGTACCTTACGCTGCAGCCGAGACCAATGTGTAACAAGATTATTCCAGTCACTGTCGAATAAATGTAGCACCGGAGACTTTACATAAATTTCGTTTAGAGGCTTGCCATCGAAGTGCGCTTGCCTCGGGTAGGAACGGTACTTCATCACCGAGTGCTTGAAAAGCGCAACCAACCCTTGCTCGTCTTCACAATCCAGTTTGGTCCTCGCCTATTTAAAAGAATGCAATCTTGTGTCTTCTGTCAGCAGAAACATATGCAGCAATGACCATGAATAACATTAGTACATTACTTACGCGTAAGTTGCGGAGGAAGACTGGGAATTGTTCTGTGTCTGCGGTATAATCTTTCCATGAAGGAAAGATGCGCACAAAGTTCCTGACAACAATATAAGCTTTGTCTTCTAAACTGGGAAGAAATGGAATATGGGTCCTATTTGCTGCAATTGGGGATCTCTCTGGTTCGAAAAGGGATTTGTCAACTGGATTTGGTGTACTCTTTGCTGGAATGGGGGTTTTGCGTCGTAGAGCTGGTGCTATGTCAACTGGCATAATCATAATGTTTGCTGCAGTTGGGGTCTGCTGAGTTGGGGCATCAGAAATGACCAGTGTAGTAGGGCTAGAGTCTGCTAGAGTTGGGGTATTTTGTGGGTCAGGTGATATTGCAACTACACCTAATGGGCTATTTGATTTATCAGGTGCCACTACCTTTTCCAAATACTTTGCTTGTGTTCCTCCACGATAAGCAATCTCCCTCTTCCTTTTGAACGTCTGATACATAAGAACATCATTTGAATGGATAAATATGGTATGATGACATATGGAATATGTACGGAAAATGGATAGGCAGGGCGTATTCACATACACGATGTGTAAACTAAGCTAATGACATTTCAACAAAGTAGAAGCAATGCAAAGCATCAGTTGCAAGATATGTGCGACAAATATAACCTTGGAAAGTTAAAGCAAGCACCTTGATGGGTGAATAAGATGGGGCAACTTCCTCTGACTCCTCCACTAGGGAGCTACATTGACTTAGGTCTCCCTCTAGCTCAGAATCACTGTTAGGATCATATTCTGAACATGAATCTGTAGGTGGAGAGCGTTTGCATTGCATTGCATCCAGACTTGATTACAGTCCCTTAATGCAAAGTTTGACAGCCATGGCATTGTTCTGCTTTATTCTTTTCATGCGCGCAAGCTCATAATCATTATGTTGTTGTTTAGAATCTGAGATTCATGAAAACATAAAAAGTAGTCAGATTATCTATGGAATGCATTGCGGATTCAACTCGAAGAGTGTAACAAATAAACTAAGGAATTATGAGTGGCATAATGTTTAGCTTCAAGGGTGGAGTGTTGGTAGTGCGACACAAAGCAAGTAGGCAGATTGTATTCCATGTAAAAGATCAAAGCCTATGCAAAAGCTGGAAATGACACTTTCTTTCTATACAATACAGTGTTCATTGCCCACACATGATGGAAGAGATCACATAGAGAAATACTATTCACTCATGTCTATGGTTGCAGTATTTAGAAACAGGGTGGTCCACCCTAAAAGAATATTGACAACAAATATGACAAGGCAAGCATAGATGTAGTGAATCAATTATTTACTTGTGAGCTTACTAGGACAAGTATGCAGAATTGTAACTGCAGTAAGAGACCGTCCAAAATCTGAATCAAGAAGTTTGTCTAGCACTTATTGTTTGCAACTAATCGACGTGAATAATTGGATATTATATCGAATGAGAAAGAAAGACAAGTAAAATTGTCAACAAACCTGGCTTGCAGTAGTAATCTAGGTTAATGTCACTACGACCAACAATCCAAAATGACTAGTGTCTGTTCCTAGGGCCGGTTGAAAACCCTGTGAACTTTACAGGTACTAAAGATTACCGAAATACATCTGAACCATTAAGTGTAGGTAGCACTGAGCACACAACAAACCCTAATGACAGTCCTGCCTAATGATAATGAATCAGTTAGAAAATGGGTGATGAGGTGTGGCTGCTGAGTGTTGAGGACTTATCTCAGGATAAATCGGGTTGGCTTAGTGGGTGTTGCACGCCTGAGCCCTGAACGGACTGGGAAGGTAGGCACGACGGCGCGCCCGGGCAGCGGTGATGCTGTTGGGCGAGCGGCTCCTGACCTCCTGTTAGTCCGGCGTCTCCTCCTAGAGTCATGCCGTCCGGGGACGGCAAGTCGCTGGCGAGGCAGGCGGCTGGGGGCCAGTAGAGATCGGAAGCGCGCAGGCGCAGCAGAACAGAGGGGAATCGGGGCCTGGGATGACCCAAAATCCCAGGGTGGGTCGGCCCACCGTGGGCACCCTATAGAGATACACACCCGAGCGGCGAACATGCATTTTCGAAACTAATTTAGGAACATTTAGCTGACCAATTAAATTAATCTATTTTAATAATATCAGATTCGTATTTGAGCAACTAAGCTTGTTTAGCTTGATGGGTCGAGCAGTGCTATTATGACACGAAGCACGTATTCTGATCGTATAGTGATCATAAAAGGGGGAAACCAGAGAAATGGTATTTAGCAGCCATTGTTTGCTTCAAACTAAGAACTAAATTCTAAGAGCTAAAAATAAAGTAGAGTAACCAAGTTAAGATCTATTTTCTGGTTGAGATCAAAAGTTGAGGAGATATGAAGTACCACCTCTCTTGCGGTGCCGTGTAGGCATCGGGGGTGTGATGGCTGTCGATGGCGTTGAAGCAGATTTGCGACGGTAGACGGGTGCATCGGGGGATAAGTCCCGTTGAGGTGGAAGAGAAGGTCGTGTGAGCGGCCTCGGCAAAGAGGACGACGGCGCCGATGAAGCGAGAGGACGTGATGCAAGGCTCTTGGTCTGTCGCCGTGGATGAGAAACGTCCATCTCTAGCAGTGGACGACGCGGTCTTGGTAGGAGCGCGGCATGGTGGAGGACGGTGTCGATGAATGTGGTGGAGGACGGCGGCGATGGATGTGGTGGAGCACGGCGGCGATGGATGGGGTGGCGGACGGAGGCTGGTGTGGGGATGGTGTTCTAGCGCGGACGGTGTATGAATGGGAAAATGGAGGGAGAGGTACAGGAACCATGTTTTTGGGACGCACCTGTCTGAAATATGGGAAAGTTACGAACTTAGCCCCCGTTTAAAATTTGGACGTCTCGTCGTTGGGGATATGACAGTAATCTCGCATCTCGCCAATATTTGCCCAGAGCGATTTTGGGCGAGGAGAGGGTGGTTGGCGCCCATGGCGTATGAACGGGGCTGACAGGTAGGGCGGTTGTGTCACGTCTGTGTGAAGTTACAAACCTGCCCCTATTGAAAATATTTGCCTACATCGATTCCGGCTGAGTCAAGTTTGTTTTGCCGCCCATCGTGTATGAATGGGGAAATGGAGGGAGAAACAGAGGTCTTCCGGACGAGCTTGAATCAAATGTGTTTTGCCGTCCATGTTTGGCGCCCATCGTGTCGGAATGGGCTCAGAGGCGGTCGTGTCACGTCTAATTGAAGTTACTATCCTACCCCTATTTAGAGCAGTGGAAATCGGGCCGATGGATTGTCCGTGTAATGGCTAGATAGTAATTTCCATCTCCCAAACACTTGGCTTCGGGCAGCCGATGTGGGAGTGGACATTTTGCCGCTTCTTTCGAATTTCGGGACAATAAGCATCCACCTTTACCCTGGCAACTAAATTCGAATCCATTTTGTATTCCTATACGAATCTTTATAAATCATTCTATGTGTTTTATATATCTTCAAAAGGACGACAAAGATGTATTCCACTGTCATATATGAATATGGTTTACACAAATGCCGATACTCAAATTCAGAAGCTAGAATACAGTTTAAGGTGAATTCAAATATTTGTAACACTTCATGTCCAACTCAAATGTCACACGCATCATAATGTGTACTCCCATTTAGATATGTACACAAGCGTTGTATCAAGATTCAAATACCGAGTCAATCAACCAAGAATGTACAGAACTAACAGACATATAAACCCTTATAGAGTATATGGATCAATAATATCAACTAACATACATAAGCCAGGCCGCTGTACTTTTCTTTGCTACAACAACATCCCTTTTTAGCCAAGCTACTACAACATCTTGGCCCTTTCCGATGCGTGCCACTTATGGTCCATCTATACTACTATTATTGTTGAATGCACAATAAGCCCGATTGGCATATTTGTAGGTCTGGCACAACAATCAAAATGAAATGTCTCCGACTCTTATCAATTAATACAGACTTGTGCTCAAATAAAATTACAAACAAAAAAACAAAAAACAACTATTACATGATCTCTAAAACAAATGGTTTGATAGATTACATGAACAAACAACACAAAGGTTATTTAACGATGGAAAGAACATTTCACCTATGATTTACCAAGTGGGAATTTAATTTCCTTTTTTCCTTCAGGACCTTAACAATGTGGTCAGTCTCAGCTTGCTTCGTTTTGAAATCCACCAAATATTTAATGGTTGTCTTGAGTACTACTACTGATTGTGCTGTTTGCTTCCTCAACATGTCAACTTCATATCTAAGTGCAGAAGCAGAATCTCTTTCTACCACTAGTTTAGCCTCTAGAGCATCAGCAGTTGGCAATTCATAATGCACGATTGGGCCGGTGCCACTGCTGTGGGATGATACAATGTCCATGGGGACCTCGCTCTTTGATCTTGGGCTAACCTATTTTGCCATTAAAGTTTCGATTGGATTTAGAAAAGTTGAAGTTAGCAAAACATCTCAACTGGGAGTTATAACAGCTAACCAGTTAAACAAACAAGAAATTAAAGAGTTTCAATTCGATGTTGAAAAGTAGTTATTAACATCATTGTAACCCATTGTTGCAGCAACAAAGCAGTTAAACAAACAAGTAGCTATTTAAGTTCAGGCAAACAGGTAATTCTTAACAGTAAGTATCAAACAGATAGATAGGCGCAGTCTATAATAGGATTAACAGGTTGTGGCATTATGTAATCAGTAGCAAACTAAATTAAGCCAAGCAACGTAATTGAACAATTTTGGAATAAGTGGCTAACTAAAATTCCGAGAAGCAGGTAACTGAACTTACGGTAGTTCTTTGTACAGGCACACTGCAACTTGTTTTTCGCTTACAAGGTTGTACGAAGGAGTCCATGTCATCAATTGCTTGGATACGCAGTCCCAATACTTCTTTCTTCCCACACTGCATTGGTAAGTCGAATGGTTAATCCGGTAAGATGGTGCGTCCTTAATATGTTATATGAGGACGTGTAGTCAGACTAGTTGTAGTCACACACATCACACTGGCTTTTACTATATATTTCATGCGATTACTTTTGGCATATCGAGATCTAATAAATCTACAATAGGATGTAAATATTGGCATCCTTCACATTATTGGCGAACTCAGTTCATAGAAACAAGCAATTCAATCATTCTGTGGGTAAATCAAAAGCGCCACTGGAATATTTTTCACTACCCCTATCATACACTCAAAAAGGGGCGACGCTACCATAGGGGCTGGTATGGGCGGCCGCCTCGGGTGGCTCGAAAGTGTGCACCTTGTTTGAGTCCTCCAGGTTGGCCCAGGCTAGTTTTGTTCGTCCCAACGCACGAGCAGGCAATGTAAAAAAAATGAAGAAAAATATTTGAATTTGGATAGGCCAATAACATAAGTGCAAGGCAGGCCGTATAGCAGGCTCGTGGCCCAAACGAGCGCCTCCCATATCGACCGACAGCAGGAAAAATCCCAATTCATCCGCTCCAGCCTCCAGTCTGGTTCGCTCCTAACCTAACCGCCGCTGGACAGACCGACACGGCACTTCCTCGCGCCCTCGTTGGAGGGCGGTCGCCGGGCTTCAAGCGAACGGAAGGACAAGAAGATGAAGATCCAACCCTGGGTGTAGCCTGCGTGGGAGGCAGCGGCGGCAGCACGGGCATGGCATCAAGCTTGCGCAAACGGACAGTCACAGCTTGCAAGAGTAGCATGCGCAACGAGCAGGTACATCACATTCCTGATTATATCTAATTCAACTCTTCAATTTCTGGCCAATAATTAAACCCGACGGTGTTGTAAAACTGCTTGTATGTAGGGAATCTATGAGAAAATGAAACCAATTTCTACTTATTTTATAACTCCCCCAATCAATACTGAACTGAGTGAATCTGATGAATCTAATCAAGTTTCCGGTGCAAACATCCAAGCTCATGTTGTTGTTGAACCTGAAGTGTCTAATGAACAGACTGGTAATGAAGGATTTGATGCAAACATTTTACATGCTCCTGGTGATGAACATATAGTGTCTAATGAGACATCTAATGCAAGCATTTTGCCAGCTCTCATTGAAGGATTTAGTCTCTAATGATGATCTACTATGTTGAGAGAGACACGGAGATTTGCAAGCATTGATGACAAGCAAATTATAGTGCCTTTTCATGGCTTGAGGAAACGTCAAGGCCATCTACCAGAAAGTCCCCGTATCGTGACAACGTAGCATAAATAATTTTCTAATCTGTTGTTTGAAACTATTGGCATACTTGTGTAGGATAGATATATTGATATGCAGTTTGCGCACTAGTTATAGGTGCAATTACACTGGATATTTTCAGCCAGAGAACGAATAATTCAAGCAGGTACAGACCATGTTTGTAGTCCTTGTACACCATGTTGCATTTTGTGTTTTTGGTGCTTGCATCATTTAGTGTTTATAATCTGAACTACTTTGGATCATTAGCTGGTTTTCAAAGTGCATGTAGCTTCACATTTCTCAAGTTATGTTGATTTCCGGAGTGCAAGTGCCTTCATATTTTTTAAGTTAAATGTTCGCCCATGGTAACTTGAATTTGTTGATCCGCCACTGCACACAAATCATACACGAATGCCAGTACGAATTAAATGAAATGCATGGACTTACGCTAGCTCGTTGTACAGGCTCACTGCAGCTCTGCTTGCGCTTGGGATGTTCCATGTACAAGTCCATGTCACCACTTGCTTGGATGTGCAGGCCTTGTGCTCCTTGCATCCCCCTCTGCATTTTTGACACGGCGAATGGCTGATCAGATAAGAGGAATCGACCTTGCTGTTGTACCGGAGGACAGATACTTACAAGGTTATACAGGTGTACAGGATGTGTACCAGATCCCGTAGCGCCATCATGCTTCGCTAAAAAATGGTTTGCTTGTTTCAGCTGATATCTCCAAAAGAAATAAGAGTTAAAGTCAGAGTTGGATAGGCGTGTAAGCTAAGAGAGCAGTGAAAGGATATCCAAACATCGCCAGAACAGTGCACAAGGGAGTGATGTGTGGATACCTAGTTCAGGCCGGCGTTTGGGCATGCTCGCCTAGCTAGAGTGCGGGTCACTTCAGAGCCGTTGAGGGTGATGCACTGGCGTTGGTTGGCCGCGCACGGATGCAGATCTTCAGTGGCAGCGGAGCGCTACGATGCTGTCGACGAGACCGTTGGTGAAGCCCCAGCGGCCTCGGGGGGCGGAGGCGCGACGATGTGCTCGATGAAGTAGCCCCGGTGAGCTGGGAGACGACGTTGGTGAAGCGTACCTGATGCGGTGCTGTGAGGCACGTCGGTTGCGGTGGCCAACATTGTCGGTGGACCACCCAGTGCGGTGGACGAGGGCGTAGATGAGGTAGCTCCGGTGCGGTGGTGAAGCACGACCGTCATCTTCATTGTCGTCGTCCGGCACAGAGGTGGGGAAAGAGACGAGACGAGGGGCGATTCCAACTTTGCTTGGGTTGGCGGCGAATTAGGGATTTGAGCAATATGTGCGCGGAAGTGGACGGTGGAGAAGGGAGATTTTGCAGGGCTGGAATTGGGGCCGCCAGATATTTCAATCCAAAATGTGGAAGCACGAACTTATTTTGTCGTCGTCCTTTTTTTTGG
>LR738710.1:452416249-452431012 GCA_902687465.1 Secale cereale | reverse complement strand
CTCTCTCTCTTTCTTTCTTTCTCTCTCCCTCTCTCTCCTTCTCTCTCTCTCTCTCTTTGTATGTCTCGATGGACCTCGCTCTTTCTCGGACAAAAATGATATATCACCATGTTTGAGCCCAATTCGACTTATTCACATTGTATACCCTCTCACGCACATTGTCTATCTAGGTCACTCTCTCCGACCCGTCTCACTCTTCTGATCGCACGACGACCCTATGTGATCGATTGACCTTGCTTCCTCCCACGCACAAAATATATCTACACGTCTGTGACTGGATCATCTCTTAAGCTCTATCTTACAGCCCTCACCCTTGCCAAAAGATCAATCGGACAATATCTCTCCAGAGCATATATATTTCTTCAATGAATGTCAGACCACACTCACTTTGTCTCTCTATCTATATGTCTCTCGATTGACCTCGCTTTCTCACGCCGTATCTTCCACACATTGAAGCTACATCTCCATCCCTCGCAAAGCCGGAGCTTTTTACATTGCGAGGGGCACTCCAACCTTAGATTAATTTGTGTAGGCATTTATTTTGGTCAGTTTAGATTATATTTTCGTAGCATTCGGCCCACAACTACTCAAAACACCGTTGCAACCCCCGCAACTTCCCTAGTTGATTTCCTTGTGGCTCGGTCATCGCTCTCTCGCACGTCCTTTCTCGCCTTCAACATTGCACCATGGTATTATTGCAAAAAACTCTGTTGTTCTCTTTAATTATTATAAATAAGCTACAAAACTACACAACGATAGTCCACTTGGAATGGAACAAATTTCGACCCACAAATTAAAGTGCTACAAACTACACACCGAGGGGCCCACATGTCATGAAACAAATTTGGACCCATATATAAATTAAAAAATAAAGGACGTGGATCAAACATGCGACCAGGGCCTTCAAGCCGCACGTCAATAGGCAACATACGTAGAACAACAATGTTTGTTGTACCTCCCTTTGTTCACAAAATGTTTTTATATTACCACAACACATTTAATTGATAACATGTAATATTGTTTTTAGTACTATTCGCCTTGACTTACTGATGGGTTCCACGTGTGCTCTCTCTCTCCTCCCCTTCTGCGTTTAGACGCACAGGCAAACACGAAGAACTCGCGGGCAATGTTGCCGTTGACCATATCTGGACGCGTTCACAAGTTACAACACTAGTTTCACGTGCTAGCAGCACTAGTCAGTGTGTACGTGCAATGCACGTTAATTTGGAAGTATATTAAGTGCATGCGAATATTAAGTAGGATATTATTTGCGTGTTATTATGTGATTGGCACTATTTTTTGGCATGAAATTAACTGCACGCTAAACGTGTTGAGCACTCGACATTGAAGCAGTCTAGGTCGTTGGATGACAAGGAATACATGTGGCTAGATGACATTTTATATTTAATTTGATAGGGCTCTAGCAGAACATTCAATCGGTCAAACCATAGATTTCGTTTAGTCTGACTCCGACTTTAAATTATATGACGATCGATCTAAAATAAACGGAAATGATAAACGTTCGGATTTTAAGCATGGCAATTCGAACGTTTTTCATGGCAAATTTAGATTACTCGACAGCGGCGGGGGCGTCTTGAAGTGGGAAGCGGCTCCACTGCCGTGCTCTATGTGTCGTCGGGCCACTGACCGACGGCGACGGCGGCGCCTTGCGCCGTTGTTGGCGTACTCCTAGACGTTGGCCTAGCTTCAAGGAAGGCCAAAATGTTCTGGACTTCGGAGTGAGTCAACTGGCGGGAGGAGGCGACTGGCGTTAGTGCAAGGAAGCGGTCGACGACGGCCATCCATGCCGCTGAGGGGGCACTGGCACCCGCGCGGGGATAGGCGCTGTCAACGACGCGGCGGAGACATTCGTGTGCACGGGCACCGGCATGGGCACGCATGTCAGTGCACGCACAGACGCATGCGCTGGCAGGTGCACAGGCGCGTGAAAGTTAGCGGGGACCTCGTGGAACCCCGTGGCATCAAGCTCGGCGAAATGTGCAGCTCCCAGCCCATCAATGCCACGGGGATGGGCACTGGCGCAATCGGGGCGACGGGAGCCGGAACGAGAGTGGGGACAGGCGCCTTATGTTCTCGAGACTCCGGTTGGGTGTCTTCCTCAGGAAACTGGAAGACTAAGGCTAGACCATTGTGATGCGGCATGGCGTATGTTTAGGTCAGGCTGGTTGGAGGTAGACGACAGGAGAATCGGAGAGGAAGAGAGAAGATTGTAGCGATACCGGGTAGTGTGGGGTTTATTTTAAACTGCGGCGCTGGTGACATTAAAAGTGGGAGCAGTTGGGAGGAAGGTGGGCGGCGGAGCCTGTTGAAAGGGATCGCCTCCTGGTGAGCCTGCATAGCGGTCCGCTCGCACGCCTCCCTGTCAGACGGCGTAGCGGTCTGCTCGCAGGCCTCCCGTCGACTCACACGCTTGCTCGGACGGCACCTGCCGATGAGAAGCGGGACTCGTGGCGCCACGTAAACGCCCACGGTTTCAATAGTGAAAGCGTTCGCCTTTAACATGACAGGTCTTTGTTCCAGAATACCTTGGCTCTTCATTTGTGCAACTTGTCATAAGCAGCTTGTCTCAAATTGAAGAAAAAAATTATGAATTAAAATTTGTGCCATATCACGTGACCATGCTCAGTTTCAAGAATTTTTGGTCACTTTTGGATTTTCTGAAATTTAAGATCCAGGATTCGAAACAATATCACAACCTGCATCATGCAATAAATTTTCAAGCCATACATTTGTCCTGTTGTATTTCTTAAGAAAGGATTTGGTCAAACATTTTTCTTAGTTAGACTTCAGACAAGTTATATATGCAGAGCAAAAGGATAATCCCTCCATACCAGTGCATTGCCTGATATATTAACTCAAGTACTAGGCACGAACAAACGGGCTCAGTTATGTGCTCATCCTGGTGTAGTAGTAGTAGTAGTAGTAGTAGTAGTAGTAGTAGTAGTAGTAGTAGTAGTAGTAGTAGTAGTAGTAGGCAATGCAGTTGACGGGTGACCTTGGCGAGCGGCGACCGAGGGAATTGAACCATGCTCGGCACGGTAGGTAACGTTGTCTAGTTACTAAAGCATCCCCCCGTTGTTCATCGATAGTCATTATGGACCGGGGACATGAGGGGAATTTCCTAGGGCTGGAATTCTGGCCGCCAGATATTTCGACTTTAAACGCGAAGGCTCGACTGGTTGGGGATGCCTAATGTGCGTACCACGCACACCACCAGAAGGACACGAGCCCGTTTTTTTTTTTACTTTTTACGTTTTTAGGATCAACACGAGCCAAGGTCTGGCTGGTACGCCGTTGGGTCCTACCATTCGAGAATACGAAAGGAACCTTTTAAATTGCCGAACGAATCTATGTGTATTACAATGCCCGTATTTTCCATGCAAATACTAATCTCAACGTGGTAATTGATTTATGACGAGTTGTTGAATTAGAGCGAGTTTGTGATATAGTGATCTCAACGTGGATTTCACATTTCATGGTATCCCTGGTAAGTTTTTCAATGCAAATTCAAATTTAAAAGATGAATAATATGGAGGTGAGAAAACTTTGTATGTATCAAGCATATGACCCCACACACACACAGAGAGAGAGAGAGAGAGATAGAGAGAACCACACACGAACACAACAACAATCCAATAAGTATAGTGCATCTATTTTTCCAAACCATGCATGTATGATACGAATTCAAAAATACTCCTTCTTTTCCTAAATATTAGTCTTTTCGAGATTTCAACAAGCAACTACATACGGAGCAAAATGAGTGAATCTACACTCTAAAATATGTCTATACACATCCGTATGTGCCAGTCTACTTGAAATCTCTAAAAAGACTAATATTAGGAACGAAGGCAGTAAAATGTAAGACATGCATGGTCCTCAATTCAATATTTAAAACGAACATGAAACTGAAACATGAATATTAGGTCTAGTACTACAGTACATGCAAATGTTGTGTTCAATTAGGCGGAGCTATGATTGTCGGGGGTCACCCCCTCGACCTTAGATAAAATTGTGAAGCTCTGTTTATGGTTCTTTAGATTATATTTGTCCCCACCCTCCCAACCACTGATTGGTTGTGCACCCCCACCCCTCCTCCCCGGGAGAATATCATGTGCCCCCATACCTTAGATATGCCGATACGAGTTGCTTGGAGCTTGTAGATCTGAGATATAGCAGCTCACATGATGTCTTAATATTTTTACAGGAAACCTTGATGAGTTTGAGAATTGCACACAATTTGTAAAAAAGCTACTTAGATGCCCTTGGATCCCATACCCAATGATCTTGATGCTCGTATCACCGTAGCATCTAAGATGAAGGAGGACATCATATTCTCCTGTATGTAAGAATATCATGTGCTACCACACCTTAGATGCTTTGGTGATACAAGCTCTTCGGAGCCGTTGGATTTGTGACCCAACACCTCCTCGGTGGTTCGAATGGTTTTTTGCAGAAAAGCCCCCAAAGAGTTCGGCCACTGCTTACAAGCACAAAGACTGCTCAGATGCCATTGGATCTCAGATCAAACGACCTCGAAGCTCGTATCATCGTAGCATCTAAGATGAAGGAGGACATCATATTCTCCTGTATGTAAGAATATCATGTGCTACCAACCTTAGATGCTTTGGTGATACAAGCTCTTTGGAGCCGTTGGATTTGTGACCCAACACCTCCTCGGTAGTTCGAATGTTTTTTTGCAGAAAAGCCCCCAAAGAGTTCGGCCACTTCTTACAAGCACAAAGACTGCTCAGATGCCATTGGATCTCAGATCAAATGACCTCGAAGCTCATATCACCATAGCATCCAAGCTGCGAGCGCACCTTATGTTTTCTCGCACGGGAGAATATGAGGTGCTCCCGCACCATAGATTATATGGTGATACGAGTTCACGGAGATCTAACGTCCCACAGTAGGAGGTTTGAATGTTTTTGCAATATATGGCTGAGAGAGTTTGGGAATTGCGCAGAAAGTACAAGTACTACACATGTGCCATCTGATCACTGATCATACGACCTAGACACTCATATCACCGTAGCGGGTAATTAAGCTACGGGGAGCACCTAATATGAGCAACGGGCAGCCGTTGGATCCAAGATGCAGCGGCACACACGAGGCCTGAATGTTTTATTTGCAAAAAAACCTTTGGAGAGTTTGGAAATTGCACATAATTACAAAGACTACTCCCAAGCCATTGGATCTCACTTCCAACGGTTTAAAAACTCGTATCACCATAGCATCTAAGGTGCGGGGTGGATGTGATATTCTATGCCGCTATCATTTTTATTCGTAAACATGCAAAATACGTGTAACTTGTGCCGTTACTTGTCTAACCGCGCAAAGTGTTTGTTCAAAAAAACCATCCTACACTGAAATATCGGAACAACACATGGGGGTCTCACTTGTC
Source organism: Secale cereale (assembly GCA_902687465.1). Taxonomy (NCBI): domain Eukaryota; kingdom Viridiplantae; phylum Streptophyta; class Magnoliopsida; order Poales; family Poaceae; genus Secale; species Secale cereale. The sequence goes on along the minus strand of LR738710.1, from coordinate 452,425,587 downwards.
ATTAATCAAATTTGGACCTAAAACTAACAAATATGAAAGACGAGATTCGAACTGGCAACCTGGACTACAAAGTGTAAGTCGATAGCCTGAAACAACAACGGTTGTTGGCTTTGTCCCATAACTTGATTTTATACAGTATTACGGTGAGTAGAGTAGAGGGAGTGCCTCGCCAACACGTGCATGACCATTGACTCACTTACTGGTGGGTCCCAGGTCTGCGATCTCTCTCTTCTCTCCATCGTCTAACCTTTGCACGGGCACACACGAAGAGAGGCGCTATCTTGCCGTGGTGTTATTACAACTAAAAAAAAGCTTGGAAAATAGAAGAATCGCCTGGAATAAGAGACATTGTGGCTGGTCGAGATGGAGCTAACCACACCTATCCTCCGTGCCATGTTAGCATGATGAAGCTGTGTGGCTAGTGGGGTGTTTTCGACCGATTGGTTGGGTCCCGAGGTCGAACCATATGTACTACGTCTGATATAGTAAATTTTTACACGCACATTTTTCCTCTGTGTCGAGACATGGCACACCCTACCGCGCGGTTTCGGGGTCCTCCCGGGTGGTGCACGCATATATTCTTCCTGACGTGGGACGCCCTACCACGCGTTTTCGCCGAAGCAAGTAAATGAGTCGTCAAATCACGAAAGACCACTTTCCCGCCGAGTACATCAGTGAAGCACGGTGGCTAGCTAGTTGGGCTAGTTCGACCGATTAGCTAGGCTGCCGCCACATTTGTTTTTTCACCCCTTTTTTATCTACTTGCCGGCAGGTAAATTTAAATATCCACCGCGGCGTTGCTCTGTTGTTTGAGTGCGGCAGGATTTTTAATTTTTTGATTGACGGGAGCAGGCGCGTCAGCAATTAGTCACGATGACTCTGCCTGTAAAACCCACTGCTCCCTGATGTGAGAAGTCGTCGACTGGTGTTTTACCATGGTAAAAACCAAAAGATTCCCCGTTCCTCAGTTGGCTCCCTCCGGCTCCCCGTAGATTGCATTGCCTTTCAGCCGTTTCGCCCCCTGCATCACCAACGTCCTGCGCCTCGAGAAGCAGAGGGACTTCGGTGGTGTTTAGGCGCCCTCTGCATGGGCATGTCCATGTCTCGGCGCAACATGACCATTGGATCAAACTCAGACGGTGCAGATCAGTCACTGTAGCACAAAGCGTGTGGGTGTGTTTGGTTGCATTCTCATCTCAATATACTCCTCTATCTAGGTGTGTAAGTCACCTTACGAAAACCAAATAATCCCAAAACACTTAGGCATGGTACATTAACTCCCTCCCCATTTTTGTTTTGTGACATATCAACCAATAAGAGACGTGGGCCATGCATGCTTTCAATGACTTGAGACTAATAAACATGACATGCAGTGGTTAGTTCATTGCATGCAATGCTATTAATTAGCAAAAAGACATTAAGTTTTCTTGTTTTCCTCTCCGCCTTGGTCGCAGTGCACAACGTCAGATGACTTACACACCTAGACGGAGGGAGTAGTTGTTTCCTCTTCGTGTATTTGTGTTAACCTACTAGTGTGGACTCATGCACCCTTCATGCCCTGTGACAAACACCCAAAAGTGGGTCGATAAGGGAACTTTTGCTCCCATCCCTTTCACCCTTCATACACCCTGCCTAACACTATTCATGCTTCATATGGTTCATGTTTCGTGGAGTACTGTAGCACCGTACTCTCCGTGCGCTGTAGACCTAGTTCTGTTAACATTGATCTCACCGTTCATTCCCGACCGGACAGTCGAGAAAGCGGTACTATGTTACTACATTACTGTTCATATAGTTGACATGCGCACAACATCATTTGTTGTCGTCATATCTTACTACACTAGCAACAAGATTATGTAGTACTGACGTATGAACCACGCACATGCCTAGTAGTAGGAGCATTGTGTATGTTCAAGTGGATGCCGTGTTTCGCACTCCTCCATCGTAAGAGTGGAAACGCTTGCTGTAATCATTTTTCTTCTTCAGCAAAACAGTGGACACGCTCTACGATGCGGATCCTCCTCCAGCCATTCACTAAATTACTCACTTTCGCCGACGTGTGGGACAGCCAGCATCGGGGTCCACCAGCCATGCACTAAATTACTCCGTCGTAGAGTGACGGTAGACTACCCCGATCGAAGCACCGCAGTAATGCCCAATGAGCCGTCAAATCACAAAACCCCCTCCTTCCAGCAGTAAGTTGGACGGACAAAGCAACCATCATTTCACTCTTCTCTCTCAGCTTCCTCTCTACCCAACTCGCTTCTCCCTCATCTTGTTCCTCATTTCTTCAAGAAAACCACGCCCTGCTTCTGCCATTGTTCTTCTCTCCCAAAGAAGGAAAGGTGAGCGCATCGATGGTGTTGATTCTGGCCAAGGCCCGGTCTTGCAACCCCGAGACTGATCCTATAACTCCCTCTCTTTTATTCTTTTGGGTTTGTGATTATGGTTTTTCTTTTGTTTTGTTTCTATTTGAAAGTTTCTTGATGGACGCTGGAGCACCGGCCAAAGTGATGTCTAAGGCTCTGGCCAAAACCGTCGAGGCTCATGGTACGAAGAAGTGCAAGCACCCCACCGAGACTACCGCAGACTAGCTCAAAGCCATCGTCCTGTCCAAGCCCCCCTCTCCGGGATCCCTCATTAAGCAAGTCCAGGTAATATCTCTTCTTGACGATCTTTTTCTCGATCTTGATCGTGTTTTTTCATCTAACACGCAGTACTAGTACTAGTAGTACAACTTTCTGGGTGATCTTGCATGTGATTTTTGTGTGCCAAATGATAGTTCTAAATTCCTCTTTTGACCAAAACATGCGAGAGGTTGACACTGATTTCTTATAGGTTACTTTCAACTACTCCCTCTGTCCCAAATTTCTTGTCTTAAATTTGTCTAGATACAGATGTATCTAATACTAAAATGTGACTTGATACATCCATATCTAGACAAATCTAAGACAAGTAGTTTGGGACGGAGGGAGTACTTTATGAACATCAATGCTACTGTACCTTTGAAGAGGGTATATTTGCCTCAGTAACTTGTGTTATGGATATTGCAAGTAATCCCTCTGCTCTCATGCCTTTGAAGACATGTTCTAGTGTCTTTGTTCACTCATTTCTGTGCGTATATGTAGTCGTATATGGAGTATAATATCGAAAATCATCTTATATTTCTGAACGGAGGTAGTAATAAAATATGGTTTTTGTTTGAATTAGAACCAGGTCCGCGGTGGAGATGAAGTTCTCAAAGTCATGCCATGTGAACTGGAAGACCTAAGGATGAGTTCTACTGCTAAACTATCCAGCTGCTGTGTCCTTGTCGCCACGTGTCATGAACTAGTGTTTTCCTATAGCATTGTTGTTAGGCGTGTTCTCGAGGCTGTACTTGACCACAACAATTTCCTGGTTGTGCCTTCGATTACGAAGGGTGTGGTTCTTGTAAAGCTTCCCAACAAATCTGATGTGGCATGTCTTCATCATCATGTTTATGAGTGGAAAGACCACTCTGTGAGGTTCTCCAAGGTTGTCGAGATGGTGATGGTGCATGTAGACATCTCTCACGAAGTCCATGGCCTAGTCAGTTATGCGGGGTTCATCCCGTAGGTCGGTGGCAAGAAATAGACTGCAAAGTTTAATTAGTGCAAATTTGCTTGTCTGTAGTAAGTACTATTGTTCAGTACTTGATTTGTGTTTGTGAACCCTGTATTGTTTACTAGTACTGCCGCTTTTGGTGTGTGGTCAGTCCTGAGAACGGTCTATGTTAATGTCTGTCCACTCAATTCAGTCTGTATATTTTGAAGTATCCAGATCATCTTTTTTGTGAGGACGGTTTATCAATTATGGTTACACTCCAATATCTGTATCCATTGCAGGGTTTATCGCACCCACCAGGATTTCCAGTCCCATGGATGTTCGGTCCATACAATTTGTCACGACCTTTGGACTGTCCTGCTTGTGGGAGTAGGCGGGGCCCCTGCATGCCATCTGTAGTAGGACGATCAATCTTCTGTTTAGTACTTCAACATAGTGATTTCCTGGTAAGGATTCACTCGTGTCACATCAAGTAAATCTTATTGATTTACTGTCTAAATCTTATTGATTTAATGTCATGTTTTCTTTCTTTTCCTGCAATTTTACGATGCAGGTTTTTCCATGTGACATTCATCACAGAATAAACTGTTTGGTTTGCTCTACGATGGCTATTTTTGCTGGTTTCACTTCTTATGTCGTGTTAGTAACGAAGGCACTGTCCATCACTTATATTATTGGAAAAAATTGGATCAGTCTGTTGTCTGAGTACAAGCTGAATCCCTATGATGAACTGTAGTTTGGTTTAACAAAAATGCCACAATTAGTCCTTCTCGCGTTTAAAAGAAATGAAGAAAAAAACTGGATCACGGTCACGAAGCCTAGTCAAGTTAGAAAGCTGATCATAGCAGACCAGACACGATCACCGCTGTCCCGCACATCGGTACCACCTTCAGCAAGGATCGAGCACTGGCAGTTGCTCTAGCACTGACAGTGGTAGCAGCTCAGTCTGATCTAGCTGAGGATTGGGCACTGACCGCATTAGCGGATTGGGCTGATCTTCCGGAGGATCGGGCATCGACACGGGCACCTGCTCCAACACCGGCACCAGCTCTACAAGGAGCACCATCTCCGGCAGCAGCAGCGGCTTCGTCACCTGCACCAACACTTGCACTTGCATCTGCTCCGGCCCGTGCAGCGACAACAGATTGGGCTGCAGTTCGCACTTCATATACCAAAGTCCTTACAAAAACCGACATGTCCACCTTCTTGGTAAGCATTGGCCGCCCAAGTGTTTCGTTCTTTTTTCTTTCCATGTTGTTTCGCATGATTCACTGTGTTGATCTAACTGTTTGGGTATGTCTTCTTGTTTGCAAACAGAGAATTCCTAGAGCAACGAGGGAGTCGTTCAACAATCCGGGCGACAGCGGCCAAGTTTCTCTTACCATGCGCAGCCTTGGTGTGAATGAACCTGCTCAATATACCATAAGTACAAAGGATGGTCGCATGATGATTGATGCTAAAGGATGGTCAAGGTTCAAATCTAAATCATATCTTGCGGTAGGGGATGATCTCAAAATCAAACTTTCTCGGCAAGGAGAGCTGGTCCAAATCAACTTTGAAATTCTTCAGTAGCAGCATGCAACTGCCGAACTGATCTATCCTATGAGATATTTTGATGTAATAATCTGGCATGGTGAAACAAGTGTCCTGTGTGTATAAGTAATACGACAATATTATTTATCACATGGTATATCGTTGATAGAATTGCAACTCTCATTGCTGGTTAGGAACTGTCGTTCGATTTCATTCCAACAGTTGTCGTGCTTTATTCAATTTCGTGTATTCGCCTTGCGACATCATCTAAAACCAGTGTCGTGCCGATCGCTTGCAATATGAAAAGCGCTGAGGTAGAACACATGGGCCCCCAAACATGCAGGGTGGGCCTGCGGCTCAAGTCCAGAACCGTGAGCCTGTCTGAGTATTATTTCTCAGCTGAACCCCCATGATTATCTTAAAAAAAGCTGAACCCCCATAATGCCCGTGCGTTGCACGTAACATCAAGATGCATTTGTATGAGTATTTTATCTTGTGAGAGAAAAGGATGAATGAGGGAAGGCCTTATTTGCAAATATGGAGAGGTGTGTGGGTACCTTTTTGCAAAATTGCCATAGTTTCCTTCCTATCCGTCATATATAATTTTGTATGTATAAAGTTGTGATATAATTTTTTTGTATATTTCTTTACAGAGGGAGTATCTCTCTGTCAAAAATATATTTTTGTGTAACTAGTTACTCCTGTCTTTCTACTTCCTTTCGTTGATATGTGGGGCATCCGGCAACGGGGTCCACGTGCCATATGCACAAATTAGAGTGCACAACTGCACTGTAGACACACCCCGGTCGTAGCGCCGCTGTAATGCCCAATGAGCCGTCAAATGGCAAACCCCCCCTTTCCAGCTTTAGCAGTAAGCTGGATGGACGAAGCAACAATATTTCACTGGGCCTGAATCCCCTTCTCCATCGTCCGCTTGTTCAGAGAAAACCCCCTCTCAGCCATTGCATAGGGTTTTCTCACGGAGAACCAGGTACGAATTCTTCACCCATCCCCGATAAATCCAAGTCCCTTGGTCGAGGGTAATCCTAGGATGGCAGCCGTCACCGTTGATGCATTTTTCTTCCTACTGAATCTGGTGTGTTTCATTTGCAGTGCCCAAAGTGCGAGGACCCTACAGGTTTCTGCGCCCTCGGCGAGACGCCTCACTTGTTCCTTCTCATCCTAACACAGGATTTAAAACGCGCACAGTATGTTCCTAGAATCCTCTTTTCTATCCCAGAGGGTGGTTTTTTTTTTAACATGTTGTCGACTAATTTGGAAATTTGGATTGCTATATTTGGATAAAGGTACTACCAGTACGATGGTCAACAAGTTATTTCTAGATTTGGATAGGAAATACAATGTGTTCTCATATTATTTTTCCTGTAGTGTATTATTTGCTCTGCCAGAACACATGTACTCAAGATGCTCGGCCTTGCCATAACTGAATACACCAGTTTAATGGTCATAGTGAAGACAGGCCATGGATATAAGTTCCGAGTTCAGTTCATGAACCAAGAAGATCACTGCTTTTTTATGGCCGAACTTGGATAAACTTTCTCAAGTGTTACAGACTGAAAGTTGGCGCACGAATGTTGATGGAAATAGCAGAACCTGGTCTCATCTTCACTGCGATCTTCCACCCCGACGTCGTTCCAATTGTTCATCCATGTTAGTATCTGGTTCTTTCTTGTTGCCTTGATTACTTCTTAATCCACCTATTCTGTCTAACTAATCACAATTTAACTTTAGAAGTAGCAACAAATCTCTCACGAAGATGCTACTTCTAACTAATATTTTCTCATAATTGGTGGCACGTGTAGGTTTTTTCAGAGTTAAGCAGGCTACTTGTTTGTTATTCTGTAACAACTCGGCTGTTACTCATGGCACTGAAGTTGACTGGGACGACATCCACAAGTTCCTACTGCTGCACTGAAGTTGACTGGGACGACATCCACAAGTTCCTACTGCTGCACTTTATTGATCGTCTTGAGGTCCTTGTGGGGCGTTTCAATGGTGGAAGGCCACGTGGGATATGTGTGCCACTGCTGCACTTGTTGAAGAGGTCGAACTGTGTCGAGAAACTTATGGTACGAGCTGTTTTCTGTTATATGTGTTGTTCATAAACTATTGCTTATACATAGTTTTACAACTGTGATCTTCTTGAAACAGAAACTACCCAGTTCTATTGTTCCTATACAGATGCCTGACCATGGTCGGGTCAGACTTGCGCTTGGTCACAACATGATGTTTATGTCGAGCTACTCCATTCCCCTTGGAGGTGAAAATATACTTATTCATGGGTGGTCTCAAATGATGAAGGCCCGTCCATCCTGGAGAATAGGACAGAAGATTATGTTCCTGCTTTTTCATGGCTCTAAAGCGAATATCCTGTTTATTGACCACATTGCGAGATGAAGCCACTTTCAGAAGGTTGCAGATGCGCGGGGTGGCGCCTCGGCCTTGTCCTGGGGTTTGGCGGCCTCACCCTCGGGTAACTATAGGCAAAGTAGCACTGTTCGAGGCGTGCTTTGTACGGTTGAACCTATATAAGTACTTATACTGCTTTCAGCTATGGTTGTTAAGTGCCCCTGCTGTTTCAGTTAAGGTTGTTAAGTACTCCTGCTGCTTTTACAATATGTCGTGGTTCTTCAGTCCTGTCTTCCTCCAGCCGCCAAAACCAAACCAGCGCCGGCGGGGCCGCCTGCTGCCGCCTCCCACGGCTAGCTGCGCCTCAGCGCACGCATCGCCGCCCCACCGTATCCTAAATCGTTAATGCCGACGTCCGAGGCCTCGCCGTCGTCCTCCGCGCGCTTTGGTGCACTCGTCGCGGCGCCGCCCTCTCGTGTTGTCAACATGGTCAACAAACAACAGGAATCGGCAGAAGTACATGGAGAGGATGACAGTACGGGCCCACCATGTCAGCGTATGGAAAAATAAAATGCTTCCTCCTAGTGTTTTCCTGACATCTGGGACCCACGACATTGTGAGCGTATATAGTCAATAGATAAGAGAACAGCACAAGATCGGCTGACACCTAGGACGTAGCTGCTCGAGCAGTATTTTTTTTGTTATTGTTGAGACGGAGCAGGGTTTGAACTGGGTTGTGGCCCGTCTAGCCTAGGCTTATATTTTATGTTCACCCTATGACCAACCCAGCTATTTTTCTTTGTGAAAATGAGCCCGGTTTATTTTTTCTGAAGAATACCCAAGCAGGCCTATTTATTTTTCTACGCCCTGATGGGCTGCAACTCTTTCAAGACGCCTGCAAATCTTAAAAGTAATATGAAATTGGCTGTAAATATAAAAACAGAGGCCAAATTGGCAATTACTTATAATTTATGAATTTTTTCACATTTTCAGATTCCTATTTCACTGGGCATTAACCTAATTTAAATATATCTTCAAAGTACTTTTAATCTGGCTCAACATTTTGGTATTAAAAATAGTTTGGAACCCACAGAAATATGCGAAATTGGCTCTAGCGAACCAAAAAAAATGGACTGCAATAAATTGCATAAGAAGTTGCAATGAGCTATATATAAATTATTAAAAAAAGAGGGAATGGTCTGACTTATGGGCCTATTAAGTTGACGCGTATGCAAGATTTTTTTAGTTATTATATACGTCAACAAACAATTCTAGCTGACGTAACCATTGGATGTCAATCCAACGGCCGTCGTGTTTTTTCAATCTCTGATCTTCTTGCTCCAGCCGCCAAATTCAGCGCCGGCGGGACCACCTGCTCCCGCCTACCGTGCAGGCCTCACCGCCCCCTACTACTCCCACCGCTGGCCAGGGCATCCCTCTACTCACCCACACCCCCTGTTATTCTGCGGTGACGGCAGCCTCACACCGCAGCCGAACTAGTGAACCCTCGTACTCCTCTCCGCGTGGGCATCCACTGACGCGTCTTCCCCGGCTCCGCGTCGTCCCCTTCCTAGGCCTCGCCGTCGTCCACCGCCCTGGTGCTCTCGGCGCGGCATGGTCAATGTGGTCAAATAACGACTTCCATCGGAAGAGTACTGTTGTGGAGAGGCTGACAACTGGGTCCACGACAGCCGCAAGGACTGCCTCCTTGTTACGCGGAAAATAATTATTCCTCCACATGAGAACAGGGACCCACCGGATGGGCCACCGTATTTGGCAAAAAAAACGTTCCCCCTGACTACTGGGACCCACCGGACGGGCCACCGTATTTCACGAAAAAATGTCCCCCC
>LR738710.1:452394206-452416168 GCA_902687465.1 Secale cereale | reverse complement strand
CCCCCCCCCCCCCCCGCTGTCAGCTCGGACCCACCTGAAGTGCCTCCTTATTACGCACAAAAAAATGAATAATCCCCCTGCTAGCTGGGACCCAGTATAGTGGGAGGCTGACTTGTGGGCCTACTAAGTTGACGGGGACGGAGGGCTTTGTCAACTTAGTCAATATGCACGATTCTAGCTCCATTGTCCGTACGGTGTCCATCCAACGGCCGTAGTGCTTCTTCAACCTCTGGTCTTCTTTCTCCAGCCGCCCAAACCAACGCCGGTCGTGCCTCGTGCTCCTGTCTCCCGTGGCCGGCTGCGATGCCGCGGAGGCCTCACCGCCCCCTACTACTCCCACCGCTGGCCAGGCCATCCAAATACTCACCCACACTCCCTGTTATTCTGCGGTGATGGTAGCCTCACAGCGCACCGAACCAGTGAACCCTCATACTCCTCTACGCGTGGGCATCCACTGTCGCGTCTCCCCCGGCTTTGCGTCGTCCCCTTCCTAGGCCTCGCCGTCGTCCACCGCCTCGGTTCTCTCGGCGCGGCGTGGTCAGCGTGGTCAAGGAATGGCTTCCATCGGACGTGGACTATACGTGGAGAGGCTGACAGCTGGGTCCACGGCCGCAGCAAGGAAGTGCATGCTTATTACGCGCAAAATAATTATTCCTCCACCTGACAGTGGGGACCCACCGGACGGGCCATCGTATTTTGCGAAAAAACGTTTCCCCCCTGACTGCTGGGACCCACCGGACGGGTCACCGTATTTCGCGAAAAAAACATTCCCCCCGCTATCAGCTCGGACCCACTGGAAGTGCCTCCTTATTACGCACAAAAAATGAATACTCCCCCTGCTAGTTGGGACCCACCTTGGTGGGTGGCTGACTTGTGGGCCTACTAAGTTGACGGGGATGGAGTGCTTTGTCAACTTAGTCAATATGAATGATTCTAGCTCTAGTGACCGTACGATGTCCATCCAACGGCCATAGTGCTTCTTCAACCTCTGGTCTTCTTGCTCCAGTCACCCAAAGCAGCGCCGGTCGTGCCACATCCTCCTGCCTCCCGTGGCCGGCTGTGCTGCCACGGAGGCCTCACCACCCCCTACTATTCCCACCGCTGGCCAGGCCCTGCGGCGACAGCAGCCTCACACTGCAGCCGAACCAGTGAACCCTCATACTCTTCTCCGCGCGGGCTTCCACTGCCGCGTCTTCCTCGGCTCCACGTCGTCCCCTTCCTACGCCTCGCCGTCGTTCACTACCCTGGTGCTCTCGACGCGGCGTGGTCAACGTGGTCAAGGAACTACTTCCATCAGAAGAGTACTGTACGTGATGAGGCTGACAACTGGGTCCACGGCCGCAGCAAGGAAGTGCCTCCTTATTACGCGCAAAATAATTATTCCTCCACCTGACATCGGGGACCCACCAGACAGGCCATCGTATTTCGCGAAAAAAACGTTTCCCCCTGACTGCTGGGACCCACCAGCTACATCTTCGCACGCAAGGAAGTGCGTCCGGGCAAAAAAAAACGATTCGCCCCCCTGACTGCTGGGACCCACCAGCTACATCTTCGCACACAAGGAAGTGCCTGACAGTCGGGACCCACCTGGTCGAAGCGTACGTAGCGTTGTCATTCTGGTCGCGAACGTGTACGTACATACTGGTCAATGTAGAGGCGCGCACATGTCGTAGCAAAGGCGTGCACGTAGCATGTACACATACGTACAACAACCAGGGTGCAAGAAAGTAAATACGGCCACATACGTACATACGGGCGGGGTCTCGAACGCCTACTCGCGCGTACGTATGGCCAGGGCTCGTGTAGATGGCTCGGTCGGAACGGAGAAACAACGTCATCGTCGTGTTCATGGGGAGCCAACCGGCTGGGTCGGAACGGAATGCGTCGTCGTGTTCATCGGGAGGGCTTGGACGGAACAGCCGATGGAAACGAGGCCTGGCGTACCGCAGAACGGAAGAAACGGCCTTGTGTTCGACCGGCCACGTTCGAAACGGGATCCTGTTCATCGGGAGGGGTCTGGCGTACGGCAAAACGGAGGAAACGGACCTCCTACGGTCGAAACGGGGGTCCTTTTGAATGGGAGGGGTGTGGCGTACCGCAAAACGGAGGAAACAGACTTGTGTTGGAGTGCTACAGTCGAAACGGGGGTCCTGTTGATCGGGAGGGGTGTGGCGTACCGCAAAACGGAGAAAACGAACTTGTGTTGGAGCTCTACGGTCGAAACGGGGGTCCTGTTCATCGAGAGGGGTGTGGCGTACCGCAAAACGGAGGAAGCAGACTTGTGTTGGAGCGCTACGGTCGAAATGGGGGTCCTGTTTATCGGGAGGGGTGTGGCGTACCGCAAAACGGGACTCCATGGGATACTGTTAATCACCACCGTCGACCCCCTCTAGCCTCCACGGGCTACTGTTCATCCACCGTCGACCTCCTCCAGCCTCCACCTGCGACTGTTCAGCCTCCACCGCGCGCTACTCCACCGGCTACTGTTCAACCAGCCCTCTCCACCGACTCCTGTTCAACCACCCCTCCATGGGCTACTGTTCATCCAGCCCTCCACCGTCTACTGTTCATGCAGCCCTCCACGTGGTGGTCCTGTTCATGCAGCCCTCCACAGTGTCCTGTTCATGCAGTCCCAGCCGGCTCGATCGAACGGGGTCCTGTTCAGCCACCCCCACCGGCAACTGTTCACCTAACCCCCCCAGCAACGCTCACTGTTCATACAGAGGCAGCATCGATCGGCTTCAGTTAGCAGCAGTAGCAAAGGAATCGCTCGATCAGGTTCAGTTAACAGCCAATGATCGATCGCGTGGGTTCAGTAACGCGTAGCCTGCAATGCAATTGCTCGGGTTCAGTTAGAGCCCAACGCCTCGCTCGGGTTCAGTTAGAGCCCAACGCCTCGCACCCACGCGCGTGCATGTACGAGAGAAACGCGCATCGCTCGGCCCCGACCACCCACCGTAACAGGGAACACCTCGATATTTTCCTCGCCCTCGCTTCTAGCACGGTTTTTTCCGTCATGGACGGCCCAAAGAATGTCATGCAACTACGTCTCCGGCTCGCCCAGGACGAAAAGCCCATTTCCTGTCATGATTTTTTGCCACATGCTGGTGACGCCACTCGGACCAGGGCCGCCGCCCCGGAGCACGCAGCCCGTGCGGCGGCCATGATGATACCATGTTTTGTCACAATTATTGTCATAGAAGTGTCATAAGTATGACAGAAAAAAGTTGCGTTCGGCCCAAAATGTCACGGATGTGTCTTTTTTTTGTAGTGATAGTAGTAGATGCAGAATCGTTTCAGTCTACTTGTCACAGACGTGATGCCTATATATAATGATCATGCCTAGATATTCTCATAACTATGCGCTTTTCTATCAATTGCTCGACAGTAATTTGTTCACCCACCATAGAATTCTGCTATCATGAGAGAAGCCACTAGTGAAACCTATGGCCCCCGAGTCTATTCTCAACATATTAATCTCCAATCTACTTTACTTTGCTTTATTTACTTTCTGTTCTTATATCCAAAAATACTAAATATATCACACTATCCTATCTATCAGATCTCGCTTTCGTAAGTGACCGTAAAGGGATTGACAACCCCTTATCGCGTTGGCTACAATGTTCTTATTTGTTTATGCAGGTGCGAGGGACTCGCGCGTGGTCTCCTACTGGATTGATACCTTAGTTCTCAAAAACTGAGGGAAATACTTACGCTACTGTGCTGCATCACCCTTTTCTATTCGAGGGAATACAACGCAAGCTCGAGAAGTAGCAGTCCTCCGGTTGGCCTGCCGTCCACACGGCCGAGGTCGCCGGTCCACGCCCGCGCCACCGCCTGCCACAGGCTGGTGATGCCACTCGGACCAGGGCCGCCGTCTCGGAGCACGCAGCCCCTGCAGCAGATGCAGAGCAGCGAAGGCCCCGCCGCCACCTTCCTTGGCGGCACCCCGGGCATGCCCAGCGGCAGCCTCAAGCGGCGGCGAGGGGGGAGGGGAGGGGGCAGCGGCGGGGCTAGGGTTTGGAGCCCCTGAGTCGCCCGGGCGGGGGCGACGCAAGGGGAGGAGGGAGCTCGCTCCGAAAGAACTAGACACCGATGATGTGCATTATCCCGATCTGCAAAGATACGAGTCACAAAAATCATAAGCATGTCAGCTAATTGAATGGAAGCAGCGTTGCTACATTTCGTAAAAATAAAATAAAATTGAAGCATACACATGCCTCTACAAGATTGATTTCCCCCTCTTTGATGGGGCCAGCGATCCGCGGTCGTGGCTGACACGCTGCAATCTCTTCTTCCTCGGGCATCGAACACTGGAGTCGGATAAGACGTGGCTCGCCTGCTGCCACCTCACCAATGTCGCCGCATTAGAGCAAGTACAATAAAGCTGAGTCTATTGGCTATAAGATATAAATTAGTACATTCTTGCTTAGTTGGAGGAAGGAGGAGTGGAGAGAGAAGGTAAGCGGGCTCCTGGTGAAGATCCAGCTCTAGCACGTGCTCCTAGGCACTTTGTGAGAGTAAAACGTGTGCCATATAATTAAAAAGTAGTACTCTTCTAATGAACTATTGTACATATTGGCTAACTCCTACCAACCTCCCCCCAAGGAGCATGCGTTGATTGCTTTGTTTTGATGACTCGTAGATTTTTGCAATAATTATATGAGTTCTTATGACTAATGTTGAGTCCATGGATTATACGCACTGTCACCCTTCCACCATTGCAAGCCTCTCTTGTACCACGCAACTTTTGCCGGTGCCATAAACCCACTATATATCCTTCCTCAAAACAGCAACCATATTATTCCTCAAAACAGCCACCATACCTACCTATCATGGCATTTCCATAGCCATTCTGAGATATATTGCCATGTAACTTTCCACCGTTCCATTTATATGACACGCATCATATTGTCATATTGCCATGCATGATATGTAGTTGACATCGTATTTGTGGCAAAGCCACCATGCATAACTTTTCATACATGTCACTCTTGATTCATTGCACATCCCAGTACACCGCCGGAGGCATTCATGTATAGTCATACTTGTTGTAGTATCGAGTTGTAATTTCGAGTTGTAATAAAAGTGTGATGATCATCATTATTAGAGCATTGTCCCATGTGAGGAAAGGCCAATGTAAAAAAAGATGGCCCAAAAAAATAGAGTGGGGCGAATAAAAAAAAGCCCCTCCAAAAAAATGAGAGAAAAGAGAGAAGGGACAATTGCTACTATCTTTTTCCACACTTGTGCTTCAAAGTAGCACCATGTTCTTCATGATAGAGAGTCTCATGTTTAGTCACTTTCATATACTAGTGGGAATTTTCATTATAGAACTTGGCTTGTATATTCCAACGATGGGCTTCCTCAAATGCCCTAGGTCTTCATGAGCAAGCAAGTTGGATGCACACCCACTAGTTTCATTTGTTGAGCTTTCATTATTATTTAGCTCTAGTGCATCCGTTGCATGGCAATCCCTACTCACTCAAATTGATATCTATTAATGGGCATCTCCATAGCCTGTTGATACGCCTAGTCGATGTGATACTATCTCCCTTCTTTTTGTCTTCTCCACAACCACTCTATTCCACCTGTAGTGCTATGTCCATGGCTCACGCTCATGTATTGGGTGAAAGTTGAAAGGTTTGAAAAGATAGAGTATGAAAACAAGTGCTTGGCTGAAATTGGGGTTGTGCATGATATGAATATTTTGTGTGATAACGAGGGAGCATAGCCAAAACTATATGATTTCGTAGGGATAACTTTCTTTAGCCATAGTATTTTGAGAAGACATGATTGCTTTGTTAGTATGCTTGAAGTATTGTTATTGTTTATGTCAATATAGAATTTTATCTTGAATCTTTCAGATCTGAACATTCATGCCGCAATTAAGAGAATTACATTGAGAACTATATTGGCTAGCATTCCACATCAAAAATTCTTTCTTTATCATTTACCTACTCGAGAACGAGCAGGAATTAAGCTTGGGGATGCTTGATACGTCTCCAACGTATCTATAATTTTTGATTGTTCCATGCTATTATTTATGAAGTCTTGGATGTTTAACGGGATTTATCATACACTTTTATATCATTCTTGGGACTAACCTACTAACCCAAAGGCCCAGTCCAGATTGCTGTTTTTTGCCTGTTTCAGAGTTTTGCAGAAAAGGAATATCAAACGGAGTCAAAACGGAATGAAACCTTCGCGAGAGATATTTTTGGAGAAAATCACGCACGGGGGACTTGAGAACCACGTCAGGGGAGCCTCGGGGTGTCCACGAGGGTGGGGGCGCGCGCCCCTTCCCAGGGCGCGCCCCCTGCCTCGTGGGCCCCTCGAGCGTCCCCCGGTGTCCTCCTTCCTCCTATATAAGTCTACGTACTCCAAAACCATCGTCAACAGAGAGAAAACCCTAATTCCACCGCCGTTACCTTCTGTTCCCGTGAGATCCCATCTTGGAGCCTGTTCCGGAGCTCCACCGGAGGGGGATCCATCACGGAGTTCTTCATCATCATCATCGTCACCCTCACCATGAGTTGTGAGTAGTTTACCACAGACCTTCGGGTCCATAGCTAGTATCTAGATGGCTTCGTCTCTCTCTCTGGATCTCAATACAAAGTTCTCCTCGGTCTTCAAGGAGATCTATTCGATGTAATCTCTTTTTGCGGTATGTTTGTCGAGATTCGATGAATTGTGAGTTTATGATCAAGATTATCTATGAGAAATATTTGGTTCTTCTCTGAACTTTTTATGTGTGCTCATATTATCCTTGCAAGTCTCTTCGAATTATTGGTTTGGTTTGGCCTACTATATCTATAGTTCTTGCAATGGGAGAAGTGCTTGGCTTTGGGTTCAATCTTGCGGTGTCCTTTCCCATTGACAGTAGGGGCAACAAGGCACGTAATGTATTGTTGCCATCGAGGATAAAAAGATGGGGTTTATACCATATTGCTTGAGTTTATCCCTCTACATCATGTCATCTTGCTTAAGGCGTTACTTTGTTCTTATGAACTCAATACACTAGATGCATGCTGGATAGCGGTCGATGTGTGGAGTAATAGTAGTAGATCCAGGTAGGAGTCGGTCTACTTGTCTCGGACGTGATGCCTATATACAATGATCATGCCTAGATAGTCTCATAATTATTCGCTTTTCTATCAATTGCCCGACAGTAATTTGTTTACCCACCGTAGAATATCGCTATCATGAGAGAAGCCACTAGAGAACACTAGGGCCCCCGGATCTATTCTCAACATATCAATCTACATCTACTTTACTTTTATCGCTTTTATTTTCTGTTCTTATAAACAAAAATACCAAAAATATAAAATATCATCTCTATCAGATCTCACTGTCGGAAGTAACCGTAAAGGGATTGACAACCGCTTATCACGTTGGTTGCGAAGTTCTTATTTGTTTGTGCAGGTGCGAGGGACTCGCGCGTGGTCTCCTACTGGATTCATACCTTGGTTCTCAAAAACTGAGGGAAATACTTACGCTACTGTGCTGCATCTCCCTTTCCTCTTTGAGGGAATACAACGCAGGCTCGAGAAGTAGCAGTATGCTACTGTATTCATTGTGTGACGTGGCAAGTGTAAGCCAACTATTTTTCCTCTTTCATCCCTGAACTTTTACATTAGTTGTGCAAAGATACCACGCTTGCGATCATTCCAGAATGCGCTTATGTCTCTAAGTCGTGCCTCGTCACGTAGGAGATATAGTCGCATCCTGGGCATTACAAGTTCGTATTCAGAGCCTTCTCCGACCTAGGAGCCCCCTGATTGATCGAACCGCTGACGATAGAGTCTAGGTACACACACAGAAATGTTTCGAGTCCTATATATATATTGGAGAGTAGGATTTCTTTTTACTCCTCATCCCCTTCATCGCTCTGGTGAGGACTCCTAACGTTGTTTTAACTGCACTATTCTCAAAATTTCACCAATTTTTTTAGGATCATGTGGGTATTGTTTGGATTGTGCCGATATCTTTGTGACGAGAACATTGTTCTTGGTGCCTCCTGTCATTTAGGGGTTGTGGCAGTGTCCCGGGGAGTTGAGCTCCGGGGTGTTGTCATCACAAATGTATCATTGCGGTTCAAGAATACCAGAGGCGGCCGACAACGAAAACTCTTCTATGCATGTCTGGTGGTGAGATAACCCCGACGTCACCCAGTACTGGGGGGGATAGTTTGGGAGTATTGCCACAGCTAGTATAGCAGATGCGTTTCGAAGGTCCGAGGTAAACAGTTTCCGAAGGTGCCTGGTTATGTGTTGATGGATGGATACAGCTGGATGTAGGTTTAGAGTTGAGTGCGCGGTGCTTCCCCTGTATCCCCAACACCAGATTGCATAACCGAAAAGCTTCGGGAATTAATAGGTGGGATTCAAGTAGCTCTTAGGTAATCTTCCAACGGGTGCATGATATGAGGTTGGGGTTCAACATCTAGTGGAGAGGCTAACATGGGCGATGTTGCACTAGGGGGTTGCATCTTAAAGGATCCTTGGCTATGCTGATCCGAGGATTGCAAGGCCCTTTGTAACATGTGCCATGGGGCATTCAACATGAACATGTGGGACGAAACCTCTATTATGTATTTGTTCCAGCTGTACCTTGTTGTTTTATTCTATCATTTTGTTCTCCCAAGTGGCTTCTTGACAAGTTGATGTACCATTAAGCTATGGAATTCATTTGTCCAATTTTGTTCGGATGTTCATTGTGAAGACTATATGTTGCAAATATATTGCCGTTGATTCAGCTTATCTATTATTTGTTTCAATGGCTAATGGTTGTCATCATCTTTAGGATGGCACATAAGAAAGTTCCCAGCCAGAACCCAGAGGGTGAAGAAGAGCATCCTCCTTCACCTCTTCCTCCGTCTGAGGCATGGAGAGCGATTATACAGGCAACCAATCAAAACACCCAGATGCTCATGCAAATGATGTAGAGTTTCGAAGCAAATCAAGCAAATCAAGACAATCAAGGGAACCAAGGCCAAGGAAATATGTTCAATCAACCTCACTTTGCGACTCTGAACCAATTCCTGGAAAATCAGCCCAAGTGTTTCAGTTACTGTGTGGATCCGCTAGATGCTTAAGATTGGATCACAGAGATCAAGAACCATTTCGAGTGCAGTAACGTGAGACCTGAGGATTATGTCAAGATTGTCGCTTTCCAACTCAAAGATCAAGCTGCAGATTGGTGGCAACAATACAAAGATTCTAGAGCGGGTCGTGAGATCTCGTGGTCTGGCTACTGTCGTGATTTCCATTCTCATCACATCCCTACCAGTGTCATTGAAGGCATGCGTGAGCAATTCCGCAATCCGAAGCAAGGCACCATGTTTGTCTACCAATACAATGTCAAGTTCAAGAATCTTGCCCGTTATGCGAAGCAAGACATCCACGATGCCAAGAGCAAATCTCCAGTTCCGAGGTGGTCTAAAATATGAACTCCAACTTGCACTCACTATGTTCGAGCCAGATGAATTTGATCAATTCTACAACATGGCTCTCAAGCAAGAGGCAGCTCAGCTCAAATGTGAAGCTTCCAAGAAGAGGATAAGATATGTTGTTCACTCCTCCTCTTCCTCTCAAGTGGCCGCCAAGCAGCAGAAGTTCTGGCTCCCGCCTCCTCCAGTGCTCCGTCCTCCGAGTCACAACAAGCACTCAGGTGGTCGTGGATTTTCCCACCCACCCAACCCAAGCAACCAGTCCAAGTCTCAGTACCAAGCTCCAAAGTCTAGCGCTCCTCCTCGGCGCCCGCTCTCAGAGGTCATTTGTCACAAGTGTGGTCAGAGAGGTCACTATGCTAACAGATGCACCAACCAAAGGCGCCTTTCGCCTCCTCCTCCGGTCAGACCTCCAAGCAATGCTATTGTCAAGCACAACCCCAGTATAGTAAGAGTGAACATGATGATTGCAGCTCAAGCAGAGGATTCTTCTGATGTGATAATGGGTACTCTTCCGGTCAACGATATTCCTGCTAAAGTGTTATTTGATTCTGGTGCATCCATTTCATTCATATCAAAGCCGTTTGCATCCATGCACAACTTGCATTCTATTCAGATACCCAGACCAATAGCAGTTTCCTCTCCGGGTTTGTTCATTCATACCAAGATGATGGCTCCGGATGTCTCCATCAAGATGGGCAATTATAAATTTTTGGCCTCGCCTATGGTTCTTGGCAACTTTGACATTGATCTTATTCTTGGTATGGATTGGCTCTCTAAGCACGACGCTCTTCTCGATTGTGCTAACAGAGAGGTGAATATAACTCATCCTTCCGAAGACGTGATTATCTTCGCAACTCGAGATAACACAATCAGGCTATTCTCTCTGGTTGAGAAGGGCGAGATTAATACCATATCTCAGATTCTGGTGGTTTGTGAATATGAGGATGTATTCCCTGAAGAGCTTCCAGGCATGCCTCCCAACCGTCCAGTTGAATTTGTCATTGAACTTGAACCTGGTACGGAGCCAGCCTTTCGGCGTTCGTACAAGCTTTCTCCTAAAGACTTGTAGGAGTTAAAGAAACAACTCGATGAGCAAGAACGAATGGGTATGATCAGACCGAGTACTTCTCCTTGGGGTTGTGGTGTTCTTTTTGTCAAGAAGAAGGATGGCACGGAACGATTGTGCGTTGATTACCGACCATTGAACAAGAAGACAATTAAGAATAAGTACCCGCTCCCCAACATCAATGAACTGTTCGAGCATCTCAAAGGAGCCAAGGTTTTCTCGAAGCTTGATCTCCGGATGGCTACCATCAGATTCGTATCCATGAAGAGGATATTCCCAAGACCGCATTCAGAACGAGTTATGGCTCCTATGAGTACACGGTCATGTCTTTCGGGCTTGCAAATGCTCCACCCACTTAATCTCGAATGATGCACTTCATATTCAACCCCTACACCAATGAATTCGTTCTCGTCTATCTGGATGATATCTTGGTATTCTACAAGAATGAAGAAGACCACGCAAAGCACCTCCGTTTGGTCCTCGACAGGCTCCGTGAGCACCGTTTCTATGCAAAGTTCTCCAAGTATGAATTCTGGCTTGATAAAGTCCTCTATCTTGGCCATATTATCTTTACCGAGGGCATTCTGTTAACCCCAAGAAGGTTGAAGCTATTGTGAAGTGGGAACCTCCTCAGAATGTCAAGCAACTCCGAAGTTTCCTCAGTCTCGCAAGCTATTGCGGAAGGTTCGTTGAGAACTTCTCCAAGATTGCCAAGCCTCTTTCCAACCTGTTGCAGAAGAATGTCAAGTATTCGTGGACTCCTGATTGTGATGTGGCATTCAATACACTCAATGAGAAGCTCATTTCTGCTCCGGTACTTACTCCTCCGGATGAGCCCAAGCCTTATAAAGTGTTCTGTGATGCTTCATTGCAAGGTCTCGGCGGTGTTCTCATGCTAGACAAGAAGATTGTTGCATACACTTCACGTCAGCTTAAACCAAATGAGAAGAATTAACCCACACATGATCTTGAGCTAGCAGCAGTTGTCCATGCCTTGATCACATGGAGACACCTTCTGCTGGGCAGAAAAGTGGACATCTTCACCGATCACAAGATCCTAAAGTACATCTTCACCCAGCCAAACCTTAACCTCTGCCAGACTCGTTGGGTTGAAATGATTCAAGAGTACGATCCAAGCATTGAGTATACTCCTGGCATGGCCAATGTCATTGCAGATGCCTTGAGCAGAAAGGCTTATTGCAACGGTCTCATCCTCAAACCGTTCCAACCTAAACTTTGTGAGTCATTCAGGAAGCTCAACCTCCAAGTCGTTCCGCAAGGATTTCTGGCCAACCTTCAAGTTGCTCCTACCTTGGAAGATCAAATCCGTGAGGCCCAACTCAGTGATGCTATGGTGCAGAAGGTTAAACATGGTATTGCTAAGGGTACTCCCAAGTACAAGTGATATCGCATTGATGATAGAGACTCTTTGTTCTTTGAGGACATAATTGTGGTTCCCAAAGGTGATCTCAGAAAGCTTATAATGAACGAAGTGTTGGAAATATGCCCTAGAGGCAATAATAAATTGGTTATTATTATATTTCCTTGTTCATGATAATTGTTTATTATCCATTCTAGATTGATAGGCAACTCAGATACATGTGTGGATACATAGACAAACACCGTGTCCCCAGTAAGCCTCTAGTTGACTGGCTCGTTAATCAATAGATGGTTACGATTTCCAGACCATGGACATTGGATGTCATTGATAACGGGATCACATCATTAGAAGAATGATGTGATGGACAAGACCCAATCCTAAGCCTAGCACAAGATCGTGTAGTTCGTATGCTAAAGCTTTTCTAATTGTTAAGTATCGTTTCCTTAGACCATGAGATTGTGCAACTCCCGGATTCCGTAGGAATGCTTTGGCTGTACCAAACTGTAATGCCCCGGATGTAATACTTTCCCTTTTGGGTATATTATAAATCTCCGGCTTCATCTATTTCCATTTCGGGCTCTTTGTCTTTCGGGTTTTCGTCGTTTTGTTGTGTGAGTGTGTGGCATTCATTCATATCATGTAGACATGTGCATTGCATTGCATTTGTGTTGTGGGTTGCATCCGGTTCGTGGCGTTTCTTCCCGTTGTCCGTTTCGCGTTCCGGAGCTCCCTCACGTGTCCGTGACGTCCCGTAGGCCTACTTTGTTGTTCGGGCGTTTTTCGTTACCGGTGTGCCGCGAGGTTGTGTTGTGTGTTGTTGTTTTGTTGTGTGCAACCCGCCTCTCAAATCTCGTCTCGTTTGGACTCCGTTGACTTTTCCCTCCGTTGTCCGTGTGGGTCCGAAGTGCCCTTACTTCGTGTCCCGGAAATACCCCTACTGTTTTCTTTTATCTCCGTTTGGTCCTTTTAAATCATTCCCGCGATCGGATCCGTTGGATCAGATCGGAGGGCTCCTAAACATCCCTAATCTCCAAACCCTAGTCTAAATCGCTATATATAGACCCCTAGTCTATGTTGGCATTCCCTTCTTCTTCCTCCCCTCTCCTTTCTTTTTTTTTCCCTTTCTTCTCAGATCCCAAAGACCTCCCTCTGTTTTCTCCCCGGATCCCGAGAGATCCGGTCGAAGCCGCAGATCGAGCGCCCCGACCGATTCCTCGTTCGGGCCAAGTCAGCGCGCCAGGAGATCGACCGACCGGGCCTTCGCTTCGTCCGCGCCGGGGTCAGCGCCAGCGATCCAGGCCGCTTCCCTCCGTCGATCTGGTCCCCGCTCGCCTCGCGTCTCCGGGCCGCGCCGCAGCCGCGCCAGGCCGAGCGCCCGAGCGGGCCTCCAGCCGCCTCCCCGCGAGCGCCTGGGCTCGGCCCAAGTCGCCGCCGCCCCGCGCGCGGGCCAGCTCCACCGGGCTCCACTCCCGAGCCGAGCCGGGCCGCACCGCCGCCTAGCGGGCCTCGCCTCCTTCCTCCTCCGTCGGCCGCGGTGGGCCGCCGCCGCTTCGCCCCCGTGGGCCGCCGCCCCTTCGCCACCGACGCCGCGCGCCTGGGCCGCCCCGCGCGCCGGATCGGGCCGCGCTACTGTTCCTCCAGGCCGCCGCACTGTTCATCTCAGCCCAGATCTGGATCTAGGTTGACCTAAATCCCTCTAAGTCCTTTTATTCCTGATCTGAGATGCAATCTTCAAACTTCTCTAGTTTGGTGTCTGTTGCTCCGTTTTGCGCGTGTAGCATGTCCAGATGTTCGTGGAGTTGCCCTCTACGTTTTACCTGTTGTAGTCATGCATGTTAGATGTCATCTTGACACATGTTTTGCTGTTACAAGAGTGCATGATGATATAAACTGCTGTTATGTGTTATTTTCATGCCACCTTTGACATGTGATATCTTTTAGCTCGTTTGTCCAAACGATGCAAATGACATGTCCACGTGTTCGTCTCGTCACGAACTACGTGTTGTGTGTGATAGGTTGCATGGTAGATTTATTGTTTCCTTGTTATCATCGTTGCAAGATGCCATGTTCAAATGTTGTGTTTTTACTTGTTATGAAATGCCATCTTGTTGAGCTCGTTGCATTCGGTGTGTTCACCACAATGATGCATGCTTGTGTGTTTTGGGATCACCGTCATATGTACTTTGATGAGGTGCTTACCCTTTGCCATGTTTAGTTTCGAGGTGTCTTAAACATGCTCTTTTTGTTGCTATGATGATGTTGCTGTTTTAGGACTTAGTGAATTTCACTAAGTCTGAAATCTGTAACGTTCCGATGCCATGTTCGTGTGATGTTGTAGGACAAAGCATGATAGTTTTGGGGTGGATTTTGATTGTTCCATGAAGTATATATTGTTGTATTTCCATCCATGTCCTCACATGTCCATTTGAGTGGCTGTAGCATGTTTATCTTTTGCTCCAAACTTTCAATAAAATTCTGCTGCCAGAATTTTATTTCAAAGTTCAATATGTCCAAGATCATTGCTATTGATCCGTGACTCCGTTGGGGGTGCACTTTGGACCTAGTTGCTGTACATTATATCTAGTTTGTGTTCAAGTCCTTTGCCATGCTTTTTGGGTGCTGTAGATTAATTATTTTGAGCTCCAAAGATGCTATGTTGCTGTAATTTGCAGTTTTCGCTCAAATCTTGTTTCGGGCATAACTTTTAGCCCGTAACTCCGATTTCAGCGAATCTTATATCAAACTTGGGTGATTTTCTGTGTAGATTATTAATATCAGGTTGTTATCTTGTTTTGAGGTGTTTTGCTTGAGTGATGTTTTCCGTGCTCCATGTGCTTCACTAGTGCATCCATCATGCATACATGTTTTTCGAGTGCGCATTGCATCGTGTTGATTGGTGCTTGGTGTGTTTGTCTTGTTTAGAGCCGGAAGTTGAGCACGAGTTTTCCAACGAGGTTGAGCACGAGGTTTCCAACGAGTTTGAGCACGAGGACCCTTCTTTCGATCCGAACTTCTTCTCTTCAGGCAAGATGACCGAACCCCGATAACTTTACTATCTTCGCCTATTGCTAGTAGTCTCGATCTATAGTTTTGCCTCGATGCCCATGTTCTTCTTGTCAGCCTCCTACTTGTAACCAATTGCCATGTTTAACCACCCTACCTATGCAAACCGTTGCTTGGCTAAGTACGCTTCGCTCAGCCCTTCTTATAGCGTTGCTAGTTGCAGGTGAAGTGAAGATGCTTGCTCCATGTTGAAGTTTGATTGGGTTATATCACACTATATAAATGCTTTAATTGAAATCACCTATATATTGGCAAGGGTGGAAGGCTAAGCCTTTTGCTTGGTGTTTTGTTCCACTCATGCCGTTAGGATCCGTATAAGCCGGTTTTATGTTCCTTGATTTTGCGTTCCTAACACGGTTGGGGTGTATGGGACCCCCTCGATAAACCGCTAAGTGCTAAGTCTTTTCCAGCAAATCCCAACATTGGTACTATTTGCCTAATAACAAACTAAACATGCATAGGGAGTAATTAACCCTCTTTCTTAATCAACAACCCCGGGCCAGTGCTCCACATGAGTGTTGGTCCGAAACGAGCGGACTGCGGGGCCGCCTTGGGGCAACCTGAGGTATTTGGCATACACCTGTAGGACGTCTCATCCGGTCGTGTCCTGAGACCTAGATACGCGCGGCTACTATCAGGGTGTCGACACGCCGGGAGGATTTGCTGGATTAGCCTTACCTTAGTTCGGTTTAACTTGAGCACGGGATTCCGAGGATACTCGGGCCTTCCCACTTTGGAGTTGCGACTCCGCGGATCGTGGGCTTGTAATGGGTCAAGTTGGAACACCCCTGCAGGGTTTGAACTTTCGAAAGCCGTGCCCGCGGTTATGTGGCAGATGGGAGCTTGTTAATTCCGGTTGTAGATAACTTGACACAATGATACTAATACACTACCAGCGTGTGTTCCGTGACTGTCAATTTCCGAATAGGGATTCGGAAGTTGAACACGGAGGGGTTATGTTTGTGAGCTTGTAGCTAGGATCACTTCGTGATCACTTCTCGCTTTGCCTTCTCTTCTCGCTCTCTCTTGCGTAAGTTAGTGCTAGTTGCTGCTGCAGACTCTTTGTTGTTCCTTCACCTCATTTCTTTCTTCAGCCTTTCCCTCACCTAAAGGCTTTGATAGTTCTGTTACCCGGGAACGGGATTGCTGAGTCCTCTGTGGCTCACAGTTACTTCACACACCAGATGCAGGTCCAGCCGTGAGCTATCCAGGTGATGGCACCGAGCTGGATTGGGAGTACGACGAGGAGCGTAGTCGTTACTACGTTCGCTACCCGGACGATCAGTAGTGGAGACTCTTACTAGGATTCGATCCGCCTGTGGTTGTTTTATTTATCTGAGTTTGGTACTTTGACATTTGGATTTTGCCCTTAGAGGGTTGTAGTGATCTTTGTATGATGTTTGAGACTTGTACTGTTATTCTGTGACGTGGCGATTGTAAGCCAACTATTTTTAAGTTTACCATCCCTCTTTTACATGAGTTGTGCAAAGATTACCAAACTTGAGATCATTCTAGGATGGACTTATGCCTTTAAGTCGTGCCTCGACACGTAGGAGGTATAATTCCACCCTGGGCATTACAAGTTGGTATTCAGAGCCTTCTCCGACCTAGGAGCCCCCACTGTTTGATCGAACCGTTGACGGTTGAGTCTAGGCACACACTGAAAACTTTTTGAGTCCTATATTATATCGGAGAGTAGGATTTCTTTGCTTCTCATCCCCTTTCTCTCTGGTGAGGACTCCTGACGTCTACTCTTGTCTCTCCTATCTTCAAAATTTGCACAAATTTTTTTTTAGGAATCCCGCGAGTATTCTGGGATTGTTTCGATGTTCTTGTGACAAGGATATTGTTCCTGATGCCTCCTGTTACCGAGGAGTTGAGCTTCGGGGTATCATTGTAACAAGCATATCGCGACAGTACTAAATACTTAAGACGGCCGACATCGAAAATCTCCCCTATACGGCCAGTGGCAAGATAACCCCGACATCACCCAGTACTGGGGAGGTAGTTCGGGAGTATTGCCATAGCTTGGTATAGTGGATGCTTTTCGAAGGTCCGAGGTACACAGCTTCCGAGAAAGACTGGTTATGTGTTGAAGGATGGATACACCTGGATGTAGGTTAGAGTTGATTGCGCGGTGCTTCCCGTGTATCCCCAACACCTGATTGCATAACTGGAATCTTTCGGAAAGCTATAGGTGGGTTTTATCCAGTAGATCGTAGGCATTCTTCCAACGAATGCAGGTTAGTGAGTTCGGGGTTCGACATTGAGTGAAGAGGTTATATGACCGAGGTTACTATCAGGAGTTGCATCTTAAAGGGTCCTTGGCTATGCTGATCCGGGGATTGCAAAACCTTTTCGTAACGCGTTCATATGCTTTCAGCACAAAGATGTTAGAACGAAACTCCTCTCTTGTGTTTGTTCCTTTCCGTACCTTGTTGTTTTTTTTTATTTATCCTTTTGATCCCTATGTGGCTTCTCGTGAAGACTGATGTTATCAATTAACTAAGAAATTCATTCGTTCCTCTTGTTCGGATGATTTCATTCGTTCTTATTGTTCGAATGATTATTGTGAAGACTTGTTGCAATTCATTCCATTGATTCAGCTTATTCCTTTTGTCAATCAATTGCTGATTCGTGGTCATCTCTTACAGGATGGCTCCGAAAAGGGTTCCGAATGCCAACCCAGAGGGTGAAGAGGTTCCAGAACGTCCTCCTTCACCTCCTCCTCCGCCTGAGGCTTGGAGAGCAATTATGCAGACTACTGCTCAGAACACTCAGTTGATGATGCAGATGATGCAGCAAATGCAGGCTATGCAAGCTAATCAAGCTAATCAGGGCGTTCCTATGAACCAAGGCAACTTCTTCCAGCAGCACCATGCTACCCTCAACCAGTTCTTGGCCAACAATCCTAAAGCTTTCAGTTACTGTGTCGACCCTCTTGATGCTGAAGATTGGCTGACCGACATAAAGAAGCATTTTGAGTGCAGTAACGTGAAAGAAGATGACTATGTGAAGTTTGCAGCCTTCCAACTGAAAGATCAAGCAGCTGATTGGTGGCAGCAGTACAAAGACTCAAGGCCGGGTCAAGTGATCTCGTGGGAGAATTTCTGCAGGGATTTCCGCTCGCATCACATTCCTACAAGTGTCATCGAGGGTATGCGTGAGCAATTCCGCAACCTCAAGCAGGGCTCCATGTCAGTCTATCAGTATAATGTCAAGTTCCAAAACCTCGCTCGCTATGCAAAGCAAGACATACCTGATGCAAAGAGCAAAATCTATCAGTTCCGTGGAGGTCTCAAAGATGAACTTCAGCTTGCTCTCACTCTGTTCGAGCCAGACGAATTCGATAAGTTCTATAATATGGCTTTGAAACAAGAAGCAGCTCAGCTTAAGATGGAGGCTTCTAAGAAGAGAATTCGAGATGCTGTTCACTCTACCTCTTCGTCTCAGTTGGCTGCGAAACAACAGAAATTCTGGCTTCCTCCTCCTCCAATGATTTGAGCTCCATACAACAACTCCAGCAACTTCAACAACTCCAACAACAAGAACTCTAGTGGCCGTGGTTTCTCCCACCCACCCAACCCAAGCAACCAGTCGAAGAAGCAGTTTCAGTCTCAAGGCTCCAAGTCCAGTGGCTCTCATTTCCGTCCTCTCTCTGAAGTGGTGTGCAACAAGTGTGGCCAGAAGGGTAATTATGCCAACAGATGTCCGAATCCGAAGCGTCTTCCTCCTCCACCACCTATGAGTTCAGCTATTGTCAAGCATGATCCAAAGTCTGCAAGGGTTAATCTGATGAATGCAGCACAAGCAGAGGCTTCTTCTGATGTCATTTTGGGTAACCTTCCAGTGAACTCTTTTCCAGCTAAAGTGTTATTTGATTCGGGTGCTTCACATTCTTTCATGTCATTCCCATTTGCATCCAAGTATAATGTGGGCACTATGCCTTTGCCAAGGGAGTTGCAAGTGATTTCTCCGGGAAGATGCATGACTTCTAGATTATATGCTCCGGATGTTTCTATTCGCATGGGTGATTATCGATTTTTGGCTAAACCGGTGGTTCTTGGTCATTCTGACATCGACCTCATTCTCGGAATGGATTGGCTTTCTCAGCACGATGCTCACATTGATTGTGCTCAAAAGGAAGTCAAATTGACTCATTCTGATGAAGATGTGATTATCTTCGCCTCCAGGGATAATACTATTCGGCTTTTCTCTCTTAATGATAAGGGTGAAATTAATGCCATAGAGCAAATTCCAGTGGTGAATGAATATCAAGACGTCTTTCCAGAAGAACTTCCAGGCATGCCTCCACACCGTCAGGTGGAGTTTGTCATTGAACTCGAGCCGGGCACCGAACCTGTTTGTCGGCGTCCATACAAGCTCTCTTCAGATGAATTGAAGGAATTGAAGAAACAGTTGGATGAACAGGAGCGTATGGTTCTCATCAGACCGAGTACATCTCCGTGGGGCTGTGGTGTCTTATTTGTCAAGAAGAAAGATGGCACGGAGCGTCTCTGTGTTGACTACCGGCCACTGAACAAGAAGACAATTAAGAACAAGTATCCGCTCCCCAACATCAACGAACTCTTTGAGCAGCTCAAAGGAGCTAAAGTATTCTCTAAGCTTGACCTCCGAATGGGCTATCATCAAATTCGCATTCGCGAGGAAGACATTCCCAAGACGGCTTTCAGAACGAGCTACGGTTCATATGAGTATACCGTCATGTCCTTCGGGCTCGCCAATGCTCCTCCTACCTTCTCAAGGATGATGCATTACATCTTCAACCCCTATACTGGCGAGTTTGTGCTTGTGTATCTGGATGATATTTTGGTGTTTTCCAAGAATGAAGAAGATCACGAAAAGCACTTGCGTCTGGTTCTTGATCGACTCAGAGAGCATAAATTCTATGCCAAGTTCTCCAAGTGCGAGTTTTGGCTCGATAAGGTTCTCTACCTGGGCCACATTATCTCAGCTGACGGTATTGCGGTTAATCCCGAGAAAGTTGAAGCAATTGTCAACTGGGAAGCTCCTCAGAACGTCAAGCAGCTCCGCAGTTTTCTGGGTCTTGCCAGCTATTGCAGAAGGTTTGTGGAGAACTTCTCCAAGATTGCCAAGCCTCTTTCCAACCTCCTTCAGAAGAATGTCAAATACTTTTGGTCTCCCGAGTGTGAAGTGGCTTTCAAAACCCTCAAAGAGAAGCTTGTCTCAGCTCCAGTTCTGATTCCTCCAGATGAATCCAAGCCCTATGAAGTGTTCTATGATGCTTCTCTTCAAGGTCTTGGTGGTGTGCTTATGCAAGAGAAGAGAATTGTGGCATACACTTCACGTCAGCTAAAGCCAGCTGAGAAGAACTATCCCACACATGATCTCGAGCTAGCAGCTGTGGTACATGCTCTGATTACGTGGAGACATCTGTTGTTGGGCAGAAAGGTCGACATCTTCACTGATCACAAGAGCTTGAAGTACATCTTCACACAGCCGCATCTGAACCTCCGCCAGACTCGTTGGGTCGAGATGATCCAAGAGTACAACCCCAGCATTGAGTACACTCCAGGCAAGGCAAATGTGATTGCAGATGCTTTGAGCAGAAAGGCATATTGCAACAGCCTTCTTATCAAGCCACATCAGCCTGAGCTCTGTGAAGCTTTCAGGAAGCTCAACCTTCAGGTTGTTCCGCAGGGTTTTCTTGCTAATCTCCAGATTGCTCCTACCTTGGAAGATCAAGTCCGTGAGGCCCAGCTCAGTGATACCATGGTGAAGAAGGTGAAACATGGGATTGCAAAGGGCACTCCAAAATATAAGTGCTTCCGTGTTGATGAGAAAGATACCTTGTTCTTCGAGGACAGACTCGTTGTCCCCAAAGGTGATCTCAGGAAGCTCATAATGGAAGAAGCTCATGACTCTCTCCTTTCCATTCATCCTGGCAGTTCCAAGATGTATCAAGACCTCAAGCAATCTTACTGGTGGACACGCATGAAAAGGGAAATTGCCCAATTCGTGAATGAATGTGATGTATGCAGAAGAGTGAAAGCAGAACATCAACGTCCAGCCGGTCTTCTCCAACCTCTTCCTATTCCTGAGTGGAAGTTCGACCACATTGAAATGGACTTCGTCACTGGTTTTCCTAAATCCAAGCGAGGCAATGATGCTATCTTTGTGGTGATTGACAAGCTTACCAAAGTCGCTCACTTTTTTCCAGTCAAAGAATCAATCAATGCAGCTCAACTTGCAGAGTTGTACACTTCCAGAATTGTGTCCCTACATGGCATTCCTCAAGTGATATCCTCAGACCGTGGCAGCTTGTTCACATCAAAGTTCTGGGACTCCTTTCAGTCCGCCATGGGCACGAAGATCAGGTTCAGCACTGCCTTTCACCCTCAGACTAGTGGTCAAGTCGAGCGTGTGAATCAGATCCTTGAAGATATGCTCAGAGCCTGTGTCATCTCCTTTGGCATGAAATGGGAGGACTGTCTTCCATTTGCAGAATTCTCTTACAACAACAGCTTCCAAGCTAGTGCAGGCAAAGCACCGTTTGAAATTCTCTATGGCAGAAAGTGCCGTACCCCTCTCAACTGGTCTGAAACAGGTGAACGCCAACTTCTTGGCAATGATTTGATCTCTGAAGCCGAAGAAATGTGCAAAGTCATACGTGAGAATCTCAAGGCCGCTCAGTCGCGTCAGAAGAGTTACTATGACGGAAAGCATCGTGATTTGGCTTTCGACATCGGTGATCATGTCTATCTCCGAGTTTCTCCGATGAAAGGAACCCAGAGATTCGGTATCAAAGGAAAGCTTGCTCCTAGATACGTCGGTCCTTTCAAAATTCTTGGCAAAAGAGGCGATCTAGCCTATCAGCTCGAGCTCCCTTCCAACTTTGCAAATGTTCATGATGTCTTCCATGTGTCTCAGCTTCGCAAATGCTTCAAGGCACCTGAGCGCATGATTCCGTTTGAGGAGATTGATCTTCAACAAGACCTTTCCTACCGAGAGCATCC
>LR738710.1:452255630-452391034 GCA_902687465.1 Secale cereale | reverse complement strand
TGCCTTCTCTTCTCGCTCTCACTTGCGTAAGCTAGATGCTAGTTGCTGCTGCAGACTCTTTGTTGTTCCTTCACCTCATTTCTTTCTTCAGCCTTTCCTCACCTAAAGGCTTAAATAGTTCTGTTACCCGGGAACGGGATTGCTGAGTCCTCTGTGGCTCACAGTTACTTCACACACCAGATGCAGGTCCAGCTGTGAGCTATCCAGGTGATGGCACCGAGCTGGATTGGGAGTACGACGAGGAGCGTAGTCGTTACTACGTGCGCTACCCGGACGATCTGTAGTGGAGACTCTTACTAGGATTCGATCCGCCTGTGGTTGTTTATTTATCTGAGTTTGGTACTTTGACATTTGGCTTTTGCCCTTAGAGGGTTGTAGTGATCTTATTGTATGATGTTTGAGACTTGTACTGTTATTCTGTGACGTGGCGATTGTAAGCCAACTATTTTCAGTTTACTATCCCTCTTTTACATGAGTTGTGCAAAGATTACCAAACTTGAGATCATTCTAGGATGGACTTATGCCTTTAAGTCGTGCCTCGACACGTAGGAGGTATAATTCCATCCTGGGCATTACACAAACGTCACAACGTAACTAGGTGGCTATAAAGGTGCACTACAGGTATCTCCGAAAGTGTTTGTTGGATTGGCACGAATCGAGACTGGGATTTGTCACTCCGTATGACGGAGAGGTATCTCTGGGCCCACTCAGTAGGACATCACCATAGTGTGCACAATGTGATCAAGGAGTTGATCACATGATGATGTGTTACGGAACGAGTAAAGAGACTTGCCGTAACGAGATTGAGCAAGGTATCGGTATACCGACGATCGAATCTCGGGCAAGTGCTATACCGATAGACAAAGGGAATCGTATACGGGATTGATTGAATCCTTGACATCGTGGTTCATCTGATGAGATCATCGTGGAACATGTGGGAGCCAGCATGGGTATCCAGATCCCGCTGTTGGTTATTGGCCAGAGAGTTGTCTTGGTCATGTCTGCATGGTTCTCGAACCCGTAGGGTCTACACACTTAAGGTTCGATGACGCTAGGGTTATAGGGAAAATATATGTGTGGTTACCGAATGTTGTTCGGAGTCCCGGATGAGATCCCGGACATCACGAGGAGTTCCGGAATGGTCCAGAGATAAAGATTCATATATGGGAAGTCCCGTTTTGGTCGCCGGAAAAGTTTCGGGCGCTATCGGTAGCGTACCGGGACCACCGGGAGGGTCCCGGGGGTCCACCGGGTGGGGCCACCGGCCCCAGAGGGCTGCGTGGGCCAAGTGTGGGAGGGGACCAGCCCCATGTGGGCTGGTGCGCCCCCCCCCCACCAGGGCCCAAGGCGAAGAGAGAAGGAAAGGGGGGAAGCCCTAGGCTGAGATGGGCCTAAGGCCCACCTAGTGGTGCGTCCCCCCTAGATGGGATCTAGGGCTGGCCGCCGCCCCTAGGGGTGGAAACCTAGGTGGGGGTGCAGCCTCTCCCTTCCCCCTATATATACGTGATGTTTGGGGCTGCCCAACATACGGTTGGACCTCTCTCTCTTGGCGCAGCCCTACCTCTCTCCCTCCTCGTCTCTCGAAGTGCTTAGGGAAGCCCTGCTGGAGTCCCGCGCTCCTCCACCACCACCACGCCATCGTCCTGCTGCTGGATGGAGTCTTCCTCAACCGCTCCCTCTCTCCTTGCTGGATCAAGACGTGGGAGACGTCACCGGGTTGCACGTGTGTTGAACACGGAGGCGCCGTTGTTCAGCGCTTAGATCGGAATCAACCGCGATCTGAATCGCTACGAGTACGACTCCTTCATTCGCGTTCTTGCAACGCTTCCGCATCGGGATCTACAAGGGTATGTAGATGCACTCCCCTCTCCCTCGTTGCTAGATTACTCCATAGATTGATCTTGGTGATGCGTAGAAATTTTTTGTTTTCTGCTACGATCCCCAACAGTGGCATCATGAGCTAGGTCTATGCGTAGTTACTATGCACGAGTAGAACACAAGTTGTTGTGGGCGTAGATCATGTCAATTTACTTGCCGTTACTAGTCTTATCTTGATTCGGCGGCATCGTGGGATGAAGCGGCCCGGACCGACCTTACACGTACTCTTACGTGAGACTGGTTCCACCAACTGACATGGACTAGTTGCATAAGGTGGCTAGCGGGTGTCTGTCTCTCCCACTTTACTCGGATCGGATTCGTTGAAAAGGGTCCTTATGAAGGGTAAATAGAAATTGGCATATCACGTTGTGGTTTTGGCATAGGTAAGAAACGTTCTTGCTAGAAACCTATAGCAGCCACGTACAAACTTGCAACAACAATTAGAGGACGTCTAACTTGTTCTTGTAGCATGTGCCGTGTGATGTGATATGGCCAAAAGGATGTGATGAATGATATATATGTGACGTATGAGATTGATCAAGTTCTTGTAATAGGAATCACGACTTGCATGTCGATGAGTGTGACAACCGGCAAGAGCCATAGGAGTTGTCTTATTTTATTGTATGACCTTCGTGTCACTGAAAACACCATGTAATTACTTTACTTTATTGCTAACTGTTAGCCATAGTAGTAGAAGTAATGTTTGGCGAGACGACTTCATGAAGACACGATGATGGAGATCATGATGTCATGCCGGTGACGATGATGATCATGGAGCCCCGAAGATGAAGATCAAAAGGAGCAAAATGATATTGGCCATATCATGTCACTATTTGATTGCATGTGATGTTTATCATGTTTTACATCTTATTTGCTTAGAGCGACGGTAGTAAATAAGATGATCTCTCACTAATATTTCAAGAATTGTGTTCCCCCTAACTGTGCACTGTTGCTAAGGTTCGTTGTTCCGAAGCACCACGTGATGATCGGGTGTGATAGGCTCTAACGTTCGCATACAACGGGTGTAAGCCAGATTTTTGCGTAGCATCTTGCATGAGTAGAACACAAACAAGTTGTGGGCGTTGATTTTGTTCAATTCTCTTGCCGCTACTAGTCCAATCTTGATTCGGTGGCATCATGGAATGAAGCGGCCCGGACCGACCTTACACGTACGTTTACGTGAGACTGGTTCCACCGACTGACATGCACTAGTTGCGTAAGGTGGCTGGCGGGTGTCTGTCTCTCCCACTTTAGTCGGATCAGATTCGATGAAAAGGGTCCTTATGAAGGGTAAATAGAAATTGACATATCACGTTGTGGTTTTGGCGTAGGTAAGAAACGTTCTTGCTAGAAACCTATAGAAGCCACGTAAAAACTTGCAGCAACAATTAGAGGACGTCTAACTTGTTCTTGCAACATATGCTATGTGATGTGATATAGCCAAGAATATGTGATGAATGATATATGTGATGTATGAGATTGATCATGTTCTTGTAATAGGGAATCACGACTTGCATGTCGATGAGAATGACAACCGGCAGGAGCCATAGGAGTTGTTTTATTTATTGTATGACCTGCGTGTCACTGAATAAACGCCATGTAATTACTTTACTTTATTGCTAAACGTTAGCCATAGTAGTAGAAGTAACATTTGGCGAGACGACTTCATGAAGACACGATGATGGAGATCATGATGATGGAGATCATGGTGTCATGCCGGTGACAAAGATGATCATGGTGCCCCGAAGATGATCAAATGAGCAAAATGATATTGGCCATATCATGTCACTTTATTTGATTGCATGTGATGTTTATCATGTTTATGCATCTTGTTTACTTAGAACGACGGTAGTAAATAAGATGATCTCTCACTAAAAATTTCAAGAATTGTGTTCCCCCTAACTGTGCACCGTTGCTAAGGATCGTTGTTCCGAAGCACCACGTGATGATCGGGTGTGATAGGCTCTAACGTTCGCATACAACGGGTGTAAGCCAGATTTACACACACAATACACTTAGGGTTCACTTGACGAGCCTAGCATGTACATACATGGCCTCGGAACACGGAAGACCGAAAGGTCGAACATGAGTCGTATAGAAGATACGATCAACATAAAGATGTTCACCGTTGATGACTAGTCCGTCTCACGTGATGATCGGACACGGCCTAGTCGATTCGTATCATGTATCACTTAGATGACTAGAGAGATGTCTATCTGAGTGGGAGTTCATTAGATGAACTTAATTGTCATGAACAATAGTCTAAGTTGTCTTCGCAAATTATGTTGTAGATAAATAGCTTGCGTTGTAGCTCCCTATTTAATACGATCCTAGAGAAAGAC
Organism: Secale cereale; assembly: GCA_902687465.1. Lineage (NCBI taxonomy): Eukaryota > Viridiplantae > Streptophyta > Magnoliopsida > Poales > Poaceae > Secale > Secale cereale. The sequence continues at coordinate 452,386,814 of LR738710.1, read as the reverse complement.
TAAGTTGAAAGATATTGTAAGCAATGATGCGGACTGGGTCTGTAGTCCGAGGAGTGTCCTCATTGCTACACAGAAGGCTTATGTTTTTGATGCACCGCCCGATGCGCAAACCCCTACAACGTCGTTTGTGGATGTTGTGAACATCTGACAGACACGTCTTGATGACTACTTGATAGTTTAGTGCACCATACTTTACGGCTTAGAATCGGGATTCCAATGACGTTTTGAATGCCATAAGATATATGAGATGTCACAATAGCTGAAATTGGGATTTCAGGCTCATGCCCGTGTTGAGAGGTATGAGACCTCTGACAAGTTCTTTTGCAAAAAGATGGAGGAGAATAGCTCAACTAGTGAGCATGTGCTCAGAATGTCTGGGGTGCTAAAATCACTTGAACCAAGTGGGAGTTAATCTTCCAGATGAGATAGTGGTTGACGAAATTCTCTAGACACTATCACCAAGCTACTAGAACTTCGTGATGAACTATGCCATGCACAGGATGGAGATGATCCCGGAGCTATTAGCAGTGCTTAAGACCGCAAAAGTAGAAATCAAGAAGGAGCATCAAGTGTTGATGGTTTAACAAGACCACTGGTTTCAAAAGGGGGCAAGGGCTAGATGGGAAACTTCATGAATGGCAAACCAGTTGTCGCTCTAATGAAGGAACCCAAGGTTGAACCCAAACCTCGAGACTAAGTTCTTCTATTGTAAGGGGAACGGTCACATGGTAGCGGAACTGCCCCAAATACATGGTAGATAAGAAAGCTGGCAACTTCAATAAAGTATATTCGATATACGTGTTATTGATGTGTACCTTACTAGTACTCCTTGTAGTTCAGGGTGTGCAAAACCGAACCGAAAACCAAGAACCGAACCGAAAAAAACAAAACCGAACCGAAAATTCGTTTTTTTTTCAGGTTGCGGTTTCAGTTACAGTTTTCAATTCTACAAACCATTTAACATTTCGTTTTTTCGGTTTAAAACCGAAAACCATTCGGTTAAACCGAAATAACCGAAGTTCGCTTTTATGTGCAACAATACGAGCTGAGCCATGCGCCACCCCTTCTTTTATAGCCATCTGCCCACCGCGCTGCAGCTCCATCGACGAGGTGGGACTAAATCGCTGCAGCTCGAAACAACAACAGGGCACGTAGTGCATGCGATGCCTGTGTGGGCTGAAAGTATCCAGCCCATACGGCCGCTTTGCCGAGCGATCCACGTCCAGGAAGCCTATCACTTAATTTTTTCAAGGCCTACGCTGATTGCTCGGGAGGATCGACCTGGGTCGTACGCTCGTAGCCTGGTGGAGTGGTGGGTCGTGGTCGTTGGAGTCTTGGAGATACGCAGGATTTTTCTCTCTTTCCTTTTTTGCTTCGTCCGTCATCTAATCAATCATATCTGCTGCCATTTATTTAATCTAAAAAATGTTAAGAATAAATCATGTGGACCTCCGAAACCTGCCTAAACACTCATATCCTCTGCCATCTAATTCGTGCCATCTAATTCCTATGACTAAATCATGTTTGTCATGTAGTAATAACCAAATGTACGTGCACAATTCTCACAAGAAAATCTAACCTACTGCTACTCCACCGAACATGTGACCAAAAAATTATTTGTATTTTACAAGTTCGCGTCAACTTTGGTTATTTTGGTTATTACCGAAACCGAACCGAAATTAAATGGTTATTACCGAAACCGAACCGTATCTATGTATAAAACCGTATAAACCGAAGTATAAAAACCGTATAAACCAAAAACCGTATAAACCGAACCGAAACAAACCGAAAAAACCGAATGCACACCCTGACTTGTAGTACATGGGTATTGGATACCGGTTCAGTTGCTATTATTAGTGACTTGAAGCAAAAGCTACGGACTGAACGGAGACTAGCTAAGGGCGCGGTGACGATGTGTGTTGGAAGTGTTTCCAAGGTTGATAAGATCACCATCGCACGCTCCCTCTACCTTCGGGATTGGTGTTGAACCTAGATAAATGTTATCAGGTATCTACGTTGAGCATGAATACGATTAGATCATGTTCATTGCAATACGGTTATTCATTTAAGTTAGAGAATAATGGTTATTCTGTTTACATGAATAATACATTTATGGTCATGCACCCAATGGTTTATTGAATCTCGATCATAGTAATACACATGATAATAATATTAACGCCAAAAGATGTAGAGTTAATAATGATAGTACCACTTTCTTGTGGCACTGCCGCTTAGGTCATTTTGGCATAAAATGCATGAAGAAACTCCATGCTGATGGATGTTTGGAGTCACTTGATTTTGAATCGCTTGACACATGCGAGCCATGCCTCATGGGCAGGATGACTAAGATCCCATTTTCAGGTACAATGAAATGGGCAAGTGACTTTTTGGAAATCGTACATGCTGATGTGTGTGACCCAATGAGAATTAAGGCGTATGGTGGATATCGTTATTTTCTCATCTTCACTGACGATTTGAGTAGATATGGGTATATTTAATTAATGAAGCAAAAGTCTGAAACGTTTGAAAAGTTCAGGCAATCTCAGAGTGAAGTTAAGAATCATCACAATAAGAAGATCATGTTCCTACGATCTGATCAAATGGAGATTTTCCGAGTTATGAGTTTGGCAATCACTTAAGACATTGTGGAATTGTTTCGCAGTTGAAGCCACCTGGAACACCACAGCGTAATGGTGTGTCCGGACGTCGTAATCGAACCTTATGAGATATGGTGCGATCTATGATGTCTCTTACTGATCTACCGCTATTATTTTGAGGTTATGCATTAGAGACAGCTGCATTCACTTTAGATAGGGCACCATCTAAGTCCGTTGAGATGACGCCGTATGAACTATGGTTTGGCAAGAAACCAAAGTTGTCGTTTCTTAATGTTTGGGGCTGCGATGCTTATGGCTTCAGCCGGAAAAAGCTCGAACCCAAAGCGGACAAATACATCTTCATAGGATACCCAAAGGTAACAGTTGGGGTATACCTTCTATCCCAGATCCAAGGACAAAAATGTTTGTCGCTAACAACGGGTCCTTTCTCGAGAAGGAGTTTCTCTCGAAAGAATTGAGTGGGAGGAAGATAGAACTTGATGAGGTTGTCGAACCCTCACTTCAACCGGAAAGTAGTGCAACACAGAAAGATGTTTCTGTGGAACCTACGACTGTTGAAGAGGAAACTAATGATAGTGATCACGAAGCTCCAAATCAAGTTGCTATCGAACCTCGTAGGTCGACAAGGATATGTACTACTCCTGAGCGGTACGATGATCATGTCTTAGATGTCATGTTGTTGGACGACAATGAACCTACGAACTATGGAGAAGTGATGCTGGGCCCACATTCCGACAAATGGTTAGAAGCCGAGAAATCCGAGATAGGATCCATGTATCAAAACAAAGTATGGACTTTGGTGGACTTGCCCAATGATCGGCAAGCCATTGAGGTTAATGGATCTTTAAGAAGAAGACAGACATGGACGGTAATGTCATCGTCTATGAAGCTCGACTTGTGGCAAAGAGTTTTTCACAAGTTCAAGGAGTTGACTATGATGAGATATTCTCACCCGTAGCGATACTTAAGTCCGTCGGAATCATGTTAGCATTAGCTACATTTATGAAATCTGGCTGATGGATGTCAAAACAAGTTTCCTTACCAGTTTTCGTAAGGAAAGGTTGTATGTGATACAATTAGAAAGGTTTTGTCGATCCTAAGGATGCTAAAAGGTATGCTAGCTCCAGCGATCCTTCCATGGACTAGAGCAAGCATCTCGGAGTCGGAATATACGCTTTGATGGAGTGATCAAAGTTTTTAGGTTTATACTAAGTTTGTTAGAAACTTGTATTTACAATAAAGTGAGTGGTAGCACTACAACATTTCTGATAAGTATATGTGAATGACATATTGTTGATCCAAAATGATGTAGAATTTCTGGAAAGCATAAAGGATTGTTTGAAAGGAGTTTTTCAAAGGAAGACTTCGATAAAGCTGCTTACATAATTGGGCATCAAGATCTATAGAGATATATCAAGACGCCTAATAATACTTTCAAAAGAACACACACCTTTGACATGATTTTGAAGGAGTTCAAAATAGATCAGTCAAAGAAGGAGTTCTTACCTGAGTTGTAAGGTGTGAAGTTGAGTAAGACTCAAAGCTTGACCGCGATAGAAGGAAGAGGAAGGACGAAGGTCGTCCCCTATGCTTTTGTCATAGGCTCTATACGATATGCCATGCTGAGTACCGCACCTGATGTGTGCCTTGCCACATGTCTGGCAAGAGGGTACAAAAGTAATCCAGGAGTGGATCACTAGATAGCGGTCAAAATTATCCTTAGAGGAATAAGGAAATGTTTCTCGGTTATGGAGGTAATAATGAGTTCGACATAAAGAGTTACGTCGATGGAAACTTAACACCTATCCGGATAGCTTTGAGTAGAGATACCGGATACGTATAATGGAGCAACAATTTGGAATAGCTCCAAGTGGAACATGGTAGCAGCATCTACGATATGACATAAAGTTTTGCGAAGTACATAGGGATCTGAATGTTGCAGACCCATTGACTACAACCTCTCTCACAAGCATAACATGATCAAACCCAGAACTCATTGAGTGTTAATCACATAGTGATGTGAACTAGATTACTGACTCTAGTAAACTCTTTGGATGTTAGTCACATGGCGATGTGACCTGTGAGTGTTAATCACATGGCGATGTGAACTGGATTATTGACTCTAGTGCAAGTGGGAGACTGTTGGAAATATGCCCTAGAGGCAATAAAAAATTGGTTATTATTATATTTCCTTGTTCATGATAATTGTTTATTATCCATGCTAGAATTGTATTGATAGGAAACTCAGATACATGTGTGGATACATAGACAAACACCGTGTCCCCAGTAAGCCTCTAGTTGACTGGCTCGTTAATCAATAGATGGTTACAGTTTCCTGACCATGGACATTGGATGTCATTGATAATGGGATCACATCATTAGGAGAATGATGTGATGGACAAGACCCAATCCTAAGCCTAGCACAAGATCGTGTAGTTTGTATGCTAAAGCTTTTCTAATTGTCAAGTATCTTTTCCTTAGATCATGAGATTGTGCAACTCCCGGATTCCGTAGGAATGCTTTGGGTGTACCAAACGTCACAACGTAACTGGGTGGCTATAAAGGTGCACTACATGTATCTCTGAAAGTGTCTGTTGGGTTGGCACGAATCGAGACTGGGATTTGTCACTCCGTATGACGGAGAGGTATCTCTGGGCCCACTCGGTAGGACATCATCATAGTGTGCACAATGTGATCAAGGAGTTGATCACATGATGATGTGTTACGGAACGAGTAAAGAGACTTGCCGTAACGAGATTGAGCAAGGTATCGGTATACCGACGATCGAATATCGGGCAAGTGCTATACCGATAGACAAAGGGAATCGTATACAGGATTGATTGAATCCTTGACATCGTGGTTCATCCGATGAGATCATCGTGGAACATGTGGGAGCCAACATGGGTATCCAGATCCCGCTGTTGGTTATTGGCCATAGAGTTGTCTTGGTCATGTCTGCATGGTTCCCGAACCCGTAGGGTCTACACACTTAAGGTTCGATGACGCTAGGGTTATAGGGAAAAGATATGCGTGGTTACCGAATGTTGTTCGGAGTCCCGGGTGAGATCCCGGATGTCACGAGGAGTTCCGGAATGGTCCAGAGGTAAAGATTCATATATGGAAAGTCCCGTTTTGGTGGCCGGAAAAGTTTCGGGCGCTATCGGTAGCGTACCGGGACCACCGGGAGGGTCCCGGTGGTCCACCGGGTGGGGCCACCGGCCCGAGAGGGCTGCGTGGGACAAGTGTGGGAGGGGACCAGCCCCATGTGGGCTGGTGCGCCCCCACCAGGGCCCAAGGCGAAGAGAGAAGGAAAGGGGGGAAGCCCTAGGCTCAGATGGGCCTAAGGCGCACCTAGTGGTGCGTCCCCCCTCTCTCCCCCTTGGCCGCCCCCCTAGATGGGATCTAGGGCTGGCCGCCGCCCCTAGGGGTGGAAACCTAGGTGGGGGCGCAGCCCCTCCCTTCCCCCTATATATACGTGTGGTTTGGGGCTGCCCAACATACGGTTGGACCTCTCTCTCTTGGCGCAGCCCTACCTCTCTCCCTCCTCGTCTCTCGCAGTGCTTGGCGAAGCCCTGCTGGAGTCCCGCGCTCCTCCACCACCACCACGCCATCGTCCTGCTACTGGATGGAGTCTTCCTCAACCGCTCCCTCTCTCCTTGATGGATCAAGACGTGGGAGACGTCACCGGGTTGCACGTGTGTTGAACGCGGAGTCGCCGTTGTTCGGCGCTTAGATCGGAATCAACCGCGATCTGAATCGCTACGAGTACGACTCCTTCATCCGCGTTCTTGCAACGCTTCCGCATCGCGATCTACAAGGGTATGTAGATGCACTCCCCTCTCCCTCGTTGCTAGATTACTCCATAGATTAATCTTGGTGATGCGTAGAAATTTTTTGTTTTCTGCTACGATCCCCAACGCGAAACACATGACTCACTCCTCTCGATACATCCAGGATGCTTCAAGATGTACCATAACCTCAAGCAATCCTATTGGTGGACTCGATGAAAAGAGAAATTGCTCAATTCGTGAACGAGCGTGATGTGTGCAGAAGAGTGAAGGCAGAGTAGCAACGTCCAGCCAGACTCCTTCAACCTCTACCTATTCCCGAGTGGAAATTCGATCACATTGAGATGGATTTCATCACCGGCTTTCCCAAGTCCAAGCGAGGAAATGATGCTATCTTTGTGGAGATTGACAAGCTCACTAAAGTGGCTCAGTTCCTTCCAATCAAAGAATCCATCAACGCAGCACAACTGGCAGAGCTGTATACCTCCAGAATTGTCTCTTTGCATGGTATCCCTCAAGTAATCTCCTCAGATCGTGGAAGCTTGTTCACTTCCAAATTCTGGGATTCCTTCCAATCAGCTATGGGTACCAGGATTCGCTTCAGCACAGCTTTTCACCCTCAGACTAGTGGCCAAGTCCAAATAGTGAACCAAATTCTTGAAGATATGCTCAGAGCTTGTGTAATCTCCTTCGGCATGAAATGGGAAGATTGCCTTCCATTTGCCGAATTCTCCTACAACAATAGCTTCCAAGCAAGTGCAGGCAAAGCACCGTTTGAAATTCTCTATGGCAGAAAGTGTCGTACCCCTCTCAACTAGTCCAAGACTGGTGAACGTCAACTCCTTGGAAATGATTCGGTATCGAGGGCCAAAGAGATGTGCAAAGTCATACGTGAGAATCTCAAAGCCGCGCAATTGCGCCAGAAGAGCTACTATGACCACAAGCATCGTTACTTGGCTTTCGACATTGGTGATCATGTGTATCTCCGTGTTTCTCCCATGAAGGGCACTTAGAGGTTCGGTATCGAGGGCAAGCTTGCTCCAAGATACGTGGGTCCTTTCAAGATTGTTGGCAAGAGAGGCGATCTAGCCTACCAACTCGAGCTTCCCTCCAACTTTACAAATGTACACGATGTGTTTCACGTGTCACAACTTCGCAAGTGCTTCAAGACGCCTGAACGCACCATTCCTTTCGAAGAGATTGATCATCAACAAGACTTGTCTTATCGTGAGCACCCCGTTGCTATCCTTGAAGAAACTGAGCGCAATACCTGCAACAACTCCATCAAAATCTTGATAGTCAAGTGGTCACACCATACCGGCCGAGAAGCTACATGGGAACGAGAAGATCATCTCCGTTCTGAGTATCCCGCTTTCTTTCAGTCCTAGATCTCGGGATGAGATCTTTTCGTAGTGGAGGAGAGTTTGTATCACCCCAGATGTAAAACTTCATTATATGGCAATATATATTTACCTTTTTGGCCCTATCCTTTCTTTGGGGGTTTATCTTTCATTAATGCTTTGTCATCTTTGCTTCATTATCATCATATGCATCATGGTCATATCATATTGCATTCTTGCCTTTGTCATAATGCATTCTCATTCTCACCATGTGCATTGTGGTTCCTTGCTTGTTATATTGTTCCTTGATCCATGTGGTCATATCATGTTGCATTCTTGATGTTTTTGTTAGAGCCATCTTACCTCCTCCTTTAATGTTCATCTTCTCCATATAATTCTTGCACCTTGTCTTTAACCTCTCTGCCAAATTTCATTCTTTTTTAAACTGATTTGGTTAGGTTCAAAATGCCTCAAGTTTGAAGGTAATTCAAACTTGGTATATTTTTTCTACCTCAAAAAAATGTCCAACTCATTTTTGTAAAATAGAGCTCAATCCCAGGAGCTTGAGGATATTTATATATCTGCCCAACTCCTCTTCTATCACCCTGGACTTTTTCTTTTTTACAGCTGTTTAATTATATAAACAGAAATAGAAAAGAAGGAGAAGGCATTACCTGGGCCTAGCCGCAGCAACTCAGCTTATTGGGCCTCTCTTCCCTAGCCAGCCCGCACACTCCTTTCGATCCACACAGCCCACCAGCGCTCCTACCCCTGTTCATCTCCCTCCTCCTGTACGGCAAGACATCCAGAGCCTCCACGCCGGCACCCTGGCTGATTTGACGGCTCGAGCTCGTCCCCAGCCCCTACAAAACATGTCCCCGGTGCCCTAGTCCTCCTCCTCCCTCCGTTCCGCCCCTCTCTTTCCCATTCTGCCGCCAGGTGAGACCTCTCCACGCCATAGCCGATGCCATGGCCGAACCAAGCTCAAGCTCGAGCCCGGCTTGAGCCGTGCCTCCTTTGTCCTTCTCTCGCTGCGGGAGTCGCCGTGACGACCTCCGCCACCTGTACTCGCACAGCACGGCCTGGAGCTCCCTCCACGATGTCTTTGGGGCCGTCTTCTTCCTCGGGTCTGAGAACTGACGGCGATCGTCTCTTCTTCTCGCTTCCTCCACTGTGCCTCCGAGCCGATCGTCTACTCCGAGCGTCCCACTGTGAGCCTCCGCTTCTCCCCACCTATTTCTTTCGCCGTTCCCGCTAATTAGCCTTTGTTCCATCGCTCCCACGCCGCGCGCAAGCCACGACCACCATGGCAGCGAGCGAAAGCTCGAGTTTTGCCCTCTGCACGCACACACGCGTCATCTGCTCGCCTGTAACACACACACGCGAGCACCTACACCAACCAGCACCTCACCAGCACCCGCAGGTCACGTCCCACGTCTGAGCTGCATGCCCGTGTCGCCGCTTCGCCCAACACCATAGCCCATGCCTCGCCGTGCGTGAGATGAGTTCAAGTTCGTGTTCGAGCAGCCCTGGCGTGCACTACCAGTAGTCGCTCCGCATGCAGGGATCGCAACCCCACCAAGACCTGCGTTCCCACCACGCACCCAGGCCCTGCCGCCGCCGTTGCTGCCGCCGACGTCATCGTCAGACGGCTCCGTTCTGGTGCAGAGCAAATCCGGGCGTAGGGCTTGTTCAATTCGAGCAGAGCCCGAAACCTATCAGCTTCCCCCCCGCCTAGCCTAGTGGATCGCCGTTCTCACCCACAACCCGCAGACCCGTGTTCGATCCGCCGCGGTCACAGTAAACTCCCTCTTTTTATTTTATTTTTTGCTTCGTTTGGTCCAGTTCAGTTCGATTTTATTTTTTGCTTCGTTTGGTCCAGCTCAGTTCGAGCCTTGAGGTTATGTTCATTCGAGCCCTACCTGCATCACAAGCACACGGCTAGCCCGACTGGTCAGCACCCAACACGCACACTAGGATGTCCTTGGTTCAATTCCCAGGCGCCCCAATTTTTGCTTGCTTGCACGCACACCCACAATCAACCTCTTGGCCCAGATTCCATCCCTGGGCCACTGCATAGCATTGCAATCCGGCCCGCGAGCATTTTTTTGCTGTTCTTGTGTTTTTCCTATTTTGTCAAAACATGCATATTTACAGATTATGCCACAATTTTGCTTTGCTCAATCTTCTTATCCATGCATCCAAACATAACATGTCATATATCCTAGATGCTCAGAATTTCATGTAGAATAATAATATGAAGTTTGCTGCCATGTTAAAAACATTTAAAATGATGTTTGCATATGTTTTGCTAATTAACATGTTGGAGTTGGTTTAATTCATAACTTTTAAACCGTAACACTGTTTTGAATGATCTTTATATGATTTTGGGGTAGAATTTTGCATAGAATAACATGGTTTAATCTGTTTTGCTGTTAAATAAAAATAAAAATGGGGTAATAGGCAGAACAGTACCAAACATAATTATGCTCATGGGGATTTTCTGGAATTGTTGTTTGTTACTTCCGGCCCCATTTAAATTGCTCGTATGATGAAGTTGGTTTTGGTGTTGCACTCTTTCCCATGCTAAAGAACAATTTAAACTTGTTGGGTGCTTAACTGGTTCAATAAATAGTTATGTGTGGCTATGTTGTTCTTGCATTCTTTTGCATGATTGTGGTCACTTTAATGAATTGTGTTCTTGCATTATGCCTTTGCCACATGTTGCACACATCATGTTCCTTATGATGCATCATTTCATGTCCATGCCCATATGCATCTTGCTTGCATCATGTGTTTGAGCATTGCATGGTGATTGATTTTGTTCCGGTGTTGTATTGTTGTGTTGGTTAGAGCCCGGTGACGATTCAGAGTTCGAGGGTCCTGTCGAGATTGAGTTTGAGGAGCAAGGTTGTGATCCTTCCGTGGACTTAACAGGCAAGATGACCGTTCCCCGATATCACCTCTACGTTTGCTTTGCTAGTTGTCTTGCTCTATAGTTACGCCTCGATGCCTATTCTTGTCTTGTCAGCCTCCTATGTTGCCATGAAGCACTCTAACCGCCTTCCCAGCAAAGCGTTGTTTGGCTAAGTACGCTTTTGCTTAGCCCCTCTTATAGTGTTGTTAATTGCAGGTGAAGTTTGAAGATTGCTCCATGTTTGGACTTGTTTATTCGGATAACACAATATATATATCTTGATTAATTAATGCACATATATATTGGTAATGGGTGGAAGGCTTGGCCTTCTGCTTGGTGTTTTGTTCCACTCATGCTTCCTTAGGACCCGATAAACCGGTGTTATGTTCCTTGATTTTGCGTTCCTAACACGGTTGGGGTTTATGGGCCCCCCATGATAATTTGCATTGCTTAAAGCTTTTCCAGCAAGGCCCAACCTTGGTTTTACCACTTGCCTAATAACTAAAAATGCATAGGGAGTAATTAAACCGAGGATTATTTTAAACAACAAGCCGGGCCAGTGCTCCTCTGAGTGTTGGCCCAACTGGGCGATGTCCGGCGCCCCCTGGGCAACCAGGGTCTCAGCCAACCCGACGTCTTGCCTATCCAGTGTGCACCGAGAACGAGATACGTGCGACTCCTATCGGGATTTGTCGGCACATAGGGCGGACTTGCTGGATTAGTTTTACCTTTGTCGAAATATCTTGAGCACGGGATTCCGAGAATACGCGGGTCTTCCCAACAGGGAGTTGCGACTCCGCGGATCATGAGCTTGTGATGGGCTAAGTTGGGACACCCCTGCAGGGTTGTGATCTTTCGAAAGCCGTGCTGGCGGTTATGTGGTAGATGGGAATTTGTTAATATACGGTTGTAGATAACTTGACAACATATCCTTAAGAATACACTACCTGTGTGAGTACCCAGATGGTATCTTTTCGAAGGGGTTTTCGGAAAGTGAACACGGTGGGGTTATGCTTGAACGTGAGTAGCTAGGATCACTTCTTGATCAACTTTGGCGACCGTTGGCACATATTCTCATCTCGCTCTGAACTCGTAAGCTAGTTGCTTAGTGCTTGCTGCAAACACTTTATTACCTCTCCACACCTAAAGGCTTTGTTAGTTTTGATACCCGGGAATGGGATTGCTGAGTCCTTGTGACTCACAGATTACAACACACACGAGATGTGGGTACAGCCGAGTACGACGCAGGAGATGGATCGGAACTTCACTGGGAGTTCGATGAAGAGCGTGGCCGTTTCTATGTTACGTATCCCGACGATCAATAGTGGTTCCTACTAGGGACGATCAGTACTTGTGTTGTGGTATCTTTTCTCGTTTGGATTTCGTTCGTAGTCGGACCCTGTGTTATTTGGATGAATGTATGCTACTGTATTCATTGTGTGACGTGGAGAGTGTAAGCCAACTATTTTTCCTCTTTCATCCCTGAACTTTTACATGAGTTATGCAAAGATACCACGCTTGCGATCATTCCAGAATGCGCTTATGTCTCTAAGTTGTGCCTCGACACGTAGGAGATATAGTCGCAACCTAGGCATTATATTGTGTTTCCCTTTGCAAGCACGAATGTCAGTAGTTATGCATTGAAACTGTGTTAGTTATGTTTAATGTTCTCTTATGATGGTTTTCGCTCCTTCGTTTATCGCTTTTAAATATCTTGCTAGCCTCCACTTTGTACTAAGTAGAAATACTACTTCTGCATTCAAAATCCTAAAATCCAAGTTGTGCCAAATGAGTCCATCATACCTACCTATATGCAGTATTTCCGTGCCGTTCTAAGAAAATTTGAATGTGCCAACTCTAATTTCAAAATAAATTCCTCTTTTGTGTGACCGTACCGCTCATGAAGCGGTGAGGGGTGGCTAATATGTTTCATGCTAGATGTGCTATTCTCAAGATGAGTGTTTATTCATTTGTCATTTGTCAGGACCCCGATCCTAAGTCACATCGATCTAGCTGTAACATGTCATATCACTTTGCGGCCTCATGCACGGTAACCCCACGGGTGCCACCTTACCTGGCCCGGGACCGTTTGCGCATTTTGGCACACGTATATGACAGTGTCGCTAGCATCCATATGACAGAGAACCCGGGCCGACATGGCTAGTTATAAACCAAAAGTGGCACTAGATTACAGAGACAGGCATCCATGACCCAGCAACGAACGTGTCGGTCATCAACGTATGAACCCAAGTCGTAGCAAGCTACATGGACTTAAAGGAACAACGCGTGACATTTCCCCTAAGGGACAGACACAGGAACGAAGAAGGACACATGCCGGCCAGCCTACGTGTTCCGAGCAGTAGCAAGCTACCAAGGCTCATTGGAATCACTAGGAGGCATTTCCCTGTAAGGTAGGCTACCAAAGGAAAACAACTAGGTGTCGGATCCCACACATACCAAGCATTTCAACCATACACACAATATGCTCAATATGTGCAAATACAACATTGCATCACAACAGAACTCTATGACTCAAAGTACTTTATTTAAGAGGCTCCAAGAGCCATACATAACATATCCATACAGGTAGGGGTCACATGACCCAACACTCAAGTCATACAGTCATACAAGCACAAGCGGAAGCTACATGTCTGAGTACAGACAACTTAGAAAATAAAACAGGCTTGGTGTAGCCTGACTATCTACAAGGCCCTTCACAAGCTCCAGATCTCCGTCTGGGTGTCAAGCTACTCGTCGACGTCAACGTCTATGTAGAACCCATCAGCAGGGGCAGGGTTCTCCTCTGCAACAGTTATTAAGCAAACATGAGTACAAAGGTACTCAGCAAGTCTTACCACAGAACCTAGCATACATGCAACATTATCAACAGGGGGCAGTGGAGTTTATAGCAGAAAGCCAGATTTGACTCTTGGCTAACCTATACTACAACTCTCAACAGATTGCAAGATGTTATTACGAACACGAGTCCTCTACTCACCACAACAATACACTACCGAGGATCCTCTTCTGTCATCCTACGGAAGGGCCATCCACGGCACTCACACTTATCTTGAGGCTTTTAGTAGAATCCATCGACTTGTCTATGAACTGTAAGAGTAACCAAGTAGTCCGTACCGCGAACAACGGCTATTCGAATAGATTGATAACCCTGCAGGGGTGTACCTCTTCACACACGCTCCCACCACTTATCGCCGTTTACTCGACATGTACTCGGCAACCTTCAAACGGAAGCCCAGCGAGGGTGTCGGCCACGACCTGACTAACTACTCAAGTCTCTCGTCCAGGTTTATCGCCTATTTGGGTTCCATCCGTGGGGAGATCCGGCCGGGGTGTCGCTCACGGCCCCAAACGATGTGTACAGGGTTCCCGAGTCACCAAACGGGCAACCGGTACACCGTGCCACGTACCTGTCGCATCACAACCCACCCCGAGGGTCAGCGCTGTGCACGACCTCCAGTAAGCTATAAACACCAGAAACTAGTTGCAACTCCTGGACAGAGATCGAGGGTAATTAATAAGCCGAGAGGGTCAATTAAGGATCCCAATGTGTGGTAGTAGCTGTAACCTGAACCACACATACAGATCTCGGGTCCTATGGACGATTCCAATGAAACAACCCACCATGTACTCCTACATGGCCTTTCATCGATACCTTTACCAAGCGTATTCCACACTTCCTTCTCTTTATCAGTATGATCATTTCACTCTGATCCATCACCCAGATGAACCAGACCAGACACAACTCTAAGCATAGCAGGCAACATAAACAAATAGCATGGTGGATCACACATCACATGGCTCAATCAACTCCTACACATGCTAGTGGGTTTCAACTATTTACTGTGGCAATGACAGGTCATGCAAGGGAATAGGGTTCAACTACCGTAGCAAGTAGCAGTTCACACGCTATTGCCTTAATGCAGTAAACGAGAGCAGGAGCGAGAAGATTGGGTTTGTATCGGAATGATCAATGAATGCTTTCCTGACAAAGTGGTTGTCGGGTACTACTCTTCAACTGGATACGCAGCAGTATCCTCGGGAGCAGGACCTAACACAGAGAATACCGGCGATACAATCATTAAACAACCAAATGCAACAATATGATGCATGCTCATGACATGGCAAGATGCATGTGTGTTGGGCTAATGCAACTATAACCAGAGGGGTTTGAGCCTATTTGAATCAAAGATTCAAATTGGCACTTTAGCAATTATTTAAAAATGTGCATTATCATGTTTTAATGTATACAGCAAGGTTAACTTGCTCAAACATGCATGAAACCAGTGCCATTGGAAAGATTGGATTTTTCTGATCATTTTTCATATATAAATCTTTTCCATCTGAGCTACTGTTGAATTTATATGATTTTTGGAAGTTTAGGCATTTTCTGGAATTTCCTGAATTATTTTTAAATCTAAAAATCCCAGAAAAACCTTTACTGCGTCAGCATGACATCGTGCTGACGTCAGTCAGTCAACAGGAGCTAGTCCAAGTCAAACATGACATGTGGGCCCGACATGTCAGTGTCATAGCTAACTAACAAAATTAATTAGTGAACTAATTAGCTGTCAGTGGGGTCTGGGCCCACGGGTCAGTGACTAAACTAACTAACTAATTAAATTAACACTTAATTAATTAAATTAGCTAATAAGGAAAAGGGTGGCCCACACGTCAGTGACCCAGGGGTGGTCAACCCCCCCGGTCAAACGAGTCAAACTCGCCGGCGAAGTGACGCCGGCGAGGCCAGACACGGCGGCGTGCTTCGGAAAACACCCACAGGGCACGGTTCGAGCTGCGGTTGGGCGCGTTGGAGAGCCCTTGTCGTTGCGCGTCGAACGGTGGTGGTCGCCGGACCTGTGGTGGCCGGAGGCGACGGCAACGAGCTCGACGGCGGCGCCGGCGTTCGGGCGTGTGTGGAGACGCGGCTGCAGTGGCCTAGGCGATGCGTGCGTAGTACCTAGCTCGTCTACGTGCTGCGGCGAGCGAGATGGACATGTGCTAGTGACCAAATGGTCATCGGAGCATCGCCGGCGGCAAGCATGGCGGCGGTGGGTTTCGGTGATCAACGGAGCGGCGGCTACACGACGCAAACGAAGCGGAGAAGAGAGGGGTTCGGCGTAGGAGCTCATAGCGGTGCTAACGAGCTCGACGGAGAGGTCGGGGACGCGCTGCAGCTTCTTAATCGACGGCGAGGTGCTCCGGCGATCCGAGGTTGGGGACGGCGGCGTGAAGACGTTGCAGGGCTCCCGGCGATCCGTGGCTCAGCGAGGAGGTAGAGGGCGTTGCGGCGAACCTTTTGGACACGGTCACGGGACGAGGGGGAGGGTCTAGGTGCGGCAACGGCGAGCGGCGGCGACGGGCGGCTCGGTGGTGAGAGGGAGAGAGCCAGGGGAGGCGATGGGGACGAGGGGAAAGTGCGAGAGGGGTCGGGGAAGCTGCATGGCGACGCCAGGAGACGTCCAGGCCGTCGGGAGGCAGGCAGGCAGGGTGGAGGTGGCCGGGCGCGTGCCGGCGCGCGACGGCCACGCGCGCTGCCGACTGGCGCGAGGAGGAAGGCGACAGAACGGGGCTGGTGGGCTGGGCCGGCCTGCTACAGTGCTGGGCCCGAGTTAAGTCCTTTCTCTCTTTCTTTTCTTTCCTATTTCTTTTCTGTTTCATTTGTTTTGCAACTTTGTTTAATTAATAAAAATGCTAGAACATTTTTATAACTCATGAAACTTGTCATGCCCACAGTATATAATATGAACAATATGGAACATTATAGTTTATGATTATTTGAGCATTTAAAAATATTTTATAGCATTTAAATGCCCAAACACAAATACCATATGATTTAATCCAGAGCCCTTGGATGTCCTAGAAAATTGTGCACCATTTTTAGCAAAGGTTTGAGACCAAGGCAGAAATGATGAACATTTTTGAAGGGCATTTTGGGTACATTGGAAAATATTTTATCAAACCCTAGTTGTTAGAAGAGGGGTGCTGGGGTTTCTGTCATTCCCATTTCAAGTTTCTTTGATAAGTAAACATGATGCACACTCTAGCTAGCCCTAATGCAAGTGCTTAACTAGGGATGTGACAACTCACCCCCACTTAAAAGAATCGCGTCCCGAGATTCGGGTTCCTCCGGAAAGAGGGTGGGGTACTCAAATCGAAGACGATCCTCCCTTTCCCAAGTAGCTTCATTCTCGGAATGATGTGACCATTGAACCTTGAGAAACTTGATATTGTGGCGTCGAGTGGTGCGCTCGGTTTGATCAAGAATACGAACGGGGTATTCTCGATATGTGAGATTGTTCTGGAGATCAAGCGTTTCGTGGTCCACTCCGCGGATAGGATCCGAGAAGCAACGCCTGAGTTGAGAAATGTGGAACACGCCATGAACTCTGGATAGGTGCGGAGGTAGTTCCAATTGGTAGGCAACTTCTCCTCGTTTGGCAAGAATGCGAAAAGGACCGATGTAACGAGGGGCCAATTTGCCTTTGACACCGAAGCGATGGGTTCCCTTAAGAGGAGTAACCCGAAGGTAAGCCTTATCGCCGACTTCAAAAGTCACGGCCTTATGATGACTATCATATTGGCTCTTCTGGCGAGACTGGGCTGTTTTCAATTTCTCACGAACGATGCGAACTTGGTCTTCTGCTTCCTGGATCATATCCGGGCCAAAGAATTGTCTTTCCCCGGTTTCTGACCAGTTAAGAGGTGTTCGACACCTTCGTCCATATAGAACTTCGAAGGGAGCTTTACCCAAGCTGGCTTGATAACTATTGTTATAAGCGAATTCGGCAAATGGAAGACACTTTTCCCATTCCATACCGAAAGAAATGACAGAGGCTCGAAGCATGTCTTCCAGAATTTGATTGACTCGTTCCACTTGACCACTTGACTGCGGATGGAAGGCGGTACTGAAAGAGACATGAGTTCCCATAGCATTCTGGAAACTTTCCCAAAATCGTGAGGTGAAAATACTTCCACGGTCTGAGTTAATCTCCAACGGCACACCATGAAGTGATACTATCCGAGAGACATACAAGTCTGCTAGCTGGCTAGCGGTAATGCTCTCTCGAACAGGCAGGAAATGAGCTACTTTAGAGAGGCGGTCGATAACGACGAAGATAGCATTATTCCCTTTCCTGGTCCTGGGAAACCCGGTAATGAAGTCCATACCGACTTTATCCCATTTCCATTCAGGAATAGCTAAAGGTTGAAGGGTGCCAGCAGGCCGTTGATGCTCTGCTTTGACTCGATGACAAACATCGCAGTTAGCAATGAATTGAGCGATTTCTCTCTTCATCCTGGTCCACCAGAATCTCTGGCGTAGGTCCTGATACATTTTGGTACTACCGGGATGAATCGTGAGAGGAGATTCATGAGCCTCCTTAAGAATCATTTGTCGTAGCTGTTGTTTCTTGGGTACCACCAAGCGGTTCTCGAAGTACACAACACCTCGATCATCCATAGAGAAACTCCTAGCAACTCCGCTAGCAATGTTCTCCTTGATCCGAGATATGCCTTTATCATGCCGCTGGGAAACTATGATTTGATCCATAAGGGTAGGTTTCCCCACCAAGGTGGAAAGGAATCCTCGAGGAACAATGTGAAGGTTAAGCTTACGAAATTCCTCGTGGAGAAGTGGTTGCCCTTGTTGTAACATTAAGTTGTTACAATAAGACTTACGACTTAGCGCATCAACCATGACATTGGCCTTTCCAGGGGTATAGGTGATTCCTAAGTCGTAGTCTGTGAGCAACTCAACCCAACGTCTTTGCCTGAGATTTAGATCCGGTTGGGTGAAGATATGCTTCAAACTTTGATGATCAGTGAAGATTTCACAGCGATTACCAAGGAGGTAATGTCGCCATGTTTTGAGTGCATGGACTACAGCTGCAAGCTCTAGATCATGAGTACGATAGTTATCCTCATGTGGACGCAACTGTCGAGATGCGTATGCAATCACTTGACGATCTTGCATGAGTATGCAACCTAGTCCTTGTCGCGAGGCGTCGCAATAGATTATAAATCCTTGGAAAAGTCTGGTGGTACCAGTACAGGTGCAGATGTCAGGCGTCTTTTCAGTTCCTGAAAACTGGACTCGCACTGTGGGGTCCACTCAAACTTTTTATCTTTCTTGAGGAGTTCAGTTAGAGGTTTAGCAACCTTGGAGAAATTCTCAACGAAGCGTCGGCAATAGCTCGCTAAGCCAAGAAAACTCCTAACTTGCTTGACCGATTCAGGGGGAGTCCAATCAAGGACGGCTTGAACTCGCTCGGGATTGACAGCAATACCCTTACCATAAATCACATGACCTCGATAGGTTACTTCCGGCAACCAAAATTCACATTTAGAGAATTTGGCATAAAGGCGGTGCTCTCGAAGTTTCGTCAATACCAGCCTTAAATGCTCGGCATGATCTTCCTTGTTCTTGGAGTAGATGAGTATATCATCGAGGTATACCACGACGAATTTATCCAAGTACTCCATGAATATAGAATTCATTAACCAAGAAAAGGTAGCTAGGGCATTGGTTAACCCAAAGGACATGACGGTGTACTCATATTGGCCATAACGAGTAACAAAAGCCGTTTTAGGAATGTCCCCGTTCTTGATTTTGATTTGATGGTAACCCAACCTCATATCCATCTTAGAGAAGACTGAGGATCCAGCGAGCTGATCATACAGGTCATTGATCATGGGGAGCGGATACTTGTTCTTTATGGTGACCAGATTGACAGGTCGGTAATCTACAACCATCCGCTCCGTTCCATCCTTCTTCTTGACGAAGAGGACGGGGCAAGCCCAAGGGGAAGAACTAGGACGGATGAAACCCTTTTGCAAGGACTCATCGAGTTGTTTCTTAAGCTCAGCTAATTCTAGGGGTGCCATCTTATAAGGTCTCCTAGAGATTGGGACAGTTCCAGGGATAAGATCTATCACGAACTCGACATCTCTGTCAGGTGGAATTCCTGGCAGTTCTTTTGGAAAAACATCCGGAAAGTCACGGACTACCGGGATATCTTAAATTCTGGTAGAGGGCTGATATTAAGAGAGTAGAGCTGACGCTCAGCCATTCGGGTCAAGACATTGACTATCTTGCCGGATGAATGTGTAAGTTGAACGGTCCTAGTATAGCAATCAATCTTGGCGTAATGAGTTGTCATCCAATCCATACCCAAAATGATGTTTATGTCCGAGGACTTGAGAGCGATTAGAGATGCTAGGAAAACAAGTCTATCGACAAGGATTTCATTTCCATGGCTTACCCTAGAGGTTTGCCACTTTGAACCAGGAGTTTGAATAACCATGGAAGTAGGCATGTCACAAAAAGTCATGTTGTGCAATCGAGCATAGCTCTCAGATATGAACGAATGGGATGCTACAGTATCGAAAAGAATAGATGCCGGATGGCAGTTAACGAGAAGCGTACCAAGGACGACGTTAGGATCCTCATAAGCTTCCTCGGCAGAGACATAGTTGACATGACCACGTGCAGTGGGGATTGGCTTGACATAATTCACCTTGCCGGTTGGCTTACCACGGCCAACGGGTTTTCCTGGCTGGTTCTGGGGACACTCACGCATGTAGTGCCCCGGTTCTCCACACTTGAAGCAGGTCACAGTGTTAGTGCGTGGAGCAAAGTTGGAAGGTGGTCCTCCATAGGTCTTAGCAGGTGCAAACTGTTGAGTTGGGCGAGGCGCCTCATAGGATGGCCTCGGTGTGTACTTGGGTGGCAGAGCAGTGTTAGGAACCCACACACGGCGCTTGTGAGAGCCAGAGCCGGATGAGGAACCAAAGTCTCGAGTATGCTTGCGGGTGGCCTCGAAGTCGGTCTGGCCTGTTTCAACACTGATAACCTTGTTTACCAACTTCTGGAAGGAAGTGCACTCGTGCAGACGTAGATCTCGGCGGAGTTCAGGGCTGAGTCCCTTGCGGAACCTCGCCTGCTTCTTGGCATCGGTGGATACTTCCTCAGGTGCATAGCGTGCCAAGTTGCCAAACTCGCGACTATAGCCATCCACAGTTAACCGGCCCAGGGTGAAGTTGCAGAATTCCTCCCGCTTGCGATCCATGAGACCTTCCGGAATGTGATGTTCACGGAATGCCTCACTGAACTCAACCCAAGTAGTGATTTGGCCAGCAGGACGCATAGCTTCAAAGTTTTCCCACCAAAGACTGGCAGGGCCCTCAAGATGGTAGGCGGCGTAGGTAACCTTGTCAGCTTCGGCCACACGGGCAGAGTGTAACTTGTGGGTGATACTACGTAGCTAGTCATCCACATCCAGAGGTTCAGTGGAGTGATGGAACTTCGGTGGGCACATCTTGATAAAGTCATTGATTGACACCACGTCATTCCTCTGACGGAACCCAGTGTTCTGCTCTATATGTTCCAGCAGACGGTTGGTCTCTCTCTTGTTCCGTTCTGCCTCGAGCATAACTTCTGCCAAGGAGGGTGGCTGGGGCAGATTCCCATCTCTAGCCCGACCATCCTAGGAAAACAAAACAACGATTTAGACAAGGATGGCAAAAATTTGACATAGAAGTGCAGAATGTAATGGATGACACGGAATGCAGAGATGTTCATCCGTACGACATGGTAATATAGAAACTGCCATATATACACCAGTGGTCATACACACCATACATAGTTTAGTACAAGCCAAGGCTAAAGTACAACTGCGGTGAAAGACGATACATCCCATCAGAGGCATTCCAAGCTCCTATACATTATTTAACTACACCTCCGGAACTCAGTACACACTAAGTCATATTCCACAAGACGCGCAGGACTGTGGAAATACAACTACTACAGTACTACTACTACCACAGTCTAGCTCAGACATTCCCGTAGTAATCTTCGTAAAGATTACCACCGTAGCCTGGAAGTGGAACAAACGGATCTTGGAACTCGCGAGCACTCGATGGCTGTGGACCATAGGGACATGGATGTGGCCTCGGTCCCGAGGCTGGTGGTAACCGACGCCCACGTGGAGGTGTAATACCCCCAACGTCACGCCAATCCATGCGATCAGGCAGACGAGTCCGCACGGGATACAAATCCCGCATGTCCAGATATCCGGCGTGCACAACAGGTGCAAGCCGTGTCAAAGTAGTCCAGTGGGCGGCTCGAGTGTTATACAGCTCCATTCGGAGGGCACGGACCTCACGGTCCCTATCCTCCAGCATCTGAACAGTAGTCTGAAGCAGTGGCTCTTCATGAGCAACATCAGTATACAGACCAGTGTAGTAGCCTTCCTCTCCGGGAAGTGAGGCTGGCATGTAACAGAACTCAGTGTTCAGCAACAGGGCATGCCTGCCCCGGAGAATGGTCATCATCGAATAGGCGGCATCCTGCACTGCCATCTCGATGGTAACCCCGAGTCCATAAGACCAATGGATGGGGTCGTTAGTGTTGGGGAACGTTGCATGGGAAACAAAAATTTTTCCTACGTTCACCAAGATCAATCTAGGAGATGCATCTACGAGGGGAGAGTTGGATCCACATACCCTTGTAGATCGCTAAGCGGAAGCGTTCAAGAACGCGGTTGATGGAGTCGTACTCGCCGCGATTCAGATCGCCGAAGATCCTAGCACCGAAGCAACGGTGCCTCCGCGTTCTTCACACGTACAGCTCGGGGACGTCTCCTTCTTCTTGTTCCAGCAAGGGGGAAGGAGAGGTTGATGGAGACACCGGCAGCACGACGGCGTGGTGGAGATGGTGGTGGAGGATTCCAGCAGGGCTTCGCCAAGCACTGCGGAGTTCACGAAGATGGATGTGGGAGAGGGAGGGCAGCGCCGAGGCACGAACGTGTGTGGCTGCCCTCCCTCTGCCTCTCTTTATATAGGGGGAGTAGAGGGGAGGGGGCGCCCTAGGGTTTACCCCTAGGGGCGGCGGCCAAGTGGAGATGGGGGGGCGGCGGCCAGGGCTGCGGCCAGGGTTAGGGCTCCCCCCCCCAGGCGCCTTGCCCCCCAAGCTAGGGGGTGCGGCAGCCCTAGGAGGGGCCAGCCCCCCTTGCGCATGAGGAGAGGGTCCAGGGGGGGGGGCGCACAGCCCTATGAGGGCTGTTGTGTCCCCCCTTTGTGGCCCATTAGGCCCGAAACTCCTTCCGGGACCCCCGAAACCCCTTTCGGTCATCCGCCGACTTCCCGATGCTCCCCGGAACACTTCCGGACTCCGATCACTCTCATCCTATATATCAATCTTCGTCCCCGGACCATTCCGGAGACCCTCGTCACGTCCGGGATCTCATCCGGGACTCCGAACAACCTTCGGTAACCATGCACTGTTCTCACTAACAACCCTAGCGTCACCGAACCTTAAGTGTGTAGACCCTGCGGGTTCGGAAACTATGCAGACATGACCGAGACACTCCCAGGTCAATAACCAATAGCGGGATCTGGATACCCATATTGGTTCCCACACGTTCCACGATGATCTCATCGGATGAACCACGATGTCAAGGATTCAGGCAATCCCGTATACAGTTCCCTTTGTCTCGTCGGTATGTTACTTGCCCGAGATTCGATCGTCGGTATCTCTATACCTAGTTCAATCTCGTTACCGGCAAGTCTCTTTACTCGTTCCGCAATACATAATCCCGTGACCAACTACTTAGTCACTTTGAGCTCATTGAGATGACGTATTACCGAGTGGGCCCGGAGATACCTCTCCGTCACACGGAGTGACAAATCCCAGTCTCGATCCATGTCAACTCAACAGACACCTTCGGAGATACCTGTAGAGTACCTTTATAGTCACCCAGTTACGTTGCGACGTTTGGCACACACAAGGCACTCCTACGGTGTCAGTGAGTTACATGATCTCATGGTCATAGGAACTTATACTTGACATGCAGAAAACTATAGCGATAACTGATACGATCAAAAGCTATGTTTAACGTTTGGGTCTCGTCCATCACATCATTCTCCTAATGATGTGATCCCATTATCAAATGACAACTCATGTCTATGACCTGGAAACCGCGGTCATCTTTGATCAACGAGCTAGTCCTGAAGAGGCTTACTAGGGACACAAAGTTTGTCTATTTATCCACACATGTATCTAAGTTTCCAATCAATACAATTATAGCATGGATAATAAACGATTATCATGAACAAGGAAATATAATAATAACTCTTTTATTATTGCCTCTAGGGAATATTTCCAACAGTCTCCCACTTGCACTAGAGTCAATAATCTAGCATTACAAGGTAATGAATCTAACACCCATAGAGTCTTGGTGTTGATCATGCTTAGCTCGTGGAAGAGGCTTAGTCAACGGATCTGCAACATTCAAATCCGTGTGTACTTTGCAAATGTTTATGTCCTCCTCCTTGACTGAATCGCGGATGGAATTGAAGCGTCGTTTTATGTGTCTGGTCCTCTTGTGAAACCTTGGTTCCTTGGCTAGAGCAATGGCACCAGTGTTGTCACAAAACAGAGTCATTGGGTTCAATGCACTAGGCACAACTCCAAGATCTGTCATGAACTCCTTCATCCAGACACCTTCCTTTGCCGCCTCCGAGGCAGCTATGTACTCCGCTTCGCATGTAGAATCGGCTACCACGCTTTGCTTGGAACTGCACCAGCTTACCGCTCCCCCGTTGAGAATATATACGTATCCGGTTTGAGACTTAGAGTCATCCGGATCAGTGTCAAAGCTTGCATCGACGTAACCCTTTACGACGAGCTCTTGATCACCTCCATAAACGAGAAACATTTCCTTAGTCCTTTTCAGGTACTTTAGGATATTCTTGACCGCTGTCCAGTGATCCATACGAGGATTACTTTGAAACCTTCCGGCCATACTTATGGCAAGGCTGACATCTGGTCTTGTGCACAGCATTGCATACATGATAGAGCCTATGGCTGAAGCATAGGGGACGACACTCATCTTTTCTCTATCTTCCGCAGTCACTGGGCATTGAGTCTTACTCAACTTTGTTCCTTGCAATACCGGCAAGAACCCCTTCTTGGATTGATCCATTTTGAACTTCTTCAAAACTTTATCAAGGTATGTACTTTGTGAAAGTCCTATCAAGCGTCTTGATCTATCTCTATAGATCTTGATGCCCAATATGAAAGCAGCTTCACCGAGGTCCTTCATCGAAAAACTCTTGTTCAAATACCCCTTCACGCTATCCAAAAATTCTATGTTGTTTCCAATCAGCAATATGTCATCCACATATAATATTAGAAACGCTATAGAGCTCCCACTCACTTTCTTGTAAATACAAGCTTCTCCGTAAACTTGTACAAACCCAAACGCTTTGATCACCTCATCAAAGCGAAGATTCCAACTCCGAGATGCTTGCACCAGCCCATAAATGGAACGCTGGAGCTTGCATACTTTGTCAGCATTCTCTGGATCGACAAAACCTTCCGGTTGTATCATATACAACTCTTCCTTGAGAAAACCGTTAAGGAACGCTGTTTTGACATCCATCTGCCAAATTTCATAATCGAAATATGCAGATATTGCTAACATGATTCGGACGGATTTAAGCATCGCTACGGGTGAGAAAGTCTCATCGTAGTCAATTCCTTGAACTTGTGAAAAACCCTTTGCCACAAGTCGAGCTTTATACACGGTGACATTGCCGTCAGCGTCCGTCTTCTTCTTAAAAATCCATTTATTCTGAATGGCCTTCCGCCCTTCAGGTAATACTTCCAAAGTCCATACTTTGTTTTCATACATGGATCCCATCTCGGATTTCATGGCCTCTAACCATTTGTCGGAATCCGGGCCCACCATCGCTTCTCCATAGCTCGTAGGTTCACTGTTGTCTAACAACATGACCTCCAAGACAGGGTTACCATACCACTCAGGTGCAGTGCGTACCCTTGTCGACCTACGAGGTTCAGTAGTAACTTGATCAGAAGCTTCTTGATCATCATCATTGGCTTCCTCTTCAACCGCTGGAGGCTCCACAAAAACATCTTTCTGTGCTGCGCAACTCTCTAGTTGAAGCAGAGGTTCAATAACCTCATCAAGTTCTACCTTCCTCCCACTCAATTCTTTCGAGAGAAACTCTTTCTCGAGAAAGGACCCGTTCTTAGCGACAAACACTTTGCCCTCGGATCTGAGATAGAAGGTGTACCCAACAGTTTCTTTTGGGTATCCTATGAAGACACATTTGTCCGCTTTGGGTTCGAGCTTTTCTGGCTAAAGCCTTTTGACATAAGCATCGCAACCCCAAACTTTGAGAAAAGACAACTTAGGTTTCTTACCAAACCATAGTTCATACGGTGTTGTCTCAACGGACTTAGATGGAGCCCTATTTAAAGTGAATGCAGCTGTCTCTAACGCATATCCCCAGAACGATAGTGGCAAATCGGCAAGAGACATCATAGAACGCACCATATCAAATAGGGTTCGATTACGACGTTCGGACACACCATTACGCTGTGGTGTTCCAGGTGGCGTCAACTGTGAAACAATTCCACATTTTCTTAAGTGATTGCCAAACTCATAACTCAGATACTCTCCCCCTCGATCAGATCGTAGGAACTTGATCTTCTTGTTACGATGATTCTCAACTTCACTCTGAAACTGCTTGAACTTTTCAAACGTTTCAGACTTATGCTTCATCAAGTAAATATACCCATATCTACTTAAGTCGTCAGTGAAGGTGAGAAAATAACGATATCCACCGCGTGCCGTGACACTCATCGGACCACACACATCAGTATGTATGATTTCCAATAAGTCACTTGCCCGTTCCATTGTTCCTGAAAACGGGGTCCTAGTCATCTTGCCCATGAGGCACGGCTCGCATGTGTCAAGTGATTCAAAATCAAGAGACTCCAAAAGTCCATCAGCATGTAGCTTCTTCATGCGTTTCACGCCGATATGACCCAGACGGCAGTGCCACAAGAAAGTGGTACTATCGTTGTCTACTCTACATCTTTTGGCATCAATGTTATGAACATGTGTATCATCACTATCGAGATTCAATAAGAATAAACCCCTAACTTCGGGTGCATGACCATAAAAGATATTACCCATATAAATAGAACAACCTTTATTCTCTGATTTAAATGAGTAACCGTCTCGCAATAAACAAGATCCAGATATAATGTTCATGCTCAACGCAGGCACTAAATAACAATTATTCAGGTTCATAACTAATCCCGATGGTAATCGAAGAGCGAGCGTGCCGACGGCGATCACATCAACCTTGGAACCATTCCCCACGCGCATCGTCACTTCGTCCTTCGCCAGCCTCCGTTTATTCCGTAGTTCCTGTTTAGAGTTGCAAATGTGAGCAACCGAACCGGTATCAAATACCCAGGCACTACAACGAGAGTTGGTAAGGTACACATCAATAACATGTATATCACATATACCTTGCTTGTTGTTGTTGGCCCCCTTCTTGTCTGCCAGATACTTGGGGCAGTTCCGCTTCCAGTGGCCGTTCCCCTTGCAATAGAAACACTCAGTATCTGGCTTGGGCCCAGCCTTGGGTTTCTTCACTGGATTAGCAACTGCCTTGCCACCCTTCTTAGAGTTACCCTTCTTGCCCTTGCCATTTTTCTTGAAACTGGTAGTTTTATTGACCATCAACACTTGATACTCCTTCTGGATGTCTGCCTCAGCGACTTTCAGCATTGAAAACAGCTCGGCGATGGACTTGTTCATCCCTTGCATGTTATACTGCTGCACGAAGCTCTTGTAGCTAGGTGGGAGTGACTGGAGAATTCTGTCAATGATAGCCTCCTCCGGGAACACAAGTCCCAGATCAGCTATGCGGGTATAGTACCCAGACATCTTCAGCAAGTGCTCACTGACAGACGAATTCTCCTCCATCTTGCAAGCAAAGAATTTATCGGTGGTCTCATACCTCTCGATTTTAGCATTCTTCTCAAAGATGAACTTCAACTCCTGGAACATCTCATATGCTCCATGACGTTCAAAACGTCTTTGAAGTCCTCCTTCCAAGCTATACAACATGGCACACTGCACGACTGAGTAGTCATCCGAGCGCGTCTGCCAGGCGTTCATAACGTCCACAGAGGCCGGAGCGGGGGGTTCACCTAGCGGTGCACTTAGGACATAAACCTTTTCGGCAGCTGTGAGGATGATCCTCAGATTGCGGAGCCAGTCCACAAAGTTGCTCCCATCATCTTTCAGTTTAGCTTTCTCTAGGAACGCATTAAAATTCAGGGGAGCTACTGCGCGAGCCATCTACAACAAAAGATTTGCAAAGACATTTTTAGACTATTGTTCATGATAAGTGAGTTATTACCTAATCAAATTATTTATAACTCCCACTCAAATTGACATCCCTCTGGTCATTCAAGCGTGACATGATCCAGATCCGCCAACCCAAGTCCGATCATCACGTGAGATGAGGTGGTGTCAATGGTGAACATCTACATGTTGATCATATCTACTATATGACTCATGCTCGACCTTTCGGTCTTCCGTGTTCCGAGGCCATGTCTGTACATGCTAGGCTCGTCAAGTCTAACCCGAGTGTTCTGCATGTGCAAAACTGGCTTGCACCCGTTGTATGCGAACGTAGAGTCTATCACACCCGATCATCACGTGGTGCTTCGAAACGACGAACCTTCGCAACGGCGCACACTCGGGGGGAACACAATTTTATCTTGAAATTTTAGTGAGGGATCATCTTATAATGCTACCGTCGTCCTAAGCAAAATAAGATGCATAAAAGGATTAACATCACATGCAAATCATAAGTGACATGATATGGCCATCAACTCGTGCTTTTGATCTTCATCACCAAAGCACCGGCATGATCTCCATCGTCACCGGCGCCACACCATGATCCCCATCATCATGATCTCCATCATCGTGTCGCCATCGGGGTTGTCGCGCGCCCACCATGCTCTTACTACTATTGCTACCGTTTAGCGATAAAGTAAAGCATTACAAAGCGCTTAATGATTGACACGCAGGTCATACAAAAATTAAAGACAACCCTATGGCTCCTGCCGGTTGCCGTATACATCGACATGCAAGTCGATATTAACTAATACAACATGATCATCTCATACATCAAATATATCTCATCATGTCATTGGCCATATCATATCACATACATACCCTGCAAAAACAAGTTAGACGTCCTCTAATTTGTTGTTGCATGTTTTACGTGGCTGCTATGGGTATCTAGCAAGAACGCTTCTTACCTACGCAAAGCCACAACGGTGATATTTAAGTTGCTATTTAACCTTCTACAAGGACCGCCTTTGTCTATTCCAATTCAACTAAGATAGGAGAGACAGACACCCGCCAGCCATCTTATGCAACAAAAGTCGCATGTCTGTCGATGGAACCGGTCTCATGTACGTGGACATGTAAAGTTGGTCCGGGCCGCTTCATCCCATAATACCGCTGAATCAAGAAAGACCAAGGAGGGAAGCAATCTAAACATCAACGCCCACAAACCCCTTTGTGTTCTACTCGTGAAAGCATCTACGCAAGAACCTAGCTCATGATGCCACTGTTGGGGAACGTTGCATGGGAAACAAAAATTTTCCTACGCTCACCAAGATCAATCTAGGAGATGCATCTACGAGGGGAGAGTCGGATCCACATACCCTTGTAGATCGCTAAGCGGAAGCGTTCAAGAACGCGGTTGATGGAGTCGTACTCGCCGCGATTCAAATCGCCGAAGATCCCAGCACCGAACGGACGGTGCCTCCGCGTTCAACACACGTGCAGCTCGGGGACGTCTCCTCCTTCTTGATCCAGCAAGGGGGAAGGAGAAGTTGACGGAGAAACCCAGCAGCACGACGGCGTGGTGGAGATGGTGGTGGAGGAATTCCAGCAGGGCTTCGCCAAGCACTGCAAACTAGATGAAGATATTCGTGGGAGAGGGAGGGCAGCGCCGAGGCACGGACTTGTGTTGCTGCCCTCCCTCTGCCTCTCTTTATATAGGGGGGAGAGAGGGGAGGGGGCGCCCTAGGGTTTCCCCTAGGGGCCGGCGGCCAAGGGGGGGGCGGCGGCCAGGGCTAGGGTTTCCCCCCCAGGCGCCTTGCCCCCCAAGCCAAGGGGGTGCGGCTGCCCTAGGGGGGCCCAGCCCCTTAGGCGCAGGTGGAGGGGCCTAAGGGGGGCGCACAGCCCCTGTGTGGGCTGTTGCGTCTCCCCACTTATGGCCCATGAGGCCCGCAACACTTGCCGGGACCCCCCGAAACTCCTTTCGGTCATCCGACGACTCCCCGGTGCTCCCCGGAACACTTCCGGACTCCGATTCCCATCATCCAATATATCAATCTTCATCCCCGGACCATTCCGGAGTTCCTCGTCACGTCCGGGATCTCATCCGGGACTCCGAACAAACTTCGGTTACCATGCACTGTTCTCACTAACAACCCTAGCGTCACCGAACCTTAAGTGTGTAGACCCTGCGGGTTCGGAAACTATGCAGACATGACCGAGACACTCCCAGGTCAATAACCAATAGCGGGATCTGGATACCCATATTGGTTCCCACACGTTCCTCGATGATCTCATCGGATGAACCACGATGTCAAGGATTCAGGCAATCCCGTATACAGTTCCCTTTGTCTCGTCGGTATGTTACTTGCCCGAGATTCGATCGTCGGTATCTCTATACCTAGTTCAATCTCGTTACCGGCAAGTCTCTTTACTCGTTCCGTAATACATAATCCCGTGACTAACTACTTAGTCACTTTGAGCTCATTGAGATGACGTATTACCGAGTGGGCCCGGAGATACCTCTCCGTCACACGGAGTGACAAATCCCAGTCTCGATCCATGTCAACTCAACAGGCACCTTCGGAGATACCTGTAGAGTACCTTTATAGTCACCCAGTTACGTTGCGACGTTTGGCACACACAAAGCACTCCTACGGTGTCAGTGAGTTACATGATCTCATGGTCATAGGAACTTATACTTGACATGCAGAAAACTATAGCGATAACTGATACGATCAAAAGCTATGTTTAACGTTTGGGTCTCGTCCATCACATCATTCTCCTAATGATGTGATCCCGTTATCAAATGACAACTCATGTCTATGACCTGGAAACCGCGGTCATCTTTGATCAACGAGCTAGTCCTGAAGAGGCTTACTAGGGACACAAAGTTTGTCTATTTATCCACACATGTATTTGAGTTTCCAATCAATACAGTTATAGCATGGATAATAAACGATTATCATGAACAAGGAAATATAATAATAACTCTTTTATTATTGCCTCTAGGGCATATTTCCAATAGTTAGCTCCAGGATATGAGGGGTATATCCGGACTGTGCAGAAATACTGACTCTGATTGAAATCCCGGTACTGTTCCTCCATGGTGTACTCAGGATACCAGCGATAACCGGTCTCAGTCAGCACACGAACTAGCATGGCCGTGTGACCGGGCACATTAATGCACCGAGTCAAACGAACCACTTGGTGAGGGATGCGGCCAGACATCTGAAACACGAAATAATGCAAAGGCATTAGTGTTTCTGGAAGAAATCGGGCAGCATAACAACTGTAAATGCTCGAACAAAAATTTGAGACATCATACAAATGATAGCATAGCCACTCAACAATCCATATCAAGGTTCCGGGTCCAACAATCATCATACTAAAAGGATAGAAACTGAACTGAGGCTTGAAACCAACAATCCTAAGAGTCTACGGATTAGTAACACGTGAACCTAGTAAGGATAAGAGGCCTAGTCCTAAATCCCCGTAGAAAGAATAGACTGACTCAGATCAGAAGGGCATAAGGTAAAGGAGTAAAAAGAGCCTTACGTTCCCTTCCACAATCAATTCCCCTACATATAACTAAGAATTTTTCTAGACTCAACATCGACCAGTTTGGCTTGAGAAACCTACAGGCAGTCCAGCTCTGATGCCAACGCTGTCAGGACCCCGATCCTAAGTCACACCGATCTAGCTGTAACACGTCATATCACTTTGCGGCCTCACGCACGGTAACCCCACGGGTGCCACCTTACCTGGCCCGAGACCGTTTGCGCATTTTGGCACACGTATATGACAGTGTCGCTAGCATCCATATGACAGAGAACCCGGGCCGACATGGCTAGTTATAAACCAAAAGTGGCACTAGATTACAGAGACAGGCATCCATGACCCAGCAACGAACGTGTCGGTCATCAACGTATGAACCCAAGTCGTAGCAAGCTACATGGACTTAAAGGAACAACGCGTGAAATTTCCCCTAAGGGACAGACACAGGAACGAAGAAGGACACATGCCGGCCAGCCTACGTGTTCCGAGCAGTAGCAAGCTACCAAGGCTCATTGGAATCACTAGGAGGCATTTCCCTGTAAGGTAGGCTACCAAAGGAAAACAACTAGGTGTCGGATCCCACACATACCAAGCATTTCAACCATACACACAATATGCTCAATATGTGCAAATACAACATTGCATCACAACATAACTCTATGACTCAAAGTACTTTATTTAAGAGGCTCCAAGAGCCATACATAACATATCCATACAGGTAGGGGTCACATGACCCAACACTCAAGTCATACAGTCATACAAGCACAAGCGGAAGCTACATGTCTGAGTACAGACAACTTAGAAAATAAAACAGGCTTGGTGTAGCCTGACTATCTACAAGGCCCTTCACAAGCTCCAGATCTCCGTCTGGGTGTCAAGCTACTCGTCGACGTCAATGTCTATGTAGAACCCATCAGCAGGGGCAGGGTTCTCCTCTGCAACAGTTATTAAGAAAACATGAGTACAAAGGTACTCAACAAGTCTTACCACAGAACCTAGCATACATGCAACATTATTAACAGGGGGCAGTGGAGTTTATAGCAGAAAGACAGCTTTGACTCTTGGCTAACCTATACTACAACTCTCAACAGATTGCAAGATGTTATTACGAACACGAGTCCTCTACTCACCACAACAATACACTACCGAGGATCCTCTTCCGTCATCCTACGGAAGGGCCATCCATGGCACTCACACTTATCTTGAGGCTTTTAGTAGAATCCATCGACTTGTCTATGAACTGTAAGAGTAACCAAGTAGTCCGTACCGCGAACAACGACTATTCGAATAGATTGATAACCCTGCAGGGGTGTACCTCTTCACACACGCTCCCACCACTTATCGCCGTTTACTCGACATGTACTCGGCAACCTTCAAACGGAAGCCCAGCGAGGGTGTCAGCCACGACGTGACTAACTACTCAAGTCTCTCGTCCAGGTTTATCGCCTATTTTGGTTCCATCCGTGGGGAGATCCGGCCGGGGTGTCACTCACGGCCCCAAACAATGTGTACAGGGTTCCCGAGTCACCAAATGGGCAACCGGTACACCGTGCCACGTACCTGTCACATCACAACCCACCCCGAGGGTCAGCGCTGTGCACGACCTCCAGTAAGCTATAAACACCAGAAACTAGTTGCAACTCCTGGACAAAGATCGAGGGTAATTAATAAGCCGAGAGGGTCAATTAAGGATCCCAATGTGTGGTAGTAGCTGTAACCTGAACCACACATACAGATCTCGGGTCCTATGGACGATTCCAATGAAATAACCCACCATGTACTCCTACATGGCCTTTCATCGATACCTTTACCAAGCGTATTCCACACTTCCTTCTCTTTATCAGTATGATCATTTCACTCTGATCCATCACCCAGATGAACCAGACCAGACACAACTCTAAGCATAGCAGGCAACATAAACAAATAGCATGGTGGATCACACATCACATGGCTCAATCAACTCCTACACATGCTAGTGGGTTTCAACTATTTACTGTGGCAATGACAGGTCATGCAAGGGAATAGGGTTCAACTACCGCAGCAAGTAGCAGTTCACACGCTGTTGCCTTAATGCAGTAAACGAGAGCAGGAGCGAGAAGATTGGGTTTGTATCGGAATGATCAATGAATGCTTGCCTGACAAAGTGGTTGTCGGGTACTGCTCTTCAACTGGATACGCAGCAGTATCCTCGGGAGCAGGACCTAACACAGAGAATAACGGCGATACAATCATTAAACAACCAAATGCAACAATATGATGCATGCTCATGACATGGCAAGATGCATGTGTGTTGGGCTGATGCAACTATAACCAGAGGGGTTTGAGCCTATTTGAATCAAAGATTCAAATTGGCAGTTTAGCTATTATTTAAAAATGTGCATTATCATGTTTTAATGTATACAACAAGGTTAACTTGCTCAAATATGCATGAAACTAGTGCCATTGGAAAGATTGGATTTTTCTGATCATTTTTCATATATAAATCTTTTCCATCTGAGCTACTGTTGAATTTATATGATTTTTTGAAGTTTAGGCATTTTCTAGAATTTCCTGAATTATTTTTAAATCTAAAAATCCCAGAAAAACCTTTACTGTGTCAGCATGACATCATGCTGACGTCAGTCAGTCAACAGGAGCTAGTCCAAGTCAAACATGACATGTGGGCCCGGCATGTCAGTGTCATAGCTAACTAACAAAATTAATTAGTGAACTAATTAGCTGTCAGTGGGGTCTGGGCCCACGGGTCAGTGACTAAACTAACTAACTAATTAAATTAAAATTTAATTAATTAAACTAGCTAATTAGGAAAATGGTGGCCCACACGTCAGTGACCCAGGGGTGGTCAACCCCCCCGGTCAAACGAGTCAAACTCGCCGGCGTGCTTCGGAAAACGTCCACAGGGCACGGTTTGAGCTGCGGTTGGGCGCGTTGGAGAGCCCTTGTCGTTGCGCGTCGAACGGTGGTGGTCGCCGGACCTGTGGCGGCCGGAGGCGACGGTAACGAGCTCGACGGCGGCGCCGGCGTTCAAGCGTGTGTGGAGACGCGGCTGCAGTGGCCTAGGCGATGCGTGCGTAGTACCTAGCTCGTCTACGTGCTGCGGCGAGCGAGATGGACATGTGCCAGTGACCAAATGGTCATCGGAGCATCGCCGGCGGCAAGCACGGCGGTGGTGGGTTTCGGTGATCAACGGAGCGGTGGCTACACGGCGCAAACGAAGCGGAGAAGAGAGGGGTTCGGCGTAGGAGCTCACAGCGGTGCTAACGAGCTCGACGGAGAAGTCGGGGACGCGCTACAGCTTCTTAATCGACGGCGAGGTGCTCCGGCGATCCGAGGTTGGGGACGGCGGCGTGAAGACGTTGCAGGGCTCCCGGCTATCCGTGGCTCAGCGAGGAGGTAGAGGGCGTTGCGGCGAACCTTTTGGACACGGTCACGGGACGAGGGGGAGGGTCTAGGTGCGGCAATGGCGAGCGGCGGCGACGGGCGGCTCGGTGGTGAGAGGGAGAGAGCCAGGGGAGGCGATGGGGACGAGGGGAAAGTGCGAGAGGGGTCGGGGAAGCTGCGTGGCGACGCCAGGAGACGTCCAGGCCGTCGGGAGGCAGGCAGACAGGGTGGAGGTGGCCGGGCGCGTGCTGGCGCGCGGCGGCCACGCGCGCTGCCGACTGGCGCGAGGAGGAAGGCGACAGAACGAGGCTGGTGGGCTGGGCCGGCCTGCTACAGTGCTGGGCCCGAGGTAAGTCCTTTCTCTCTTTCTTTTCTTTCCTATTTCTTTTCTGTTTCATTTGTTTTGCAACTTCGTTTAATTAATAAAAATGCTAGAACATTTTTATAACTCATGAAACTTGTCATGCCCACTGTATATAATATGAACAGTATGGAACATTATAGTTTATGATTATTTGAGCATTTAAATATATTTTATAGCATTTAAATGCCCAAACACAAATACCATATGATTTAATCCAGAGCCCTTGGATGTCCTAGAAAATTGTGCACCATTTTTAGCAAAGGTTTGAGACCAAGGCAGAAATGATGAACATTTTTGAAGGGCATTTTGGGTACATTGGAAAATATTTTATCAAACCCTAGTTGTTAGAAGAGGGGTGCTGGGGTTTCTGCCATTCCCATTTCAAGTTTCTTTGATAAGTAAACATGATGCACACTCTAGCTAGCCCTAATGCAAGTGCTTAACTAGGGATGTGACATCATTGCACGAGATTATGGCGGTAATAGGGATTCCCACTCCCGAAATAAAAAAGAAATTTACTTTATGTTATCAAATAATAAATTCCTTGGAAAGTGTTGGTATGGAGGGCACTCGTGGATATGGATAAGCCATGGATTGTGAAAGAATGGTGGAAAAAGGAATAAACTTTATTCTCTGTTTGGGAACAACCTACGATATATCTTGCATGGAAAGTGTTAGGAACTCTAGGTCGTTTTCATTGATGGGAAAAGTTTGCCTCCCAAAAAAAATGTATCTCTCAATTTTTAAGCTTTGAGCTATGGCACCTCTATAAACCCCTATTTCCAACTACGGAGGCTTATCTTTTACTTTTTGCAACTATTTGAGTCTCCATCTTCTCTTATAAAGCACCAACAACGGAACACTATTATCACACTTGAGCATTGGATGTAGTTAATATTTGGATGTGTTGCATGAATGGATCAATGGTTGAGCATAATGGGCTAGGGATAACTTGCTTTAGTGTTGATATTTTGAAAGGACATGATTGTTTGTTGGTATGCTTGAGTATTAAAGTCTTCATGTCAAAACTAGACTATTGCTTTGAATCAGATAAAAGTCCAAATATCAATACTACAAAAGAAAAGAATATGTGATGAACATGATAGGCAGCATTCCACATCAATTTTTTGTTTTTATCATTTACCTACTCGAGGACGAGCGGGAATTAAGCTTGGGGATGCTGATACGTCTCCAACGTATCTATAATTTTTTATTGTTCCAAGTTGTTATATTATCATTCTTGGATGTTCCATGTTGTTATATTATCGTTCTTGGATATTTTACAATCACTTTATAATCATTTTATATCATTTTTTGGGACTAACCTATTGACATAGTGCCCAGTGCCAGTTGATGTTCTTTGCTTGCTATTCACATCGCAAACAATCAATACCAAATGGAGTCCAAACGCAGCGAAACTCTTTGGAAATTTTTTCTCGGCCAGAAGACACATGGTGGGCTGAAGAAGTACCAGAGGGGGGCTCCGAGGGGAACACAACACACCAGGGCGCGCATGGGCCCCCGAGCGAGCCCAGGTGGGTTGTGCCCACCTCGGTGGCCTCTCGCATCACCTCTAAGCTCTATAAATACCCCAATATTCCAGAAACCCTAGGGGAGGTGACGAAATTTTAATCCAGCCGCCGCAAGTTCTAGAACCACGAGATCCAATCTAGAGACCTCTTTCGGCACTCCGCCGGAAGGGAACATGATCACGGAGGGGTTCATCATCCTTATTTGTGCCTCTCCGATGATGCGTGAGTAGTTTGCCATAGACCTACGGGTCCGTAGGCAGTGGCCCGATGGCTTCTTGTCTCTTTCTATCTCAATACACTGCTCTCTTGGAGATCCAATTCTTGTAATGACTTTTCGCGGTGAGTTTGTTGGGATTCGATGAATTGTGAGTTTATGACCAGATTTTCCTTGATTTCATATCCATTCTTGATTATTATAGCCTCATATTTCTTCTCCGATATATGGATTTTGTTTGGCCAACTTGATCTATTTATCTTGCAATGGGAAGAGGTGCTTTGTAATGGGTTCGATCTTGCGGTGTCCTCTCCCAATGATAGAAGGGGTAGCAAGGCACACATGTATCGTTCCTATTAAGGATAAAAAGATAGGGTTTATTCCTACAAGAATAGATCTTATCTACATCATGTCATCGTTCTTATTGCATTACTCCATTTTTTCATGAACTTAATACACTAGATGCATGCGGGATAGCTATCGATGTGTGGTGTAATAGTAGTAGATGCAGGTAGGATTCCGTCTACTAATCTTGGACATGATGCCTATATACATGATCATTGTCTTGGATATCATCATAATTTTATTTGATTTTCTATCAATTTCCCAATAGTAATTTGTCTACCCAACGTTGCTATTTGTCGAGAGAAGCCACTAGTGAAATCTACGACCCCCGGTTCTATTTTCCTGTCATGTACTTTTAGATCTATATTGCTATTTGCCTTTTCCTTTATTTGCAATTATATTTTCAGATCTATATTATCAAAATAAAAAAATACCTTGCTGCATTTTATTTGCTTTTATATGCATCTTTCAAACTACTACAATTTTATCCCGTCAAGTTTACAATTTCTGGCACCGTTACCCAAAAGGGATTGACAACCCCTTTAACACGTCAGGTTGCAAGTATTTGTTCTTTGTGTGCAGGTACCGTTTACATAGTGTTGGTGGTTCTCCTACTGGTTCGATAACCTTGGTCTCATCACTGAGGGAAATAACTAATGTAGTTATGCTGCATCATCCCTTCATCTTTGGGGAAATACCAACATAGCTTCAAGCGACATCAATCCCCGGCAACGGCGCCTGAAATTCTTCCTTT
This sequence comes from Secale cereale, assembly GCA_902687465.1. Taxonomy (NCBI): domain Eukaryota; kingdom Viridiplantae; phylum Streptophyta; class Magnoliopsida; order Poales; family Poaceae; genus Secale; species Secale cereale. The sequence continues at coordinate 452,348,799 of LR738710.1, read as the reverse complement.
TACTTGTGAGCTACATTGGTATTTCCTCGAAGAGGAGAAGAGGATGCAGTACAGTAGAGATAAGTATTTCCCTCAGTTATCAAACAAAGGTTATCAATCTAGTAGGAGAACCAAGCAACACTATGTAAACACCACCTGCACACAAACAACAAATACTTGCAACCCAACGTGTAAAGGGGTTGCCAGTCCCTCAACGGTTATGAGAAATATTAAATTGTATAGGTTTTGATAGATATCAGACAAAAATACAAAATAAAATAAATAAAATAAAATTGCAGCAAGGTATTTTTAGTTTTAATATATGATAGAAGATAGGTCCGGGGCCCATAGTTTTCACTAGAGGCTTCTCTAAAGAAAATAGCATACAGTGTGTAAATAAAGTATTGTTGGGTAATTGATAGAAAAGCAAATAATTATGACGATATCCGAGGCAATGATCATATATGTAGGCATCACGTCCAAGATAAGTAGACCGAAATGATTCTGCATCTACTACTATTACTCCACACATCGACCGCTATCCAACATGCATCTAGTGTATTAAGTTGATGGAAAAACGGATTAACTAAGGACTCCTGGACTAAGGGGTCCTCGGCCTGCCAGACTAATTCTCATGGGCCGGATAAGTGGGCCGCTCTGCAATTACCGTAAGGCCGAGCTATGAGGTGACTCCATGTCCGGACAGGAAACCTTTGGAGCCTTGGTGTGTCCCCAAGTCAAGATAGTAGGATCGGCATGTTTATTCTTTAATGGTAACCGACCATGTGTAACCCTATATACCCCTAGTGCCTATATAAGCCAAAGGGATTATTCTATAGAGTCTAGAAGAAGAACCATACTAGCATCTAGGGTTTACTTCGTCTGATCTCGAGGTAGATCAATTTTGTAATCATCATGCATCCATCAATATAATCAAGCAGGACGTATGGTTTTACCTCCTCGAGAGGGCCCGAACCTTGGTACACATTGTGTCACTCGTCTCTTGTTACCCATTGATCCTATATCCATAGTTCGGGACCCCCAACCGAGGTCTGACAGTTTTGACACCGACATTGGTGCTTTCATTGAGAGTTCCTCTGTAAGATCGCCAAAGCATCTATGGCTAGCTTGGTCATCGACGAAAACATTAGTATCAGAGACATCTTCATCCTCGGCCAACTCTTCACATTAGGTAGCGTGGTGCTCCATGCCAATTCGACCAATCGCCTCGACCAGGTCAGCACCTTCGCCCCGTGGCAATAGACCTAGTTTGGAACTCTCAAATAAACCATAGATGCTCGGGGTAATATGATCTTTACTAGCTTCTCGGCTTTACCTGAGGAGCCCGGAAATCCTGGAGCTTCAACTCCGGACCACACTTACGGCCCCATCTCCGGGTCGGCCCTTACTTCGGATCTGGCCTTGAGCTCGGATTCGATTTCGGTGTTCAAAAACCAAGGGTCGGCCTTGGCCAAACACGCCCACCAGAGGCTAAATCCGAAAGATGCCTGAGGATAAACTCGGTCGACCTCTCGATGTTAAACGAGATGCCAGATCGGATGCAATCAATGAGCATTACGAATTGTCCATCCTTGGTCCTTGATAGGATCGGACCTGAGGCGGACTACAGAGAATTTTGCGTCCCACCCACCACCCACTTAGTAGCCATAATCGATGACTTAATTGATGTGCTGGCCTACGCCTCAGAGGAACCCGAGGACATGGATGAGGATATCGACGCCATGAAAGTGGATGGCAACCTCTACCTATGACATTTACATGGTAGACACCCCCAAAGAAGAAGGCGAGGACCCTGCAAAGGAGTCATCCATGCGTCATCACCAGGGAAAGCGACATAGGGACGTGGAAGGACCAAAGAAGAAACCAATGGCACCGGGGATGATGTTGCTCTAGACGATATGGAGGAGCTCGGCGATAATGCCACCCCTGGACCACGATGACAAGGGTGACCCCGAAGACAACAGTGATCCCGAAAACAATGGTGACCCTAAGGAAATCGATGGATCCGAGGATAGTAACTACCTCCCTCCTTCCGAGGATGACAAATGCCTCGGCCCTGAAGACTTCATTGTCCCCGTAGACCCTCTGGACCAAGTACAATTCAAGCGGCGGCTTATAGCCACCGCTCAAAGCTTGAATAAGAAACATCAATTCCTACTGGCCGAGTAGGATACACTCAACAACAGATGGACAAGGGTCTTTCGAGCCGAAGAAGACCTGGACAATGAGCGATAGGACTAAGTCAAGAGTTACCCAAAGCGACAACTGCTCCCACAGTTTGACAATGAGGCTTTCGATCCCATACCCCCTAGGATAGCCCAGGCAGACCAGACGGATCGCCCCCCTCGATAAAACTTATATAATAAGAGGTGGAGAATAACCTCAAATGACGAATTTTAGAAGTTTGACAAAATTGCAAATGACGAACAACTCAAATTTGGAGATTGTCAAAAGAGGTGGTGGCGTTACCCATCGTATAAGAACTGTGATGACTACATGCATCACGTACAATTGTCATAGGGTTATGAGAGCCAAGTTCTTCATTAATTTCTTTCCACTTAGAGGGTTAGTCTTCACTGATTGAAGAAAAATGTTACTTCGTGTGTTGTGCCTCAAAGTCATCAAAAATGCATACGCGTTAGGATGTGTGACCACTTCAGAGGACATTCGAAGATTCTAAGATGTTTAGCTCACATCGCAACTTGCAGAATATCTTCTCGTCCAAAAGCTTAGTGAAGATATCAGCTAGCTGGTCTTCAGTCTTCACGTGGTCACTGGCAATGTATCCCTTTAGGACATGATCACGAAGCAAGTGGTGACGAATTTGAATATGCTTCATCTTGGAATGTGGGTTGTGGGCGATCTTGATAACACTCTTGTTATCAGAATTGAGAGGGACTATCTTCACGGTCACGCCATAGTCCTTGAGCATTTGCTTCATCCAAAGCAATTGTGAGTAGCATGCATCAACGGCAGTGTATTCAGCCTCAGTTGTGGAAAGTGCAACGTTGTTCTACTTCTTTGAGGACCAACATACAAGAGATCCTCCGAGGAAATGACATGTGCATGATGTAAACTTGTGATCCACACGATCTCTAGGGTAATCAGAATAAAAAATCCAGCTAGATCAAAGGATGAGCCCTTGGGATACCATAATCCAAGCGTTGGCGTGTGAGCTAAGTACCGAAGAATTCGTTTCACACCCTCATGGTGTGATTCCTTCAGTGTCCCTTGAAATCAGGCACACATGCAAACGCTAAGCATAATATCTAGCCTAGATGCACATAGGTAAAGAAGCGAACCAATGATGGTGCGATATACGTTCTGATCAAAATCTTTACCATTTTTGTGAGTGTAGATTTGACCATTTGTAGACACTGGTATTTTGAGACCTTTGCAATCTTGCATGTCAAATTTCTTCACACAATCTTTCAGGTATTTCTCTTGAGAAATGAAGATGCCATTTGATTGTTGGCAAATTTGAAGACCAAGGAAAATTTCAATTCTCCCATCATAGACATCTAATATTCTTCAGGCATCATGTATGCAAATTTGCCACTAAAATGCTTGTTAGTGCAACCAAACATAATATCATCAACATATATTCGCCATATGAACAGTTCCTCATCATGAGATTTTGTGAAAAGAGTAGAGCCAAGTGATCCAGGTTTGAATCCTTTTTTCTCCAGGAATTCGTTCACAGAGTACCGTACCAAGCCAGTGGGGCTTCCTTGAGGCCATAAAGTGCCTTCTTGAGTCTGAAGACTTTGTCAGGATGTTTTGGATCCTCAAAACCTAGTGGTTGAGCAACATATACTTCTTCCTCAAGCTTACCATTGAGGAATGCACTTTTCACATCCATTTGACATAAGAGAATATTGTGATGGTTAGCATACGCAAGCAAAATACGAATAGCTTCATGCCTAGCAACCGGTGCAAAGGATTCACTAAAATCAATACCTTCAACCTGTGTGTAGCCATGTGTAACAAAACGGGCCTTATTTCTTACCACTTGGCCATTTTCGTCCTGCTTGTTGCGGTAGATCCACTTTGTGCCAATGATGTTGTCCTTGCGTGGATTAGGACGATGGACAAGCTCCCACGTATTGTTGAGCTCGAATTCTTGCAAATCTTTTTGCATGGCTTGAATCCATTCATGCTCCTGAAATGCTTCATAAACTTTGGTGGGCTCACTGATAGAGACAAATGCAAAATGCCCACACAAGTTAGCTAAATGTGAAGCTGTTAAGCGACTGAGGGGACCAGGTGCATTGATGTTGTCGAGGATGTTCTCAATTTGCACTTCATTAGCCACTCGTGGATGAGCTAGAAGAGGGACTTGTTGTGTTTGATCACTTTCGTCGGAATCATTTTCTTTAGGATCAACAGTTTCTTCATGATAGAGAATGATCACTTCTTCAACAACTATTTCTTTACTTCCACAATTCACCAGTGCGCATCAACTTGATGGATTCCTCGGGAGGTATTTGATCTAGCACAAGAGGTAGGTGCTCTCTTTGCGAGCCGTTAGTTTCATCAAACCGCACATCAATAGTTTCAACAACCTTGTTGTGGTAGGTATTGAAGACTCTATAGGTGTGCGAGTCCTTTCCGTAACCAAGCATAAAACCCTAATGTACTTTCGGTACAAATTTGGAGTTGTGATGTGGATCTCTAATCCAACATTTAGCACCAAAAACTTTGAAATAACTCACATTGGGTGTCTTGTCAGTGAGGAGCTCATATGAGGTCTTCTTGAGGAATTTGTGAAGTTATACCCGATTGATGGTGTGACATGCAGTATCAATTGCTTCAGGCCACCATAGACGTGAAGTCTTGTATTCATCAATCATAGCCCGAGCCATCTCAATAAGTGTCATGTTCTTGCATTGTGCAACTCTATTATGCTAAGTATAAGGAGTAGATAGGTCATGAGTGATACCAAGTTCATCAAGATAGTCATCAAGTCATGTGTTCTTGAACTCAGTGTCGTTGTCACTTTTGATGTGCTTGATCTTGAGACCATAATTCGTCATGGCCTGATTGGAGACCTGTTTGATGACATCCTGCACTTCAGTCTTGTAGGTAATGATATGCACCCAGGTGTAATGAGAATAATCATCAACTATGATGAATCCACAGAGTGATGCTGCATTGGTTAGTGTGGCATAATGAGTAGGACCCAAGAGATCCATATGAAGTAGTTCAAAGGGACGAGTAGTGGTCATGATTGTGTTCAGAGAGTGCTTGGATCTGATCGTCTTTCAAGACTCAGAAGCATCGCAAAGGTGATCTTCAATGAATTTGACGCCCTCGACGCCAATGATGTGCTTCTTATTGATGTGTTCTCAAATTCCGCATGCCAACATGTCCAAGTCGTTGATGCCATAGCTAGCATTCTAAAGCTTTTTCCAGTAGACACGTGGTCGGTTGAGGACCTAGAGAGAAATCTACAATGTACAAATCACCTTCATAGACTTTGGACTTGTCAGATTCCATTAGCACAATGCATATATATTTTCCAAAGATGATAATCATATCAAGATCACAAAGCATTGAGACAGACATGAGGTTGTATCCTAGGGACTCGACAAGCATCACCTTTTCCATGTGTCGATCCTTTGAGATAGCAACCTTACCTAGACCCAATACCTTGCTTTATCATGTGTCAATGTAGGTGATGTGCTTCAGATGATACGGGGTAAGGGGAGCATTGGTGAGGAGATTTCTATCACCAGTCATGTGATTGGTACATCCATTGTCTAGAACCCATTCTGTAGCTTTTGGAGTATCATCACGTAGAAGCATTAGTCTCACTTCCAAATTCATATACTTCATGTTGAAGAATATGATGATCAATTTCGTTAGTGAATTTCATGAATAAGCATATAACAAGCAACATAGTGATGTGTGAAATGAAGAATTCATTTCATCGTGATTAGCTTGCATCCCATCAAGCATTTTGTCAGGTCTTCAGCTAATTTATCAAACATTCATAATGTATGAAGACCTGACCCTACAGAAAAGATTAGTTCTTCTTGTTAACCACCCACATTTGAATGGGTGGCTGAGAAGCAATGTAACGCAAAGCATCGATTGAAAACTTAGGCAATGAAGAATATGCATTTCTCTTCACAGGTGGAGTATAATACTCATAAGATTATGCAGAGAAGTTCTTAGCAGCTTTGTGCACATAGTGATTTGAAGAATAATGCACATATTTATCAGAACGCTGTTTGTTTCCCTACACAGAAGTGTTAGTTCTGGTACGAGTTGGTCTCCGTCCATTTGACGACTTTGGTCCAGGTGAAGAATTTGCCCTGGGATTGTTCCTTTCTTCGTTGGTGTCGTGATGACATTCACATGAAGATTTTGAAGAACACTTTTGGGCACCTAGATTTTCTTCACTAGGGGACCATTCCTGCAGTTAGTACCAACAAATCTAGCAAATACTTCACCATTCTGCTTTTTGAACAGCTTATAGTTGGAGTCAAATGACTCATCTGAAGAATGTGGAGTATCACAATGCTAGCCAGATAGAGTGGATGGATCAACTAGAGGTCCTTTTGTAGCAATACATGTGATTCTAGGATACTGCTCAGGTTTCCAATAAGATCCATTTACGTTCGGCTTTCTCTCAAAAGCAATACCCTCTTTTCTAGGGTTCCTGTTCAGAATCTTCTTCTTGAGCACACCACAAAGGGTTTGGTGCCTTCTAAGACTTTTGTACATGCTAGTAATGTATAATTCCTTCAGACTTGTATTTTTGTCAGTAACACTTGTGGTCTCCAAAGATGAGGAGATTCAAACCACAAAGACATTTGAAGGTATAGCAATAGTTGAGGCATTTGAACATCCAGCTGAAGAATTTGCATTATCACGTTCAAGGCATTTTAAGCATGGAGCAACAAATTCTTCCTGAGCAGTGATGCTCTGTTGAACGAGTAGTGAATCGTTGTGTTTCAGAAGATCATCATGAGAAACTCTCAGCTTCTCAAGTTCATCTTCTCATGTTTGGCTGAGAGGGACACATGACAACTTTCAAGTTCGTAGTATTGTGACTTTAGACGCCTGAGGTCCTTGGACAACGCTTGATGTTGATCCATTTCCTCGTCCAACAGATCATCCCTTTTGTCTAGCAATGTTTGCATCTTTTCCATAGCAGTTTGTTGAACAGTTGCAATTTTAGACAATTTCTTATAGCTAGGTTTTGCTTCACAGTCAGAGTCATCATCACCATAAGTATTGAAGTAAGCTTCTTGTGAGGTTACCTTGGCACCTCTTGCCATGAAGCAATAGGTGGGAGTGTAGTCATCGGCACAGTCTTCAGGGTCGGTGGAGTCATCATTCTCTTCATGATCGAAGATGGACTTGTCGACGAACTCCGTGGCGAGGGACAAGCTTGCAACCCTAGTGCCGGACTCCTCCTCAGATCCTCGGCATAATCTTGATCATATTCTTCCTCAGAATCCATTTGCTTCCCAATGAATGTGCGAGCTCTGTCAGAGGTTCTTTTCTTCTTTGATGAAGACTATGGCGAATTCTTCTTTCTGCTCTCAGAATTGTCATCCTTGCTAGAATTTTTCTTCCTTGACCCCTTTTCCCGGAGGGGGTAATCAGCAATGTAATGGCCTGGTTTCTTGCATTGCTGACAAGTTCTTTTATCGTAGTCTAGAGCAGAAGCTTCTCCAGTGTTCTTCGAGTCATACTTCGAAGACTTTCCATAGCGGTTCCTTTTCGAAAACTTTTGGAACTTCCTCACAAGCATAGCCAGCTCTCTGCCAATTTCCTCAGCGCTATCAGTACTGCACTCAAACTCATCTTCTTCTTCTTCGGATGAAGAAATTACCTTGGTTTTAGCTTTCGCCTTGAGAGCACGAGGTCGTCCATAGCTGGGACCATACATATCCCACTTCTTGGCTTGTTGAAATTGATGAGTATTGAGTCTCTCAAGAATATAAGTGGGATCTAATGCCTTATATTCAGGGCCTTGGAGAGCCTATCCTAGATGAGCTTTGATGTTTCCAATGCACTCACTCTGCCATGCTATCCTTTGTTGAGTTGTCCACATATGATGTTCTTCGCTTGAGAGTCGAGTTGCTTGAATCTCTGCACATCAGCAACATTGAAGCTAGGGGTGACAGAGGGAACGCCGTTCTCAACGATGAACCAGAGGTCGTTGTCAATATCTTCAAGATGCATGTGCATCTTGTTCTTCTAGTAAGTATAGTTTGTGCCATCAAAGATGGGGCACGCAGCAGGAACCTTGATCATACCTGCCGTTGACATAACTAAAACTCCAGGTGGTTAAACCAAAATCACACAGAACACGGGAGTACCTTCTCCCATACCAATTGGAAGGGCATATTATCTCCCAGAGGGGGTGAATGGGAGTTTATAAATTTGTCAAACACTGAAGAATTTGACGAAGATCACAGTGAAGAAATAGAAACACGAAGGAAACTAATTAATCACAAAAACCGAGTACATGCGATCAGGATAAGTAAGAGTGAAGAACATGCAATCATACAATCACACAAGCATGAAGAATATGAACTAGGTGTCGGTGTACTAGAGTAGGGGTACCCTAGTATCCCGAACTTGTGCACGGGCAATCGCAGCACCCCGTGCAGCACACCGCGGCAAGGCTTGTCGGGTGACCGCCAAGGTCCTCCGTGGTTCCTTTGGAGCCATTCAAAAACAAAGTATTCAAGTCAAGGCACAAGACCTCGGCAAAAGGAGCTTGCCGGGAAGGCCAACCAAGGCATCTCAAGGAGCTTGCCGCGACGCGCCACGCGTCCCGGCAAGGCCCGGTGAGCGACAAGCTCCCGGACGCGACAAGATAACGACTACGGCAAGGCGCTTGCCGCGGCAAGCTACCACTCTGTACCTGCGCTCCAGCACATCGACCAACGTGTCGCCCTAGGACCCTTCCAAGCGTACGTGGCGGGAGGCTATGCAGCCAGAGGTGCGCGGTGGCAAGCGGTGCTGACAAGATTGCCATCGTGGCGAGCGGTGGCGTCCCTAATGGTCCCTTTTTGCACTGTTTGGGCGACGCAGACGGGCATTTAATGCCCTTGTCCCCTACCGTCAGGGTTAGGTATGATACACTGTACATGTAGTTGTACCAACCGCAACACCTTTCCATTTTTACCCTTGTCTATGTTGCCACCTGTCGGTGACCCCTTGAGCATATAAAAGGAGGCCCATGCGCAACGTAGAGGGGGGTTTCAGACGGAGAAGAACACTCACGCTCGGTCTCGTTAGCTGCTGGTGTGTACTCTAGCACTCAGCGCTCCCGAGCAAGAACTCAATACAAACCACGAAGCAGGAGTAGGGTTTTACGCATCCGTGCGGCCCGAACCTGGGTGAACTGCTTGTGTGCTTCACCTCGATCTGCTCTTCGTGCGATCTCCGCCCCCGCCGAACCGAAAGGGGCTCGGTCCGCCGGTCCACATAGGTGCTCGTGGATCAGTTTCCCCGACATCTTTGGCGCGCCAGGTAGGGGGCGTCAAGGTTGTGTGAACCTGATCCGGCGTTCACACGAGCTAGATCTTCATCATCTTCATCGACATGCCGCCGAAGAAGAAGGCTTCGGAGGCGGCTGCTCCGTCCGCGCCGAACCCACCACCGCCGGAGCAAACGGCTGGTGGGGTGGACGCCGGCAGAAGAACGGGCGTCGATGAGGGAGCTCACGGTGCTGCCAGGTCCAAGTAAAAGGCTGCGCTGCCCATCAGCGGCGTAGCCGGCTCCCACGACGACCGGGCGCACTCCAAGACCTCGGCGTCCGTACATGCACCGCACCCATCTCAGGAGGCGCGGGACCGGCAGCGTCATGGTACTCACGGTACCATACGTTTGCTGGGCCAAGATCGAGCTGGTGGATCTCGGAATGCTCAAGACCAGCATGCACGCCAACATGCTGGCACGAGCGAGGCACGGTCGCCTGGACGGGATACTGCTCCTTCTAACATAGTTAGAAGTCCGAGCATATCCCGCTCCTCACACCGTTCGCCACCGCCACCCGCCACTTCAACAGAAACTTTGCGCGAGCTCAACTGCTCCTGGACTACCCTCCAACGGCGGACAAGATCGACGAATGGAGGGCCACCATTCAGAGTCTCATCGGTTTCGCCAACAGCGACACTCCACGGCAGCCGAGTACATCGCAGCCGCGGCAAGCCAGCCAGGCGCGAGCCGGTGGCGACAAGACCGATGGGGGTGCAACCACCATGCACTCTCCGCCCCGAAGGCCAAGATCGCCGACTCGCCGGATCCACCTCGACGACGACTCCACCGCGTCATCAGATCCACGAGCTCGTCGCGATCAGCGCCAAGTTCTTCACGAACGACAACAAGAAGACGCGCGTACTTGCATCGAGCGCCGAAGAGAAGCGCGGCGTCAATCAGACCAGCGCGTTGGGCCCTCTGTCGACATGCATGCGCCAGGGGAACCAGGCGATTTGCCGTACGCGGTAGGTTGCCCTGCGTTTACTCGTGAGCTGCGGCAAGTCCAGTGGCCCAGGACGAAGAATTTCAAGCCAGACGTACCAGAGAAGTACGACGGCAAGTCGCATCCGTCGGAGTTCCTCAGCATCTACACCATCACGGTGCAAGCTGCCGGAGGGAGGGACGACAAGATCCTTGCCAACTACTTCCCGCTAGTGCTCAAGCCCAACGTCAGGTCCTGGCTCATGCACTTGCCGGACAACTCCATATCCTCCTGGGCAGACCTATGCCATCAGTTTGTTGGCGCCTTTACAGGCGGCCACAAACCTCATGGCCAAGAGAGCGACCTTCATCTACTCGCCCAGAAGGAAGGAGAGCCCCTGCGCAAGTACATTCAGAGATTCAGCCGTGTACAGCACAACATCCCAGATGTCCACCCTGCCGCGGTCATCAGCGCGTTCCATCAGAACGTGCGTAACCGCAGGATGCGGGAGGAGATGGCGATGTGCAAGATCAGAGATGTTAGTGAGCTGTATGCCCTGGCCGACAAGTGTGCACGTGCTGAGGAAGGGAGGAAACTCCCCGGAGAGAATACAGGAGCAGGAGGATCTGACAGTGAGGATGCTGCCCCGGCAAAGAAAAACCGGCGGCGGAACAACAGGAAGAAAAAAAGCAAAGATGTGCTAGTCGTTGAGCAGTCCGGCAACGAAGGTGGCGCCAAGAAAGCCAAAGCTGGTAGCTCCGGCAAGGAGATTGCCGCATGCACCAACTGCCAGGCTGTGGCGATCGCCGACAAGCAGGACGACACCGACAAGCAGTACTGCAAGATCCACCGCACCAAGGGCCATGACCTCTAGAGCTGCAAGAAGGTCGAGCAGCTTGTCGAGCAGCAAAGGGCTGAATACGAGCGACGCGACAAGGAGAAGGCCCAAGGAGGCGCTGGAGGATCCGGCAAGAAGCGCCCCGGCCGGGCAGGACGCCGCGGCAAGGCCAAGCAGCGGCAAGGAGACAGACCTCCCCGCGGCCGCGGCAAGGATGAAGATGACGACGACGATGAAGACATGGATGATGTCGAGACCAGTGAGCAGGAGTTCCAGAAAGCCACAGAGGTCTTGTGCGTTGACGGCGGTGCTTCTCTGCATAATTCACACCGCCAACTCAAGCAGTGGGTGCGGGAAGTCAATGTGGCAGAGCCACCTGTCGAGTCACGCAAGCTTCTGAAATGGTCCAGCACGCCTATCATCTTTGATATTGAGGACCACCCTGATCGCACAACTGCGGTCGGGTGCTTGCCGATGTTGGTTTCACCAACTATCCGCAACCTCAAGGTCACTAAGATGCTAGTTGACGGCGGGGCCGGCTTGAACCTGATCTCCTCCGCTGTACTCCAGAAACTCCAGATCCCTGACAGCGAGCTCGAAGAGACCGGCACATTCCAAGGAATCAACCCGGGAAGGAGCAAGCCGAAGGGGAAGATCACGTTGCCGGTGACATTTGGCAGCGAGTTGAACTTCAGGACTGAGAGGGTCACTTTTGACGTTGCCGATTTTCCATTGCCTTATAATGGGATACTCGGCCATCCAGCACTCGCCAAGTTCATGGCAGCCTCTCACTACGCATACAAAATGCTGAAGATGCCAGGCCTGATAAGTGTCATCTCTGTCCCTGGCGACAAGAAGGATGCTCTTATCTGCGCCGACAAGATCTACCGGGAAGCGGCAGCCACAACAGATCGCAAGTCACTTGCCGTTGAAGCTCCCGGGGGGAAGAAAAAGACCAAGTCCGACAAGAGTTCTGATGCCCACTCCGGCAAGCGCAACTCTTTGGAGTGCTGCGCTACCGTCGAGGACGCACCATCGAGCTCCACCGACAAGTGTAAGAAGACAATGGCAGCTCCGCCAGAGACCAAGAAGGTGTCCGCCAAGGAGGACGGCACTGGTGGTAACTTCACCATCAGTGCCACGCTTGACCCTAAATAGGAAAGCGCGCTCATTGCTTTCCTGCGGGCGAATGTCGACGTGTTCGCGTGGCAACCGTCTGACATCCCCCGTGTTCCCAGGAAAGTGATTGAGCACCATCTCGCCGTCTGTCCTCATGTGCGGCCCGTCAAGCAGAAGGTCAGGAAACAAGCAGTGGAGCGCCAAGAATTCATCGCAGAAGAAATCAGGAAGTTGGAAGCAGCAGGCCTTGTCAGAGGAGTGCTCCATCCTACGTGGTTGGCCAATCCTGTAGTCGTGCGCAAGGCAAACGGGAAATGGAGGCTTTGTATCGACTTTACCGATGTCAATAAAGCTTGTCCCAAAGACCCATTTCCCTTGCCGCGCATTGACCAGATTGTTGACTCCACGGCCGGATGTGACTTGCTTTCATTTCTTGACGCATACTCAGGATACCATCAGATCTCCATGGCAGAAGAGGATGAAGAGAAGACCGCATTCATTACTCCATGTGGCATGTACTGTTTCATACGGATGCCTTTTGGTTTAAAGAATGCTGGTTCAACATTTACCAGGCTAGTTCATGTCGCTCTTGAGCCACAAATACACAGAAATGTGGAAGCCTACATGGATGACATAGTGGTCAAGAGCAAGGACAAGGCAACTCTGATTCAAGATTTAGACGAGACCTTTGCAAATCTGCGCAAGATCATCCTCAAGCTCAACCCCGAGAAGTGTGTGTTTGGAGTCCCTTCCGGCAAGCTTTTCGGGTTCTTCGTGTCTCAGCGGGGAATTGAAGCCAATCCCGACAAGATCAGGGCCATTGAGCAGATTGAAGCACCAAAGCGCGTCAAGGATGTACGAAGACTTGTCGGTTGCGTGGCCGCTCTCAGCAGGTTTATCTCTAAGTCTGCTGAGCGCGTCCTGCCGTTTTTCAAAATATTGAAAAAGGCAGGTCCAATGAAATAGACTCCGGAAGCAGAGGCTGCGCTGCAAGACTTGAAGAGATACATGTCCTCCACTCCAATACTTGTCGCACCTAAGCCACAAGAGAAGTTGCTGCTGTACATAGCGGCAACCAATCAAGTGGTTAGTGCTGCGTTAGTAGCGGAGAGGGAGGCATATGATGAGCCAGCAACCGCGGCAGGCGCATCCAGCGACAAGCAGGGGACTTCCCCGACAAGCTCTGGTCCCGACAAAGATGGATCTGTGCAGGCCCGCGAGGAGATACACAAGAGAATGGTGCAGCGCATAGTTTACTTTGTTAGTTCCCTTCTGCAGGGGGCTAGGTCCAGGTACTCTGGTGTGCAGAAATTGCTTTTCGGCCTTCTCATGGCCTCGAGAAAGCTACGCCATTACTTCCAAGCCCATGAGATCACAGTTGTCACTCGTTTTCCGCTGAAGAGGATACTGCAGAATCCAGAAGCAACAGGCAAGATTGTTGAGTGGGCACTAGAACTGTCAAGCTTTGGCCTCAAGTTTGAGAGCACTTCAACTATCCAAAGCAGAGCATTGGCAGAATTCATAGCAAAGTGGACGCCAACACCATACGAAGAAATTCCAGAAACGAGCATCCCCGTCAAGGAAGCAAGCAAAGAGTGGTTGATGTACTTTGATGGTGCCTTCTCGCTGCAAGGCGCCGGTGCTGGCGTGCTGCTTGTCGCACCCACCGGAGAGCACCTCAAGTACGTAGTCCAGACGCACTTTCCCAAGGAGCAAGCAACAAACAATACCGCAGAGTATGAAGGTTTGCTTGCCGGTCTGAGGATCGCAGCAGACCTTGGGATCAAGAAGCTCATTGTCAGGGGTGACTCGCAGCTTGTCGTCCGCCAAGTGAACAAGAGTTATCAGAGTCCGTTGATGGAAGCCTACGTTGATGAAGTGAGAAAGCTATAAGAGCACTTTGACGGCATACAAATGGAGCATATTCCAAGAGCTCAGAACGACATTGCCGACGGCCTGTCAAAGTGCGCCGCACTTAAGTTACCTGTGGAACCAGGGATATTTGTGCTCAAGCTGACTCAACCATCTGTAACGCCATCAACTGGACAGAGCAAGAAGAGGAAGTTGATTTCTGGTGACTATTTTCCGGCAGAGCTCCTCGAAGCCGCCGCCAAGAAGGTCCCCAAGATCAACACCAAGAGTGCTGAGGAGCAGTCTGCTCCGGCAAGCCCCAGGGTTTGTTCCGTTGAAGCAGAGGCTCCCGACAAGTTTTGCCCCGGCAAGCTTGCCGGGGAACGTCAAGCTCCGGCTGAGCCGCAGGTTCTAGCCGTAGAAGCAGATGTTCCCGCAGCAGCAGATGTGCCTTTAGTCCTTGTTGTCGAGCCACAAGCTCCAGCATGGGCACATCAGATTGTCCGTTTCCTTCAGACAGGAGAACTTCCCGAAGAACAAGAAGAAGCGGAAAGAGTAGCCCGGCAGTCAAGTATGTACCAGTTTGTCGACAACACACTGTACAGAAGAAGACTCAACGGTGTGAAATTGAAGTGTATTCACCGGGAAGACGAACAAAAGCTGTTGGCAGAGATACATGGAGGCATATGTGGTCACCACATTGGCGCAAGAGCACTTGCCGGCAAAGCATTTCGGCAAGGTTTCTTTTGGCCGACAGCCCTCCAGGATGCAACTGCACAAATAACCAAGTGTGAAGCGTGCCAGTTCCATTCCAAGCAGATACACCAGCCAGCTCAAGCTCTCCAGACGATCCCTTTGTCATGGCCATTTTCGGTTTGGGGGCTCGACATCCTCGGCCCCTTTCCCCGAGCAGTCGGGGGCTTTGAGTACTTGTACGTTGCAATCGACAAGTTCACAAAGTGGCCGGAAGTGGAAGCAGTGAGGAAGGCGACAGCACAGTCAGCGGTCAAGTTCTTCAGGTCGATTGTTTGCCGCTTACGGATCCCTAACAGGATCATCACCGACAACGGTACGCAATTCACGAGCCGCACCTTCATGCAGTACGTCCAAGATCTTGGCGCCAAGGTCTGCTTCTCTTCTGTTGCTCACCTGAGAAGCAACGGTCAAGCGGAGAGGGAAAATGCTGAAGTGCTGCATGGACTCAAGACCAGAACTTTCGACAGGCTGCACAAGTGCGGAAGAAACTAGATTGAGGAGCTGCCGGTGGTTCTTTGGTCGATCAGGACGACGCCAAATCGAGCCACTGGCGAGACACCTTTCGCTCTAGTCTATGGAGCAGAGGCAGTTCTCCCCACGGAACTCTTATACGGGTCACCTCGAGTGCTCGCTTATGATGAGCTTGAGCAAGAGCAGCTGCGACAAGATGACGCGCTGCTCCTTGAGGAAGACCGTCTTCAGGCTGCTGTACGAGCTGCTCGCTACCAGCAAGCTTTGCGCCGCTACCATAGCCGCAAAGTTAACGCCAGAAGTCTCGAGGAAGGCGACCTTGTTCTTCGGCGTGTTCAGTCCGCCAAGAATTCCAACAAGTTGACGCCGAAGTGGGAAGGCCATTACCGGGTGAAACGAGTCACTAGGCCTGGCGCTGTCCGCCTTGAGACCGAAGATGGCATTCCGGTGAGCAACTCCTGGAACATTGAACATCTTCGTAAGTTTTACCCGTAAGGCGCGGTTGCCGGAACCTGTTCCGGCAACCACCTTTTGTACAAGTCTTGCCATTGTTGCATGTAATCCTTCGTACAAAGCCGGGCGCAGACCCCGTGCATAAGTAAAGCTCATGTGCTCCGCACATCTCTTCAATTTCATGCTTTCTATTTTTTGCATGTGTAATCTGACACTTTGTGCAGCACCTACCCCCGGTAAGCAATAACGAGCCGTAAGGCTCCATATCTTTATTTTCTCTTCTTTCTTTTGCTCAAGGAAAGGAAGGTTCCCTCACCCACAAGTTTGCCAGGGGGAAGGAGAAGATAATGGTATGGACCAGGCGTCGTTCAAGAAAGTTTCGCCTTGCCGGGAAGCAAACAACAGAAAAGCTAAGTTGCCAAAGCTTGAGCAATCAGATTTTTTAAATTTTTAAGTTATCTTCCTTGAACGACCATGCTTTGTATGGAAAACCTATGCGCGGAGGAACCAACTCGTAGCTAGTTGCACCCTTACTTTGTTTCGAGTCCGCTCAACAACTTAAGTGAGCTGCGACTAGTTGCGACAAGGTTTCTTGTCGGTAGCGGCACCGCCAACAGGCTGCTGACGTCCCGCACTCAGCGCTCGCGACCAAAGGTGCCTGCGCCGGCAAGTTCCCTAAAAGTGTAGGGCAAAAACATACAAAGGAAGGGATCAAGTAAAGGAAATAACATTGCAATCACTACCCAAAATAGAGTTATATTACAAGGTAGCTTGTCACAGCTCTAACAGATTGTTCTCATGACGTGACCAGCAGCGACAAGAAAAGAAGAAAACGGGCGGCCTAGTCTACGCGATCGCCCTCAACCCTCTTGATCCCGCTCACCTTGTCCACAATGGGTGCGACAAGGGCCTTGAGCACTTCCAGATCAGCATCCGACGGCAGGGTCTTGAGGACGTTGGTGAGGTTGAGGCCCGGGTTGCGGAAGGCCACCTTCACCAACACCTTTTGTAGAGCTCCCGCGCAGATCTTGCGCGACTCGTTGGCCAGCCGCTTTGGAGTCGTCTCCCGGAGTCGCTGGAGGGCCGTCGCCACGCCTTTGAAGAACAAGGTGAGCTTGGCGCGTTGGAGGTTCTCATCAGAGGGATACCCGAGATCCTCCATCCCCAGCTGCGCCAGCTCCCTGTCGATATCTGCGGCAGCATTCATGAGACCCTCCGTCCAGTGCTCCACATTCTCCCTAAAAGTGTTCTGGGCGGCAGCAGCACTCGCCAGCAGCGCCTTATCGGCCTTGATCTCCTCCTTCAAGGCCACCTCCTGCTCCCTGGCGCCGTCCAGCGTCTTGGTCAAAGCGGCGCTAAGTTCCTTGCCCTTCTCAGCGAGACGAACCTGCAGCTCTGATTTGATGTGGGCGTCCTTCTCCCGCTCACGCTTGAGCGCGGCAAGCTCCTCACCGCTCGCCTTGAGATCGGCCTCCAGCCGCGCCACCTTCGTCTCTAGCTCCTTGGCGGCCTCGGCAGCTGCGGCAGCATCCTCTGCTTGCTTGAGGGCTCCGCCGAATGATTGCTCGCGCGCGGAAAGCTCCTCCTCGTGGCTGTCAAGGTTGACCTTCCGCTGCGCCAGCTCACCCTCCTGTGCAGACAGCTTCTCAGCGGCAAGCCGTTGTTGCTCTTAAACTTCAGCCTTCTCGAGGAAGAAGGCCTTCTGCTCCTCGGCGAGTTGCTCCCGCTCCTCTGCCAGGGACCGGAGAGCTTCCTGGTTGAGACCCCGGAGCTCCTCCGCGCGCTTCTCGATGTCCACTCCCGCCTTCGCGACAAGCGCCTCGCGGGATTCCAGCCTGGCTTGCCGACCACGGTAGAGCGACAACAGCCTCCGCAGCAGCCGCTCCTCCTCAGGCTCGCCACTGCTGCTGCTCGGCGCATCAACTAGCGTCAGCCCAGCGGAGGCGAGCACCTCTCCATCAAAGATCTCTCCTTCGACCGGCGCCCTGGAAAGTGACACCTAGGGGAGGTTGATGAAGACGCCATCGCCGGGCTTCAAGTAGACGCCTGGCTGGGGCTCTTCGGAGCCTGACGCTGCGGCAGCGGTGGAAGGGTCAGCGGTCGGCGTAGCGCCTGGCGCTCCTGCGGCCTCAGGGCCGTCAGTGCGATCGCCAGACCCCTTGCCAGCTGCTACGGCGGCAGCTTTGGCAGCCTCTTCGCCAGCGGGGTCGTCAGCGCCGGCTGCTTCTTCGGTGGCAGCGACGTTGTCGGCAGCAACCTCGGTCTCCATCGGCTCCGCAGCAGATGGGTCTGACGGCCGGAAAAACGAGAAAAGTCAAGAAAATATCCAAAAAGAAGATTAAAAGAAGAAGAACCCAAGGGAAGCTTTCAAGAGAAGATTACCTGTACTGGGTTCTGCAGTCGTAGTCTCCGCCGCCGGGGGGCCGCTGGTGCTCTCCCTTGGCGGAGAACTCCCCCTTGGCGGAGAACTCCCCTTGCCGGAGAACCCCCCCTTGCCGGAGAACTCTCCCTTGGCGGAGAACTCTCCCTTGCCGGAGAGTCCCTTGCCGGAGAACTCTCCCTTGGCGGCGTAGTCGAAGCAGATGGCACGTCAGGGGCAGTCTCCGGGCGCTCCTGGTGGGGCTGCTCTGCTCCTACACAAGCCAACACTCAGATGTCAGCAAAGAAAGAGCACCCATGCGTGCCTAACAGCAGAAAGTAAACCATATACTTATGCTGGGGGCTGCTTTGGGGAATAGTTGACGGGTCCGGCAAGGTGGTCTCGGACACACCCCCTGCTGTCGCGGTGGGTTCGTCCTCGATGACAATCACCGGGACCTTGGCTCTCTTCACCGCTCTCTGGGCCAGAGTCCTGAAAAGGAATAAGTTCGGAGTAAAGCAAATGAGATACAAGACAAAACAGCAAGAATTGAAGAACTACAAGTACAGCAAAGGATCTTACTCTTCTTCTTCCTCGTCGGAGCTGAGTGCGGAGAAGTCGAAGTCTGGCTCTCCTCCGGCGCGAGGAGGCGGAGGAGTAGGCTCCCTCGGCCGCTTGGCGGGAGCAGTGGCGGTGGTCCGAGACGACCCCGCTCCGGCTGACGCCGCGGCGTGAGAAGGGGCAGGAGCAGAAGCGGTGGTTCGAGACGACCCCGCTCCAATTGCCGCAGCAGCGTGAGGTGCTCCCGCGGCAACAGTGCTTGCCGCGGTGGAGCGTGTCGCGCGGCGCGGTGGCTGTCGACTCGCCAGCTGCTCCGCTACGTCCCCGGCCTTGCGGAGACGCCTTCTTGGTGGAGCTGGGGGCTCTGCTTGCGGCGAGCTGTCTGAAGATGAGGAGGAAGAGGAGTCGATCTCCAACGAGCCGCTCGTATCCTCGGCGGGCTCGCTCGACTCGACGTCATGGCCGGCAAGCTCTTCCTCACCGGCAAGCCCCTCTCGCTCGGCAAGGCTTGCGGCCTCCGCTGCCTCTGCCTCCTCCACGGTGAATCCAAACTCGCCCGCGGCTGCGGCTGCCGCCGCCTCTTCCAGCCTAGTGGCGATGCGCTTCATCTCCGCATCGGTGGTGTCGCGAGTAAGGCTTTTCTTTTCGTCGGAGCGGACCGGCTTTTCTACCAAGCCGTCAAAGAACTCCTGCACGACGACATCTTCAGGCTCTTGCCAAGTTGGGACAATTCCGTGCGAGTCGCACAGCGGCATCATTGCACGGATGCGGTCGAGCGAGGAGTTGTTGCACAGCGGAACGACGTCCTTCGGCAACCTGAGCACTTCGGGATGTTGAGGGTCGTACTTGAACAGCTCCTGGAGCATCGCGTTAAGTTCCAAAACAGTGAAGTTGAATTTGAGGCCCGGACGCAGCCTCATGATGTCCACCGCATTCTTGAACTCCCAGGCGGGTCTCCTCCTCTCCTGCAGGGGAGCGATGCGGCGGCGAAGAAAATCTGCACCAACAACGCCTACAGTGAGCCCGGCAAGCCTGAGGCGTTGGATCCGAGTGACGGCAATCTTCAGCCTGTCGTCTTCCGGGGCCACGTTGCTCCAATCGCTGCCGCGCGCTACTGGGGCTTGGCGCCGGGCGGTAAACGGCTGCGGGTTCTCCTCGACAATCGAGCACCAGTCTGCTCTCCATTCCTCCCACTTGCTGCGGAGCTCTCCCTCCATATAAGCGTCCTTCTTGCCGGCTCTCGAGATCCAGGCGATTCCGCCGGATAAAGTCTCTCCTATCTCAACTCGAGGCATAAATAAGTGGCGAAAAAGGGCTATGTTTGGATAGACTCCGACAAAGTTTTCATAGAGATGTGCGAAAACTGCCATGGTCAGAACAGCATTGGGGGTGAAGTCAAGGAGGCGGAACCCGTAGGTGCTCATAATATCGCAGAAAAACTCAGAGAAAGGCGGGCAGAGCCCACAGTAGAAGAACAAGACGAAGAAGGGATATCCATTTGGAGCCATTTTCCAAGCGACGGCTGGAAGTACCTTGGTTCGCGGATGCGCCCGCGTCCCCGTCGACCAGAAGAGGTAGTAATACTCCCTCAGCTCCCTCGCAACGAGCTTGGGGGGGGGGAGATCGCCCGCTCCTTTCGCAGCGCCGCGAGCCGCTGTGCCTCGGTCGACTTCACGCCCTTCACCTTGTCGGCTTTCAGAGCCATGGCGGAAGTGGTGGGGGAGGTCGACGGTGTTGGTGGTGCTGGTGGCGATGGGGGGCAGGGTGTTGCTCTCTTTCAGCTTTGGGAAGAAGGAGCGGCGGAGGTTTCTGAGATTGGAGTAGCAACTGGCGAATGGGCGAACTGCCCTTGTTTCCCCTGCTTATAAGGAGGGAGGGGGCGGACGTTCCGCCTTTCCGAATAAAGAAACCACCCACGATCTCTCCCACGACGCCGCATTCAACGCGTGCCGTTCGGGGAGGGCGCGGTGGATATGGAGAGATATACGACGTAACCCAGGCTGCGCATGCCCGCGCCCTGTTTTGGGCCTGGCCCAACAGCGCTCGGCACCGTGTATGGCCCAGACCCGGTACTGCACTCAAACTCATCTTCTTCTTCTTCGGATGAAGAAATTACCTTGGTTTTAGCTTTCGCCTTGAGAGCACGAGGTCGTCCATAGCTGGGACCATACATATCCCACTTCTTAGCTTGTTGAAATTGATGAGTATTGAGTCTCTCAAGAATATAAGTGGGATCTAATGCCTTATAGTCAGGGCCTTGGAGAGCCTATCCTAGATGAGCTTTGATGTTTCCAATGCACTCACTCTGCCATGCTATCCTTTGTTGAGTTGTCCACATATGATGTTCTTCGCTTGAGAGTCGAGTTGCTTGAATCTCTGCACATCAGCAACATTGACGCTAGGGGTGACAGAGGGAACGCCGTTCTCAACGATGAACCAGAGGTCGTTGTCAATATCTTCAAGATGCATGTGCATCTTGTTCTTCTAGTAAGTATAGTTTGTGCCATCAAAGATGGGGCACGCAGCAGGAACCTTGATCATACCTGCCGTTGACATAACTAAAACTCCAGGTGGTTAAACCAAAATCACACAGAACACGGGAGTACCTTCTCCCATACCAATTGGAAGCGCATATTATCTCCTAGAGGGAGTGAATGGGAGTTTATAAATTCGTCAAAGACTGAAAAATTTGACGAAGATCACAGTGAAGAAATAGAAACACGAAGGAAACTAATTAATCACAAAAACCGAGTAAATGCGATCAGGATAAGTAAGAGTGAAGAACATGCAATCATACAATCACACAAGCATGAAGAATATGAACTAGGTGTTGGTGTACTAGAGTAGGGGTACCCTAGTATCCCGAACTTGTGCACGGGCAGTCGCAGCACCCCGTGCAGCACCCCGCGGCAAGGCTTGCCGGGTGACCGCCAAGGTCCTCCGCGGTTCCTTTGGAGCCATTCAAGAACAAAGTATTCAAGTCAAGGCACAAGACCCCGGCAAGAGGAGCTTGCCTGGAAGGCCAACCAAGGCATCTCAAGGAGCTTGCCGCGACGCGCCACGCGTCCCGGCAAGGCCCGGTGAGCGACAAGCTCCCGGACGCGACAAGATAACGACCGCGGCAAGGCGCTTGCCGCGGCAAGCTACCACTCTATACCTGCGCTCCAGCACATCCACCAACGTGTCGCCCTAGGACCCTTCCAGGCATATGTGGTGGGAGGCTGTGCAGCCAGAGGTGCGCGGTGGCAAGCGGTGCTGACAAGATTGCCATCGTGGCGAGCGGTGACGTCCCTGACGGTCCCTTTTTGCACTGTTTGGGCGACGCTGACGGGCATTTAATGCCCTTGTCCCTTGCCGTCAGGGTTAGGTATGATACACTGTACAGGTAGTTGTACCAACCGCAACACCTTTCCATTTTTACCCTTGTCTACGTTGCCACCTGTTGGTGACCCCTTGAGCATATAAAAGGAGGCCCATGCGCAACGTAGAGGGGGGTTTCGGACGGAGAAGAACACTCACGCTCGGTCCCGTTAGCTGCTGGTGTGTACTGTAGCACTCAGCGCTCCCGAGCAAGAACTCAATACAAACCACGAAGCAGGAGTAGGGTTTTACGCATCCGTGCGGCCCGAACCTGGGTAAACTGCTCGTGTGCTTTGCCTCGATCTGCTCTTCGTGTGATCTCCGCCCCCGCCGAACCGAAAGGGGCTCGGTCCGCCGGTCCCCATAGGTGCTCGTGGATCAGTTTCCCCGACACTAGGAAATAAAAGGTAGCTTGGAGAAATTCTTCCGTTCTAGTTCTTCAAACAATGGTTCACAAACTATTGAGGAGCGGAATATTGTAAGGGAGGGTGAGGAATTTGAAACCAGTTGCGCTTGGTGAAGACACATCAATTTGGTAAACCAGTTCCAGTTGCTGCATCAACTGTACGTCTGGTTAAGGCAGGTGAGTCGCTACTCAGAGGACACACAATCCTCACCGTATTCCTCTTGAGCTAAGTTCACTAAGTCCTCGCCCAATCAATCATGGTAAGTCTTCAAGGTAGACTTCCAAAACCTTCACAGACACAATCAAGATAAATTCGATTTATTTCTCACATGGAAGACAATACAAAATTGCAGCCTGAAGAATTGAACATCACATTTGCAGAATTGAACCAAACAATTAACTGAAGACGACAACTAATTAACAAAACAGATAATAAGTGAGCACCACACTACACGACATAGAGAACATATACACTAGAGCAACAGATTGCATGGTAAAATTAGACAGCACAATTCACTAGAATTTGCGAAGGAAAGGCATGAGCAGCACACGCAACGGGTAAACCGAGCATGCTTAACCGGCGTAGCTAGGAAATGGCAAGGTGCTCCTCCAAGATCTGGGGGTCGGCATGAATGGCAGCCATTGCGACCTCATCCGCGCGTCCGACCGCGATTTGCTTCTCCGCTGGCATATGCTCCTTGAGATCCTAGCTATACTGCTTGCACCATGGCTTAGGGCGGCGCTTATTTTTTGGAGGGGTCAGTGATTTGGGTGGAATGTGTCGCGCTTGCGCCGGCGGTCGAGGAATGTGGGATGTGGAAGGAGGAGGATGGGGGTCGGGTGTGGATTACCTGCCTGGATAGACGATGCCAAGCACCGTGAAGGAGGGTCGCCAACGAGGAGGCGGTGCTGCAAGAAAGGAGTGAAGGCTTCATCCTGGAAAGGAAGGCGGAAAGAGGGGAAATGTGGCTTTTGGTAAGGGGGAGGGGCGGGGAGGTAGATATTTCCGCGGAAGCTGAAAATTTGGAATCGCTCCAGGCAAAAAACTGGCGCGCAAAGTGTCATCAGACACGGTCCCTTATTCAGAACTGTGTACAATATGTGAACATCACAAACCATTTAGATAGCTTCACCCGTGTGTGATGAGTTTGAACATAAAAAGTTTTGGTTTGAATTTCCATGGTTACAGTGGTCATCCACATCATTGCATAATTTGGGTACAGAAAGGAGAGTACAACACACCAACACTTCTTAATCGAGCAAGTTCAGCAATTAGACAGAGCTAGCTGACCTAAACATTACTCTAACAAATTAAAGACAAGCGCTCTTAATTAAACAAAACAAAGAGTACTTCTACAGCTGGTACTCGTCGATCTCCACCGCCGCCTCCATGTCCAGCTCGCGCCCGACGGTCTCCTGGGGAAGGGGCTCCATGGCATCCATCACACCATACTCGGCAAGCATCTCACCATTCGCGTCCGCCATCTCTTTGGAAAAGGCTGCCACGAGCTGGGCGTGGGCGGACACGATCTGGGCTTGGATGGGCTCCGTCATCGCAAGGGTATGCGGCGGAGGAACGGACGGCTGGTCGAACGCTCTCGGCGATTGCCAGCTCTTCGGCTGTGGGTTGCTGACCTTTGTCGGAGAAGCTTCGTTCGATTTGTGCGGTGACCGCCAGGAGCTGGGCGTGGGCGGCCTTGACATGGTCGTGGGCGGCCTCCATCAGGGCTAAAGCTGCCACGGCAGAACGGACAGCTGTTGTGCCGCTCTCGCCAATTGCTATCCCCGAGGCAGATGTTGCTGCCGCCACCTGAGAAGCAACAACAGTCGTTTGGGCTGCCTTTGCCGCCCGATCACAGATTGCGGTCGCGCTCATGCACCTTGTGAGCATGCGCATGGTGGCTGCGGCCGCGTTCTCGCCGGAGTGGCCCATCGAAGTTGCCCACACGACGCGGGTCCACGTGCCCATCTTTCACCGACGATGATTAAACAGTGAAATGATATTTGGGGAGTGAGCTGGTGTGCTTGAGATGCCGGCTGTGGACTGGCGCCGACGCACCTTCTCGCGTAATCCATAGGCGTACTATACACCGATGGTGCTCCAGGATATTTTGTGCTGCATCTCAGACGGTTGGTGATAATAAACTATGTGCGATCTACTTGATTTTTCATCTTGATTTGAATTGCATAATGGGGTCACAACGGCAATGGACGATGTTTGAATTGCTAGACCTTTTATCTGGAGTGAACATGCAACTATATGTGTGTCATAAAAGAATTGGAATTATTCAGGGTTCGTTTGAACATTTTATCCATTAAATTGGTTTTCTAGCCATTTCAGGTGCACAATTCAAAATTAAACTACATGCACATGCTCCGGTGCACCAACATGGGTTCTAAAATCATATATGTGTCCATGGGTTTATGCTTATCTCCCATGCAAGAAATGGGGATGAAATTGGAACACCACGGCACCGTGGCTCTCCGGCAAACGTCGACGTACTTGCTTTGGTAATTCTAGTAAACCCAAAATTCGTCCGAAATTCATGAAACTTGGCATGCTATCACGGAGCGGCATCAACATGCCGTGGTAAAAATTAAGTGCCATTTGGGGCAGGTTTGGGTATAAGCTTCTCATAAACCAGAGCTTCTCACAACAAGTGTGATGGTTTTGGTAGGGAACGTTTCACCTTTCTAGACGAAACAATAACCGCTGCCTCTTCTCGATTTGAAATGTTTTCCTAGTGGCAACATAGAACAACAGGAGTGTTGTGCCAATTTTTGGGATTTTTCGGGGTTCGCATGGACATTTTTATACATTAACTGAGTTTTCTATGCGTTGATCTGCATAATTCAAATTTGAACTACAGGCACATGCTCCAATGCATATAAATTAGTTGAAAATTCAAATCCGTGTCCTTGGTTGCCTGCTTAGGTCCCATGTAAGAAATGGGAATGAATGTCAAACACCCTGCCACCGTCACTCGGCCGCAAATATTGAGATACCTAGTTTTTAAATTATAGTAAATCCAAAACTCGTGTGAAATTCATGAAACTTGGCATGCTATCATGGAGCAACATCAACATGTCGTGGTAAAATTTTTGTCCCATTTGGGGCAGGTTTGGGTATATGCTTCTCACAAATCAGAGCTTCTCACAACAAGCGTGGTGGTTTCGGTAGGGAACGTTGTGGGTGTACAAAAAGAGGGGTACACTTTTTGTACCCCTATGACTGTGCACGTGTAGTCTGAGCCACCGCGCCACCACACCAAGCATGGCAAGGGGGGCAAGCCGGGGTAAGACTGAAGCTCGATGGAGACTGGAGCGACGCCAAGAACAAGACCACAAAGAGCAAAGGGACGAAGCGGCTTCCCCCGGCAAGATCCTTGCCGGGGCCGGCCCTGGCAGCCCCGGCAAGGCCCTTGCCGCGGCAGCTCGCCCCGCGCCTACGGAGCGAATCACCCTTGAGTCCACCCCCCCATGGGGCGAGGATTCGGGAGATATCCCCCGTAGTGGCATGCAGATCTTTGTGAAGACATTCAAGATCAGATGCAAGTCAAGAAGAAGATAACCCTTGGCGGGATTCCAGCCAAGGAGGACTAGAAGGCCCCCGGCAAGCACCTTGCCGGGGATGACAGCAGGCGCCATGGCAAGACCCTTGCCGGGGCCCCCGGTAAGGCCCTTGCCAAGGACATCCACGGGGCCACCATCAGGCCGGCACCAACTGGATTTCCACCGACCCACACAGCTGCCGACCCAACCAGCTGGACAGGCTCCTGCGTGGCATCCCACAGGTCTTCGTGGAGACCCGCCGTTGCGCCACCTCAGCTGCCTATCTGCCTACATGGCACCTCAGGCACCGATGGCCAGGGCGCGTGTCAACACGAGGAGGGGCGGCGACGGACAAGACGGACGTCTCCCCCCGTCCCCGATAAAGCAAGGACACCTAAGCTGGGCGCATTAAATGCACCTTGTCCTGTAATGCGAGGGATAACCTCACATCTCTGTACCCTTTCCACCTCCTGTGTGCCACTGTGGCAACCCATTTTCCCTATAAAAGGAGGCCTGAGGCGACCAGGAGGAGGATTCGGCTTTTTAGAACTCCTCACGACTCTCTTGGAGCTCCTGACTAGCTGAAGAACACCAACATATAATCCACCAAAGCAGGAGTAGGGTTTTACGCATCTTTGCGGCCCGAACCTGGGTAAAGGAATTGTGTCCTGACCGTTAGATCCGCTCTTCTCTCAACCCCGCACTCCGCAACCGTAGTAGGGATTCTTGTGATCCCATAGGTGTCGATGGAAATACACCGACATCTTTGGCGCGCCAGGTAGGGGGCGCTCAGTTGTGGGAATCGGCTCTAGTGGTCGGCCCGACGCTCTCTCGCCTTCGTGGCCCTTTGGGGAGGCCAGAAGACTTGCGCTCGAGCGACTGCAAATAAAAGCTAAGTCACATCGAACTTTGGATATTTCTACCCTATTGTTTAAAGTTATTATCCCCGGAGCTGTCGTTCTTTGTGCAAAAAGAAACCTGCACGTGGATGGGCCCCTTCCCGATCGACAACGCCTTTGTTCTGTTTCGAGTCAGCTCAACAGTTCAGACTCTCAAGCTCTCGACTCTGACTCGAGTCAAACTCGACAGTTCAAGCGGCTGCGTTGAGAGCGGCAAGGTGGTAGACCCTTCCGCAATTAACAAAGCTCTCGACTCTGACTCGAGTCAAACTCGATAGTTTGGGCGGCTGCGTTGAGAGCGGCAAGGCGGCAGACTCGGTAGCACGCTCACCCGGCAGGCCAATGGGGACCCGTCCCCAAGACGCCGCCTCGGGTATTTCGCGCCGGCAAGCCTACCCAGTTAACATAGGGTGGAAACACAAGGAGGCAGCAAACAGGAAAATGACATGCATGATTCTGGAGATATTTCAAAGTTATATTACATTATGCCATCGCTGCGGTTCTAACTAAAGATAAAATATGTCTTGGGCATGAACCCGCAGCGGCGAGGAAGAACGGGATGCTTAATCCCGGCGCTGGCCCTCAACCCTCTTGATTTCGTCAATGCGGTTGATGACAGGCTTGATGCGCTCCTTGAGCGCCGTGAGGTTGGCATCCTCCGGCAAGCTGTCCATCGCGGCTTTGAAGTCGAGGGCGGGGTTCCAGAACGCCACCTTGGTGAGGACATTGTTCATGACTCCCCGGCAGAGCCGCCGGGCCTCCCCGGCGAGCGTGACCGTTCTGTTGGATTCAAGATCAGTCAAGGCGCTGAGGACGCCCTCGAAGAACAGGGTTAGCTTGGTGTGAACGGACCCGCTCCATTCAGGGGCATACCTCATGTTCGGCATCCCCATGAGGGCCAACTGTGAGGTAACCCTGCCGGCGATGTCCTCCAACCGGCTGATCCACCTGTTCTCCTCCACCACGTATTCTTGGTGGGAGGCGCCCTCGTCTGCCCGCGGCTGCTTCTCCTCCTCCAGGCTCTTGGCCAAGGCCCCCTCCCGAGCAGAGCTCTCCGCCAACGTCTTCTCGAGATTCTCCAGCCTCAGCCTGAGATCTTTGATGGAGCTTTGTGCCTCGGAGAGCTCCCTAGTCTTGCTGATGACCACTCCCTGCGCCTCTATCAAGGCGCAGTTGAGTTTGGTCTTCTCGTCAGATAGCCTGAGGGTCTGCTCCTTCAGCCCGGCCCGTTCCACCTCTAGCTCTTGTATCTTGTCGGCATGGGCCAGAGCCTGGGCATCGAGCGCCTCCTTGTGCCTTTGCCCCAGCTCATGAGTCCGCCGCTCGACAAGAGCCTCAAGCTCCTCATCCTTGCCGCGGAGTGTTGTGGCAGGCTTCGCCTCACGCGCGGAGAGGTCATCTTCCTGGGAATCGGGGGCGGCTTGATGCTGGTTCCGGGCCGCCTCCGTCGCGGCAGCCGAGTTCGCCACCTCTTCCTGGGCCTTCTCGATGGCCGCCATCTTCATGATGAGCTCCATGTTACGCTGGGCCAGATCTTCCTGAGAGTCCCTCTGCTCCTCGCGGGACTGGTGGAACCAGGTTTGTGCCTCAGCGACGCGCGCCTGGAAGTCCGCCTCCGCCTCGTCCACCGCCGCCATTCTGGACTTAACCTTGTCCAAACGGGCATGGTAGAGCGCCTGGAGCTTCCGGAAGTTGGCCCCCATGGCCCGGAAGAGCTGCTCCTCTGGGAGCCGTCGCCGCTGGTGCTCGGTTCATCAACAACCTCGAGCCCGGAGGCGGCGAACACGTCGCCGTTGAAGGCTTCCTCCCCGACGGGCGCCCGGGAGCTTGACGCCCCAGCGAGATGGACGAAAAGGTTGTCGCCCACCTTCATATACTTGCCCGGGCCCGGGGTCGCGGAGGAAGACGGCTGGTCATCAATCGCCTCCTCCTCGGCTCTGGCCTTGCCGGCCTCCCCAGCAGGTCCACCGCTGGCACCCTCGGCGGCACCCTTGGCGGCGTCCTCGGCGCCCCCGGCGGCGTCCTTGGCGGCCTCCTCGGCGGCGATCTTATCGGCCTCCGCCGCGGCCTCCTCAGCGACCTCCTTGACGACGGCGTCCACGTCCTCCGCATCCGTTGGAGGAGGGCCTGGGCCGTGACGGGGGAAATGAAGTCAAGAAAAAGCTCAAGGGAAAAGCAAAGACGAAAGGCAGGCGACTCACTAGCACCGGGCTGTGAAACGGAAGTTCCCTCCTCGCCGGCGTCGGACGCCAGGGGCGGGCCGCCAGCGCCCAAGTCCTCCTCCTCCTCCATACGTGTGGGCTCCATGCTTGGTGCCCTTGCCGGGGACGCCCCTCGTGGCGGCGTGGTCGATGGGGGTGGTGTGTTAGGAGTGGCCCCATGCGGCTCCTCCTGCTGCCGCTCCCGTCCTACAGGACCGGCAAGGTTAGCACCTTCAGCATCCAACGCCTACTACATGTCGAGTAGGAAGAGGTTGGCGAACTTACGCTGGGGGCTGTGCCGGGGGCTGCCGTCGGAGGTACTCAACACC
Organism: Secale cereale; assembly: GCA_902687465.1. Lineage (NCBI taxonomy): Eukaryota > Viridiplantae > Streptophyta > Magnoliopsida > Poales > Poaceae > Secale > Secale cereale. The sequence goes on along the minus strand of LR738710.1, from coordinate 452,319,212 downwards.
ACCAGTGGTGTCTCTGTAGCCCCAGCCGGGGGCTGGCTGCTCGCTGAAGCCTTGGCCCTCTTCACCCTCTGGGCCAGCGTCTCTGCGTCCCTGAAGAAGCAAGAACAAGTCAAGATGGGTGGCATAGTCAAGAGAAATGGGGATGACGATAAAGGATGGAATACGCACTCCTCGTCCGTCTCCTCCTCCTCTGCCGCCTTCCTCTTCCTCTTAGGGCTGAGGGGCCCGAGGTCGAAAGGGAACTCCGCATCACCCTCCGAATCGACGTCTGCCGGGGGAAGCGGAGAAGGGGGCGGAGTTTGTGCGCGCTTTGACGAAGAGGGAGCAGCCGCTTCCTTCTTCTCGGCGGCCTTCGTCGACCTCTTCGCCGTCGTTGCCCTCGTGAGGCGCCCGGACCCCTCCAGGGCCAATTGAGGCTGCGCAGTCTTGCCGGGCCGGACCGGCTCGCCGGAATAGGCCTGCCGCAAGACTCGCCCTCTTCCCCTGGCTGGCGCCGGGCCAGCCGCCGCATCCTCCTCCGACGACGACTCGTCGGCCGCGTCCTCAACCAATGGGGCCCCGGTGTTGGCGCTGCTAGCTTCTTCGGCAGCCGCTGCCCACTGGGCGAACTCCTCCTCCTCCGCAGCCGGGGCGTCCTGGTCCTCCATACCTCCGACGCTGCCGGCCTCCCTGATGAGCTGCGCCTCCCTCGCCCTGGCGGCGATGTAGTCCAGCTCCTCCAGGGTGGTGCCCCTGACGAGCCACCGCTCGGCGTCAGGATTGACGCACACCTCGACCAGAGAGTCGAAGAACTGCTGCATGACCTCGTCCTCGGCTCCTGCCAGCTCGGGACGGGGTCGTGCGCACTGCATTCCGGCATCATGGCGACGATTTCAGACTAGCGCGAATTATTGCACAGCGGGACCACTCCCGCTGGCAGCTTGAAGAACTACCCCTTGATGGCCTTGCCGGCCTTGGCGGCAGCCTTCGCGGCCTTGCCGGTCCGCTCGACCTTGCCACCATGACCCACATCCAGCTGGAAGAGCCGCTGATAGAAATGGGCGTGTCCCATCACTGTGAAGTTGTGCTTGAGGCCAGTGCGGAGCCGCATGACATCCGCCGGGTTCCTAAAGAGCCAAGCTAGCCTCCCCTTTTTGTGCAGTGGAGCGATCCGACGGCGGATGAAATCCGCCCCGATCATCTCGAGGGTGAGTCCGGCTTGGACAAGCCGGGTGATCCTAGTGACAGCAACAGCGAGCTTCCTGTCAGCGGCGTCGACATTGCTCCAGTCGCTGCCGCGGACCGGCGGCACCCGGCGGACCTTGCAAAATGTTGGCGGCTCGTCCTCCTCGATCCAGCACCACCGGCCACGCCATTCATCCCACCTCTCCTTCACGGCGCCCTCCGGGTACACCACCTTGAGTCTCCGAATCCAGGCGATGCCTCCGGAGACCGAGCCTCCCGGCTGGATCCGAGGGATGAAGTAGTGGCGGAAGAGCGTCGTGCTGGGCTGCACTCCGACAAAGCCCTCGCAGAGATGCATGAAGAAGGCCATGCACGCCACCGCATTTGGGGTGAAATCCAAAAGACGGAAGCCAAAAGTGTGCATGACGTCGCAGAAGAAATCGGAGAAGGGAGGACACAACCCGCAAGATAAATAATCAACAAAGAAGGGGTACCGATTTGAGTTGGGCGGGGCGCAAGCGGCCGGAACGACGCGCGTTGCCGGATGGCCCAAGCCCTTCGCCCGATCCCCCGGCTCCGCCCCCCAAAGGGGTCTGAAGGCGGCCCGGAGCTCGAAGACATAAACCGACGACGGGATGAAGATAGCGGCCTTCGTCCGATCCCCCGTGAACACGCCCTCCGGCGGCGCCGCAGGCCCGGCACCCTTGGCCGCCCCTTTGGCCTTGGCGGGTTTGGACGCCATGACGGCTAAATGGGAAGGCTGAGGGAAGGGGATGGCAATGCAACGGCGGCGGGCGACGGCGAAGGCTTCGGAAGGAAGGAAGCAAGGGAACAACGGCTCTGAGTTTGGAAGAGGCGCGAGGAAAGCGGAGGAAGTGAGCAGCGCGCTCACGGTTATTCCTTTTTATGGGGAAGATGCGGGCCGCCTCCTTCCACATTTACTGCGACGTGACGCATGATTGCGGAAACCGCCTCACGCATGCCGCCCACGTCACGCATGCCCCTCCACCCCGCGCCGCGCGCACGGGTCGTGGGAGGCGCAGCGCGCGGAAATTTTACCACGGTGAAAACTACCCCGCCTGCCCACGCACCATTCTGGGCCTGGCCCAACAACATGTCACGCTTATGTGTGGCCCAGGCCCGGGGGCTCCTGTCGGTGTACAAAAAGAGGGGTACACTTTTTGTACCCCTATGACTGTGCACAGGCAGTTTGAGCCACGGCGCCACCACACCAAGCATGGGAAGGGGGGCAAGCCGGGGCAAGTCTGAAGCTCGATGGAGATTGGAGCGACGCCAAGAACAAGACCACAAAGAGCAAAGGGACGAAGCGGCTTCCCCGGGCAAGATCCTTGCCGGGGCCGGCCCTGGCAGCCCCGGCAAGGCCCTTGCCGCGGCAGCTCGCCCCGCGCCTACGGAGCGAATCACCCTTGAGACCATCGCCCCCATGGGGCGAGGATTCGGGAGATATCCCCGTAGTGGCATGCAGATCTTTGTGAAGACATTCAAGATCAGATGCAAGTCAAGAAGACGACAACCCTTGGCGGGATTCCAGCCAAGGAGGACTAGAAGGCCCCCGGCAAGCACCTTGCCGGGGATGACAGCAGGCGCCACGGCAAGACCCTTGCCGGGGCCCCCGGCAAGTCCCTTGCCAAGGACATCCACGAGGCCACCATCAGGCCCGCACCAACTGGGTTTCCACCGACCCACGCAGCTGCCGACCCAACTAGCTGGACAGGCTCCTGCGTGGCATCCCACAGGTCTTCATGGAGACCCGCCGTTGCGCCACCTCAGCTGCCCGTCTACCTACATGGCACCTCAGGCACCACTGGCCAGGGCGCGTGTCAACACGAGGAGGGGCGGCGACGGACAAGTCATACGTCTCCCCCCGTCCCCGATAAAGCATGGACACCTAAGCTGGGTGCATTAAATGCACCTTGTCCTGTAATGCGAGGGATAACCTCGCATCACTGTACTCTTTCCACCTCCTGTGTGCCACTGTGGCAACCCCTTTTCCCTATAAAGGGAGGCCCGAGGCGAACAGGAGGAGGATTCGGCTTTTTAGACCTCCTCACGACTCTCTTGGAGCTCCTGACTAGCTAAAGAACACCATCATATAATCCACCAAAGCAGGAGTAGGGTTTTACGCATCTTTGCGGCCCGAACCTGGGTAAAGGAACTGTGTCCTGACCGTTAGATCCGCTCTTCTCTCAACCCCGCGCCCCGCAACCGTAGTAGGGATTCTTGTGATCCCATAGGTGTCGATCCAAATAAATCGACAAACATCCCACTTTTGGGGACGGAATGATATCCATTGCCTCTTATTGCTTCCAAAAAAATTCTCATTTCAACATAGAACAACATGAGTGTTGTGTCAATTTGTGTGATTTTTCGGGGTTCGTTTGGACAATTTTGTGCATTAACTAAGTTTTCAATGCATTTATGTGCATAATTCAAATTTGAACTACATGCACATGCTCCAGTGCATATAAATTGGTTGAATATCAAAACTATGTCCTTGGGTGCATGCTTAGGTCCCATGCAAGAAATGGGAATGAATTTCAAACACCAGGGCACTGTTGATTGCCGGCAAAACATTGAGATGACTCGTTAAATTCTAGTAAATCCAAAACTCGTCTGAAATTTATGAAACTTGGCATGTTATCGTCGTGCGGCATCAACATACCGTGGTAAAAAATTTGTCCCATTCGGGGCAGGTTTGGGTATATGCATCTCACAAACCAGAGCTTCTTACAACAAGCATGGTGGTTTCGGTAGGGAACGTCCCAGCTTTGGGGACGAAACGATATCCATGGCCTCTTATTGTTTCCATAAAAATTCTCGTTTCAACATAGAACAAAAGGACTGTTGTGTCAATCTTTGTGATTTTTCGGGGTTCGTTTGGACATTTTTATGCATTAACTGAGTTTTCAATGCATTTATGTGCATAATTCAAATTTGAACTACATGCACATGCTCCAGTGCATATAAATTGGTTGAAAATCAAAAATGTGTCCTTGGGTGCATGCTTAGGTCCCATGCAAGAAATGAGAATAAATTTGAAACACGAGGGCATCGTTGATTGCCGGCAAAACATTGAGATGCTTGGTTTTTAAAATTCTAGTAAATCCAAAATTCGTCTGAAATTCATGAAACTTGGCATGCTATCATGGAGCGGCATCAACATGCCGTGGTAAAAATTTTGTCCCATTTGGGGTAGGTTTGGGTCTATGCTTCTCACAAACCAGAGCTTTTCACAACAAGCATGATGGTTGCGGTAGGGAACGTCCCACCTTTGGGGACGAAACGATATCCATTGCCTCTTATTGCTTTCAATTTTTTTTCTCATGTCAACACAGAACAACAGTAGTGTTGTGTCAATGTTTGTGATATTTCGGGGTTTGTTTGGACATTTTTATGCATTAACTGAGTTTTCAATGCATTTGTGTGCAAAATTCAAATTTGAACTACATGCACATGTTCTAGTGCATATAAATTGGTTGAAAATCAAATCTGCCACTTTTATATCTCAAACGTTTGTATAATTCAAACCGTGTGTGTTCTGTTAACCATTCACATGACGCCACGTGTCTTGGTTTTAATGGCTGTAGGAAGTGATGTGCGGACATCTGCTTGACCTTGACTGAACGGAAGGCGTGCGAGCGCCATCCGGTGCGCAGGCTGACCAAGAGGCGTGCCAACTGTCCTCGAATGCGCAGGCTCACCGGGAAGCGTGTGATCTATACGCTGTGCAGGCTCACTGGGAAGCGAGCCTTTTGACTACCATGGTCGCGCGCCTTACTGGCATCCTCTCCATTAATGGCGCCCAAGCCGCAGTTTAATTCGGTTTTTAAATATAAAACACTCATCGCAAACGTTTTAGTTAGAACACCCGTATGAAAACCGACAGCTTCCCCGGGAAGCAAGAGAAAATGTGCCGAGCAGGATTTCTGCAGCTCTTGATCCCAAGCATTTTAGATAGAACACCCGTATGCAAAGCGAGAGCAGCCAGGATTTGTGCATCCCTTCAACGCAAACGGTTGTTTGGATGAGCCATGTGCAACCACATACAAACAATTTGGTAAGATTTGTCAATCCTTGTAACATTGTGATTTGTCAAAATATGAAGCTAAAAAACACTAGCAGTATCTAATTTTTGCAACTAAAATTCAGTAATTAAGCATAGATTTCATTCATAGATTAAGCACTCGTTCTTAATTTATGCAAACAGTTCAACTCGACACCTGAACCAACCAAACTTTTCCCCAATTGTTGCCAACCACGTACTGAAATAGCTAGTTTAACTATATATTCTAGCTAATTTTAAGTACGTTGTAAAGTTCCACCACATCTATAGTCAGATGAACTGGACAAAATTGCTCCTAAATACTACTACTACTACTACTACTACTACTACTACTACTACTACTACTACTACTACTACTACTACTACTACTAGTATGGAGGGGCTTTGTACTAGTTCCGGCTGCCTCTCCTCTGCCGAGCGCACTCAGTAAGAGGCAGAAAAGGAGGAGCCTAGTGACGATCTGCGCAACCGCAATACGGTGCATGCCGCTGTTGCAGCTTCAGCGAGGCTCACCTCAAACGCCCTCTGCCACTCCAGACGACCCCTCTCGAAGCGGTGGTTCTCCCTATAGATCTCTTGATTCCTCGCCTCTGAGGCAGCGTGTGACGCGGCCACGGCGGCGGTAAGGCTCTTTGCGTGCTCAATGAGGCGCTCCTCCTCCCCCCGTAGGAACTCAGTGTAGCGCGCAAGGTCGCTGATGTACGTGCGGGCATCCACCTCCGCCTCCCACCTTCGGGCGGCGGTGGCGCAGCGGGTGATGACCACGGCGGTCGACGGTGGGCTGGCGGCCATGGCGGCCGATGACGAGGTGGTGGCCACGACCACCACCTCCCGCCTTCGGGCCGAGGTGGCGGAGCGGGTGAAGGCCACAGTGGCCGGCATTCGGGTTGCGGCCACGACGGCCACCTCCCGCCTTTGGGCCGCGGCGGCGGAGCGGGCGATGGCCCTGGCTTTCGATGGTGGTCTGCCGGCAACAGCGGCCGGCAACATCTGCCAATGGGCGGCGGCGGCGGAGCGTGTGGTGGGTGTTCCGCGCACACCCAACAGGGACGCCACACGCACTACAGTACGTCGGCGCCTGCGCTGCCGCCACTGTGTAGCCTCCCAGCTGGACCTCTCATCTGATGATGGAGGAGTGGCAGAGCGACGATGAAGGATTGGTGCCATTGGCGATTGTGGGAGAAGCGGACGAGATAAGCTATAGTGAGGGAGGGGAAATGCGACGGAGGACTCGCCGGCTGTGAGGATTTTTATAGCAGGCCGGTAAGCATTGGGATTTTGGGGGATTTCACCGAGTCGGGCGGGAAGCTTGCGCAGGAACCTGCAAGGTTGCACGAGAACGGGCTCAATGACGATTCATTGGCACCACCGTTTGGCTAAAAGAACGCCCCCGCGCGCTGCGCAACCTTGCGTTGTAAAGCCGTCTGCGGCAGTAGGGTGACAAGACGTGCGAGAGGAGGATGAAAGGCCACGTACACATACGGTTAACAAAAACATGATTGCGATTTAACTAATAAAATACGAATGCATGTCGCCAAAGATTATATAGTTGGATTTGTATTTGAACATAGTTTCCAATTATATAATTTTTAAATCATGCATTAACATTTTGTTGGTTAAATTTGAGGGCAAAGTATGGCACAAAATAGAAAGGAGACTATATAGACTATACGAAGGTGGTAGCACATGGCCGCTCTCTACACAGCGTCGCAACTGTCGGGCGGCTTGTAGGCGACCATTTCCTGTGTCGACTGCTCTATGTGTGTGGTTGCGTGCGGTTCAGGAGGCTGCGGCTCGTTCTGCTCGCGTCCTACCGTGCGCGCTCTGCTCTCGCGTCCCTCCGTGTGCTCTACCCTCGTCCCTACACGTGCTCTGCCGGCGTTTGGGGCCAGGGCACGATCACGCACGTTCGTGTGCAAGCGGTTACGCCGGGCGCGGCGCGACGATGCAGTTACCCGCTGCAAAAATAGCCATGCGGATGCGCCGAGAATCCACGCCGCCCGGTCCCCTTTTATTCCTGTGGCCATTTACCTTCATCTCTCGTCTTACACGACACAATAAGCACACCCACGAGGACACACACAGAGAGGACATCCGGCGGTTCCAATGGCGCTCCCAGCGGCCGACGACGACAACGGTGGGCAGTTCACCACGCATCACGTAGTGGACACCCGCGTGAGGGGGAAGGCCCTCTCGGTGGTGTACACGAACAATCCGGTCTCGGTGGAGAGCTCCATCCAAACTATGGAGCAGTTCCTTGCCGAGGACAAGTACCGAGTGGTCGGCTTCGACCTCGAGTACACCATGGGTCGTGCCTGGCAAGATCAGAAGGTAGCTGTCGCCCAGTTGTGCGTGCGACATGACGTCCTCGTCTACCACTACCACCTTGCCACAAGGCCTTGCGAGCGTTTCTCCAGGTTTATCAACAGCTCCGACTAAAATTTCGCTACAGTGGACACCACCAACGATCTAAAAGCGCTCAAGGTTTCGGACTTGAAATGCCCGAATCTTGTCAACATCCAGCACCACTACAAGGTCTGGGGCAGCGAAAAAACAAACTGAACACCCTGGTTGACCTCGCCTCGGCCATCATCGACCCCTACTACGTGAAGATGAAGGAAGAGAGCAATAAGGACAAGAACGCCTGGCACAATGTGTGGCATGAGAGACTGGATGAACAACATGTCAAGTACTTGGCCATGGACGCATACACAAGCTACGAGATGTACAGGCGGATTGTTGACATGAGGAATTGTCTTCTTCCTGACCCAGACGAGGGATCGAGCCACATAGCAGTGGCGGGAGCATCACAAGAAGTAGATGACTAGATGATCGTTTCTCCTACTTTAGAATGCATGCAATTGTTTATTGAGGTGTGTGTGAATGATTTGTACAATCACTTATGTAATTGGATGTTTATTTCAATTATATATATATATATATATACACACATGTTATTCTACTGTAGATAGAGCAATTCACATGGCTTATTAGCAGCAATCGTCTGTGTTATTATAGGTCCACACACTTTTCTGATTACAGACCTGTTTGCCGCGTATCACACACATCTTGTTCAGTTGAACCGATTGCATTGTGTTGCCTAATCACACACAGTTCATCCTAGTGAACCGTATGCTGTATATCGCACACACCTTCCTATGGCTGCTCATTTCTTTTGTCCCTCCTCATAGCAAATAGTTAATTGAACTAAACTATATGCCCTTCATCGCACACGCAACAAAAATTTGTACCGTGTTTGATGCATCCGTCATCGCAAACGTTTTGCACCTATTTTGACGGGTTTTTTACACCCCCATTTGCGATTATGGCATCACACACAGTTTCGTCGAAGGGTCTCTTATCATAGTGTCGCGTTAGCACCATCCTGCAGTAGTGCATCTTAACACAACGCGAGGCGTAGAAGTCTCGAACAGCCTGCACCCGAGCCTCGTGCCGTAAGTTCTGTAGTAGGCGCTTGCACTGGGCATCGATAACCTGTGCCGCGGGCTCCTCGTATCCCTCCTCACACATGTAGAAGGCTTTCAATCAAACGAGACAACATTGGTTAGTACAATAACTAGGTATTGTTGTTTTTTAATCGTGTAAAGGACAAATTACCCAAACGTTTTATCACCATATTGGCCCTCGTGTGGCACAAGACACCCTAGATCATCTCCTCCGGCGGGGCCGGGGTAGCAAAATAGTGCTCCCAGGTTAATCCTAGCTATGGAAGCTGGCCCTCACCGGGCAACGTGACAAACCTCGGGAAGTTTTGCCGACAAATCACACCAAGGACGGTGTTGGGCCTACGGACCTTATTCTCGCGTAGCCAACCCCTGCAACATGACAAGGCAAGCACATTACATATTTGAAGAAACATGAAGGCAAAAGGTACAAAAAGAGTAAACGAACTTACCTCTACCGATCAGGCCTAATCAACCACCTCTGGTCGTGGTTCGCCGGCACGGGAGGGAGTTATGTACTACCACGCTGGTAGATAGTGGCCCCCTCGCTATCGGAAATCCCATCCCCACCACCATTAGCATGGCCACTCGGCCCCTCGAACGGATCCTGCCAGGTACCCCATCCGGACGTCTCCTGGGACGTAGTCTAGTCCAGAGTCTCGTGGGCCGAAGGACCGTCGACCCGAGGCTCGTGGATCAGAGTCCGCGTAGCCTCCTCCTCCGACGGGTCCACCCTCTTGTGCTCGGGTGAATCAGCTGGGGGTGGCGGTGAGGAAGGCATAGCATCCATCCGACCTCTCCCGCGGCCATGTGCACCTCTATTACCTCTCCTCTTCCCCCTTCCGCATCTCCCGGCGGGCAGTGACGCCGACGAAGAAGTGCCCACCGGTGTCTGCATACTGTCGAGCAGCGCTCTCCAGAGGTGCTGGGGTGGGATGGAAGTACCCCTCCCATCACGCGCCGACGAAGAAGGAGCCTTGGAGCACTCTGGACCAGCACCCACCATCTTTCAACACCTGCCATGAAAAAGAGTAAACAGAATTAGTACAACATAAAAATTGAATACCAACATGAATAATAATATGTATAGAATTTAAGTGTATCATCATCATGGACAACATGTAAGAATTGAATACCTAACATGAACTAATAATATATATGTATATATAATATAAATTGAATACCTAACATGAACTAATAATATATAAGTATATATAATATAAATTGAATACCTGACATGAACTAATAATAATCTTGATCGTATATATATGCTCCGGGATCAATAAATGCATCATCATCACTATCATGAATGACGTGGTCATCGGGTTCAGCGGCATAAACATGTGGAAGGCCTCCTTTATGTAATCGGTCAAGCATTGACAGGTCATCCGCAGTAGTAACTATTGTGGTACTAAGCCTGACAATGAGAGTAGGGGGTACGTAAGAGGAGGTAAGGTCCTAGCTACGACGAGATTGTACACACGGGTTTTACTAGTTCAGGCCCCTCTCAGAGGAGGTAAAAGCCCTACGTCTCAGTGCTCGGAGGCTGTCTACTGGAATATGGGTGTGTGTGTGTGTGTTACAGGGGGTGCGAACCCTTGTACCGGAGGAGGGGGTGGCTTATATAGAGTGCGCCAGGACCCCAGCCATCGCACGTTACAGAGGGTTCAATGTACATAAAGACATGACGTTACTGATAACGCCTGTAAGAAGGAGTTATAAATGACCTTTAAGACTACGGAGTGAATGTCCGACCGTTGCCATCTTGAGTGACCTTAGATCTTCTATGCTCCAAGTGGTTTCTTGTGCGGTCGAGTGACTTCATACTGGTCGAATGGAATTGGGGTATCTGAGTGAAATAAATGGTCGAGTGGATTGCACCCTTCGGTTACTTCAGTCGGTATATTTTGTCATCCTTTGAATGTCCTTGGCTGTAGGGTAGCGACCTTGGGTAGGGTGACTAGGTCAAGCCTATGACCCTACCCTAGGTCTATGGTTTCGTCAGTAGCCCCCGAATGATTGAGGTCCAAGTGAAAAAGAGAGTTGAAGTTGATTCCGACCCGATTATTATGCTTCGGAGGCATTTTTCTTGAACCTGGGAATCAGGCTGGTCCTTCAACCTTATTTCAGTCGCCTTGATCGATTCAGAAATCGTCGAGTGAACTATGCGGGTAATCTTCGAGTGTTGATGAGGTGCGAGATCTTCGGCGCGATCGGTTGTTCTGCGGTTCCCGGATTTCGCGGGATTCGAATTTTCAGGGAAGCGCACGGGACGGAGCGCGCCGTAGTAAACGGACTGGATAGACCGGGGCACCTCAATTCTCCCGCCACCTTTAACGCCACGTACCGGGCGCGTGACTGTTGTAGGATTTTACTGGATTGCTCGGGCCCACAATTTAGCCCCTCGGAAGCAGGCCCATAAAAGGGCGTCGAGGCCGATACGTCGGTACGGTGAGCTTCGTTCTTCTTCTTCCTCCTCTGCTTCTCCACCGCATCCCCCGCCACTCTCGACGCCGCCGTTCCACCCGTGCGCAGTTTGCCACCATGGGAAGAGACAAGACGACGGCCCTGGAGTGCGCGAAGAAGGCGCCGGCGACAGGGAAGGGCAAGAAGACGAGCCGGGGGTCAACGTCGAGATCCGGACTGCCTCCTAGTTGGATCTAGGGGGGTGGATTTGGTCTGCGATTGTCACACCCTGCATTTTGTAACATGTCATTTGCATCAATAACGCATGAAAATTTGGACCAGCAATTTTTTTTGGCATCATTTGGCTTTTATTTGGAATTGAGTTTTTCTCCCTGTGATTTTCAAGTGCTCATTAAAGTCAACCACTCCCTCATGTAGAATTCATCTCCTTACCCCAAAACTTCTGCCCAATGATCGTACCAAGTGTTTATAGCAGTATAGTATTTTCTTATAAAATTAATTTGGCCAAAATGTATTTTCAAAAATTAGTATTCCAAAACCCCCTGAATTGAGGTTTGCACTGCAAGAGCTTGATTTAGGGTGAGAAAATTATTTCAAAAAGTATATTTGCAACCTAGTAGATATAGGACTCCCAGAAACCACAAAAGTATAATTTTAAAAGTTATTTTCCTATTTTATTTAAAGGCTTTTTCTTGAGGCCAGAAATAGTCTTTAATAGGGAAAAATTATTTAATTATTTCAAAAATATTTGCCAAAATTCAGGGAGACTCATAGGACATATATTGTCCATATATAAGAGTTTCAACACTTGGTCATGTTCAAAATATTGGGCTAATCCCTCAGAAACCCTTTCTGGATATTTCAAACTTTTGAAATATTTACAAAGGAAGTATTCTCTAAAAATTCCAGGGAAATTCTATCATGTCATATATGACATATTAGATGATCTTGCCAAGCCCCATGCCTTGGGAAGCAAGAAAACATCATCAAAACCCCTCAAAATCATTCTGTCCATATCTGAAGTTTGAGCAACTTTACATTGCTAAACTTGTCCAAATGCTCTCAAACTTGGTGCACATGCTAGAATGGTCTAATAAGGCATCTAGACCAAATGGCACAAGCTTTGGAGAGGGGTAACTTGATCAGAGTACCCCAAAACCATTTCTGTTCAATTTCAAATTTGAACAACTTTACATTACCAACTTTTTACCTGGGGCTTCAAACTTTGTGAGCATGATCATAACCCCAAATGATGACACTACACCAAGTGGTGCATCAAGGGAAGATGATCAGCTTGACTTAAACATGGTGAAACCATTTCTGTTGATTTCTAGGGTTCACCAAAGTTACATTGGCAAGTTTCTTCAAATGAGCCCAAACTTGGTGAAACACCCTATTTCCATATGCCATTTAATCCTGTGAAGTGTCATGGCTAGTGGAGATCATTTGCTTGCCCAAAACATGATCAAACACCTTCTGCCATTTTACCAAAACCACTGTTTTGGCCTCTTTTACTATTTACCCTTGACTCAACTTTCTACCACAGCATCACCTAGTCACCCTCTACCTCCAGTAACTCTCCCATGACCAGAGTTCAATAATTGAAGGGTGAAAACCCCATTTTACCTTGCTGGACAGCCCAGTTCTTACCTCCTGTCAGCTCACCTCCTCTTCCATTGGATGGCCAAGGCATCCAAGGCCCCAGCCCGGTTGTTTACTCCATGATTGACCCCCCAGACACGGCGGACGCGCCCAGCTAGCCAACGGCATGCCGTGGCATGCGGAAGGCACGCTCCAGGGCGCGCTATAGTGCGCACCCGCACTGTAGCCTCGCCCAATCAGTCACCCCCGACCACCTCGTGCTCCCCCCTCGCGCCGTTCGATGCGCCTCGGCGTCCGCAACACCCCCCGGCGCTGTCCCCCTCCTCCTTCTCCCTCCAGTGGACACCCTCGCACGCGCGTCGGCCGCCCGCGAGCTCCAGTCTTCGGCCTCACATGCGCGCAGCACCAGAAGCTTCCCCCGCTCCCTCTCTTCCTCTCCTCTGCCCTGGACCTCGTCCAGCAACCCCGCAGACACTTCCCCAGCGCCTCCCGTGCCCTGTGGCGACGAGCAGAGGCTCGCCGGCGCACAGGTCCACGGCACCTCGCCGTCCGCCTATAAATAGACCCCCCCGAGCCCCTCCTCTCCTCACCAGTCGCACTCTCCCTCTCTCAATCTTCCCCCAGAGCCACTCGCCCCACTCCAGACCAGCTCGAGCTCGAGATCGAGCTCCGCCGCGGCAGCTCCCCGTCGCCAGCTCGGTACAGGCCGCCCCAGCCTCTTCTCTCACTCGATCTAGCACCACAGCACCACACTAACGGGTTTCCCCCTCTTTCCCCTCTCTGCAGCTACCAGAATCGACCGGAGCATCACTCGCCCGAAACTCCTCCGCCGCGTGTCCTCGCCGCCGGTGGACCAGGCCACTCCGGCGACCCGCACCACCTCCACCAGATCGGCGACTTCTTGCTGAGTCCATCCCTGCCCTTAGCTCGCCCCGTCGTGCCCGGAAACGTCGCCGGTGAGCTTGCCGGCTCTCTGCCGGAGGGTTAGAGATGACAGGCGGGCCCCGCCTGTCAGCCTCCCCTCGCCCTCGCCCCTCTCTCCTCTCACTGACGCCGGGCCCCGCCCGTCAGGTTTGAAAACCCTGGCGCGCACGCTGGCGCCCGTGCGGTGGGTTGTTCGCCCTGGGCTTGCTGCACTGTGGCCGATCTGGCCCAGTGGCACAGGGCCCTTTTTCCTTTTTCTTTTCTGTGGATTTTCAAATAATTCCACATAATTAAATATTTGTCCAAATGAATTAATTCCAGTTCCTAAAAACTGGTAAAAATCCAACCTATTTAATGATGTCACATTCACACATGTCCATGAACCTTTTCTGTTCTATTCAAATTTAAATTCATATTTGAACATTAAAACTTCTGTTCAAAGATTCATGTACCCCATTCTGCCACTCCAAAACTCAAACTAAGAATTTTTGCCATCTTAGTTTTCCCTCTAGTATTTAATAAAAATAAGTTGACATTTTTCCGAGCACTTTGATTTTTCTGTATTTATTGTGGTCTTATTTTCCCGTTGTTTATTGCGACGATTAGGTACCGTATTTGATGAGGTTGCTGAAGAAGAAGGAGGGGAAGGATTTGAAGACTTTGAAGACCAAGCCAATCCAGGCAAGCAGCCCTTTGACCATGATACCCTTGTGTTCTTCGGAACCCATTTATTTCCGAATGCATGATGATAAGAGTGACGGTGGTGACCTAGTTGAAAACCACCACATGATGCATGCTTGACTCATGATCTTGCTATGTGCTAGATGTAATGCAAATGATTAGTAGTGATGCTTAGTGATGCATGTGTGCCATGAAACCTTCATGGTTGCATTCTTTTCAAAAAACCCATCGGGTGCCCCTAATGCCCGAGGGTGATGTTGAGTTAGGTCATCACTTGTGGAATAAGTGATGTGCCAATAAGGATCTTGTGCATGGGTGAAATGATGGATTAGATTTATGTGTGACTACCGTCCCAACCAAACATGTGCAACCACTCTACCCCTTATGGGACGGGGCATTATTGATTACTTAGGCCGATACTAGCATGGTGCCCACATTACTAGTGACGGGGAAGACTTGAGGTCTTTCCCGGGACGGGGTCGTGCTCGGATAGGCGACCATGACTGTTTTCACAGGGCACCGGACACACCGTTGGTCCCTTCGTGTACGCGTGACATTGAAAATAGGGCAAGTCCCATGATCTATTGTTGGTACTCGAGGGCTGTGCACCAACGAGTGGACCCTATGTTAGTGTCGTCTAGGGAAAGATAATGACCGGGTGCTTCCCCCGAGTACTTGAGGTACTGCGGGATCGTGGGTGACACGAAAGCTTCCCGGATCTTGTGGGTAAAGTGCGCAACCTCTGTAGAGTGTAAAACTATTCGAATAGCCGTGTCCACGGTCATGGACAGTTGGGTGGTGCTACTTAAACTATGTCCAGAATTTTACTATATCGGTGAAAGTATATGTGTGTGTTGAGTCCAGATGGTGACTTGACTCATTGAATTGAATCCTATTCATGTTTATATCGGTAACCTGTCTTCGAGGTTACCTGAATTTATTGATGCATGCACTTGATGGTAGAATATTTATCCTAGCTCGTAGCTAGATTGCTCATTGTTGTACAATTGCATTGTTACCTTGAACCAAATCATGGGTTGCTTGCGAGTACATTCAAAGTACTCATTGGCTTCCCACTGGTTATTTAATTGGCCAGGCATGGAGGAGCATGAAAATGAAGAAGAATTCTATGGAGACGAACATGCGAACTAGGACGCTATCCCAGTCAGAATGCATGTAGGGTTAAGGCAGATGGCATGGGTTCTACTTATCTTCGAAGACTTCCGCTATTCGAGTTATTGCAATTCAGCCCTTGAGGCTTTATCTATGTAAGACTTGGCTATAATGGTCGTAATTTGTGTAAGACGTTATGTATGGATGTAAGACTCTTGTTATTCAGCTTCTGTGTGTTCAGTGAGCATTGATCTCTGGGATCACTGTACACGTGCATTCGGTGATCTCGACTCTTAAGTCGGGGTCCCCACAGAGCTGGTATCAGAGCCATCCTGGCTGTAGGAAGCCTTAGTTAGCATGGGTGTTAGTTAGATGAGACCCCTTTTCGAAAACCTTTTGAACCTCTCTTCTTTTCAAAACCTTACCAACCTGAGATATCACCGGCTTATTAACCTCTCCTATTCAACCTTTGTAGATGGCCGCTGTACCTGAAGAACACCTGACCACTGGGTTTCCCGTGCTTCTCGAGGATAGCCTCCAGGAGTGCCAGTTCCACCGAGCGCCCATCCTCACCTACCTTGAGCATTGGGTTAGCGACACTGAGGTGGAGTACCATGTGGAAGTGATCGTGAAGGCAAACGATCCTCCCACAAGTTGGTTCTTTGAGGGACCCCAGATGGCAATACTACCTCTCGCTGTCGAGGCTGCTGCACTCAAGGCACTAACCTGTCCCCGCGAGCTTCTTCCGGAGATGGCAACCAAGATGACAACCCGCTTCTTGCCTTACCGGAAGGAAGGTGAAGATGAAAGCAGCGCACAATCCCCTCCACCGAAGGAAGGACTTCCACTTCGATTCCAGACCTACTTCAGCCTATGTGCCGACAGCTTGGCACAAGATTTGGCCTCGGAATCGATGAAGCTCCGAGAAGAACTTCACAAGACCAAGGCACTTCTTCGTGGAGCACAAGAGAAGACAGATAGGATCAAGAAGGAAGGTGCGCCTCCCGGACAGTCCGCTATCGCGTACCGAGGCGGAACGCCCTCAGGAGATGTATCTTCCAAGGATGAAGAACCACCCCGGTGACGCCGTATGACGGCAAGGGAATCGCAAGCTTTTCCCTACACCACCGACAAAACACCGCCGAATCCAACTCCTCCACTCCCCCACACCCTCAAGTGACAAGGGGGCCCAGACAGATGAAGACAAGGAGGAAGACCCAGAAGAGCCAGAATATGCGACAGAGCATTCCGCCGCTTAGGCATTATTCGCAACTCGGATATGCCAGTTCGTGACCTCCACGGTAGGATAGGTCGTGTAACCCCTATGCGCAGTCGAGTCCTTGTATGGTTCATATGAAACCATCTTGTGTTTGCTTTTGTTGTGTTTGGATGTACGTCGTGATCTCCCTTCGGGAATATGTAAACGACTGCATAACCCATTTGGATCTTAATGTATGTGTTTGGCCCTTTCGGCCCTTGCATGATTTGATTAGTGTCACACCCACCCCCTTACTAGGCACCCATCTTTATTGCTTTCCCTCTTCCAAATCATGAGACCTTTTACCGCTCCAACAGGATGCCTATTGTAACTCGTACTGGTACCTCTACCCAGCAGCCTGAAGCCGGAGCATCCGCTCAATTAGAGGCTGGCCACGACCAAACCAACGACCAAGCTCCACCACCACCACCTCCTCTGAACATGGACATGGCTCAGCTTCTCCAAGCTTTCCGAGAGGAACGCCAAGCCAACACCGCAGCCCTTCAGTTGATTGCTCAAGCTGTCACCAACAACCGCCAGCCGGCGGGGAATGGCAATGGACGTTCCACGTTGGCAGAGTTCAAGAAGCATGCACCGCCAACTTTCATCGAGACTGCTGAACCCCTGGATGCAGACGACTGGGTCCGCACCATTGAGGACTTGCTGGAACTAGTCGGGTGCACCGAAGACCGCGAGAAGGTGGCTTATGCAGCCCACTGCCTCGGGGGGACTGCTAGAGCTTGGTGGGATGGATTCAAGGTCATGCACGTTGGGCAAGACATCACTTGGGACAACTTCAAGGCAGAATTCCGCAAAGCCCACATTCCTTACGGAATCATGGCCATCAAAAAGCGTGAATTCCGAGCCCTCAAGCAAGGAAGTGGCACTGTCAAGGAGTACATGCAGAAGTTCAGTGTTCTGTCAAGGTATGCCCCTGAAGATGTCAGCACTGATGCTGCAAAAAGGGAGCGCTTCATGGAAGGCCTCAATCAGATTCTGCAATACTCGCTTGTCGTGTGCGACTGCCCAACCTTCCCTGACCTGGTGAACAAAGCACTCATGCTTGAAGACAAGCGGCGTGCTCTGGAAGACACTCGCAAGCGCAAGATGGTCAGCAAGGGAAGTTCCAGCAACCAGAAGCCTCGCCCGTGGCAGTCAGCCCCGGTCAAGCCAACCTACCAGCAACCAAGAGCTCCTGCACCTCGCACCAACTATCAGCCTCAGCAGTATGCCAACCCAAGGCCAGCATTCAACCCCAATAACAGTGGCGGCAACAAGAATCAATAATCCAAACCAAGTCACTTGCTTTGGATGTGGTCAGTCAGGACACATCTCAAGGGTGTGCCCCAACAAGAAGCCTGATGCCCCGCGCCCCAATGCGCAGAACCCAGGACAAGGCCGCGCGATGCCACCAAGGAACCCAGCTCCTCGCAACCCGCCTAACCATGGGAAGGGGCGTGTAAATCACGTCACTGCTGAAGAGGCCCAGGAAGACCCGGACATCGTGCTTGGTACGTTCCTTGTCAACTCTGCACCTGCAACTGTCTTGTTTGATTCCGGAGCCACGCATTCATTTGTCACTCAAAGATTTGCATTAAAAAGTGGCATGACCCCTACACCCATGAATAACCCCATGGTGGTACAAACCCCCGGAGCAGAGATGAGAGCCAAGATAGGCTGTAAGGGAGTCAGTATTATCATTAACGGTGTAGACTTCCTAGCAGACCTTATCATCCTAAGATCGCAAAGGCTTGGATGTGATCTTAGGGATGGATTGGCTCAGTAAGCACCAAGGCTTATTAGACTGTGCCAATCGGACTGTCACTGTGACCAATGACCAAGGAGTCAAAGTTAAGTTTGCTCCCAACTCCTCTTCCACTCAAGCCGTTCAAGTTAACTGTCTGTCTGAAGTTGGGCTGGAACAAGTACCGGTAGTATGTGAGTATCCCGATGTCTTTCCGGATGAGCTACCGGGAATGCCCCCTGACCCTGACATTGAGTTCATCATCGAGCTTGTGCCCGGAGCAGGACCCATCTATAAGAAGCCTTATAGAATGGGGACGGAAGAATTAGCCGAGTTGAAGAAGCAACTGGAAGAGCAGCTAAGGAAGGGATTTATCCGCCCAAGTGCCTCCCCTTGGGGATCACCTGTTCTGTTTGTGGCAAAGAGGGACGGTACTATCCGCTTATGCATTGACTACCGTTCCCTTAATGAGGTTACAATCAAGAACAAGTATCCACTTCCCAAGATTGAAGATCTGTTTGATCAGCTCAGCGGAGCCAAGGTGTTCTCCAAGATCGACCTCAGATCTGGGTACTACCAGCTGAAGATCAGACCCCAAGATATTCCGAAGACGGCATTCGTAACCAGATATGTCTTGTACGAGTGCACGGTCATGTCCTTTGGGTTAACCAATGCCCCAGCTTACTTCATGTATCTCATGAATAAGGTCTTCATGGAATATTTGGACAAGTTTTTTGTTGTCTTCATCGATGACATTCTTGTCTTCTCGAAGACAGAAGAAGAGCACGAGCAACATTTGAGGATGGTCCTAGACAAGCTTCGAGAGCACCAACTATACGCCAAATTTGGCAAGTGCGAGTTTTGGCTGCATAAAGTTGGATTCTTAGGTCATGTCTTGACCGAAGAAGGATTGTCAATTGATCCCGCGAAGATCGAAGTTGTGACCCAATGGCAATCTCCAACGACCGTCAAGGAAGTCAGAAGCTTCCTCGGACTTGCAGGCTATTACCGCAAATTCGTGGAAGGATTCTCTAGCATTGCCCGGCCAATGACTCAGCTCCTCGAGAAGGACAAGAAGTTCGAGTGGACGCCAAAATGCGAAGAGAGCTTCCAAGAGCTCAAGAAGAGATTGACCACCGCCCCAGTTCTGGCAACACCTAATATTCACAAGGAGTTCGTGATATATTGTGATGCCTCTCGAACCGGGTTGGGAAGCGTTCTGATGCAAGAAGGCCGAGTCATAGCTTACCTCTCCAGGCAGCTACGACCTCACGAGGAGAACTACGCTACTCACGATCTTGAGTTAGCAGCAGTGGTTCATGCCTTGAAGACATGTCGGCATTACCTCCTAGGGAAACGGTGTGAGATATACGCAGACCACAAAAGTCTGAAGTACATATTCACCCAAAAGGAATTGAACATGAGGCAACGAAGATGGTTGGAACTCATCAAAGACTATGACCTCAGTGTTCAATATCACCCCGGGAAGGCTAACGTGGTGGCCGATGCCTTAAGCAGAAAGGCTTGCTCCTTGAATGCCATAATTCAAAAGAGGTAGCCAGCCCAGTTTAAGGAGCTCGAACAATTCAGTTTGGAATTGGTCACCCGTGGATTTCTGGATCATTTGGAAGTCAAACCAACCCTCATGGACTAAGTCAAGAAGGTGCAAGGAGGGCACGCAAGCATTGAAGGCATCAAGAAGAAGATGAAGCTAGGCAAGGCCCCAGGATTCTCCGAGGACGAGCACAGGATTGTTTGGTACAAAGGCCGCATCTGCGTACCAAACAAGATGGAGCTGAAGAACCTAATCCTGCAAGAAGCCCACGACACTCCGTATTCCATCCACCCTGGAGGAACCAAGATGTACCAAGACTTGAAGGAAAGATTCTGGTGGCACGGGATGTAAAGAGAGATTGCAACCTATGTTGCAAAGTGTGATGTGTGCCAAAGGGTCAAGGCTGAATATCAGCGACCCGCTGGATTGCTCCAACCACTCAATGTTCCTGAGTGGAAGTGGGATAAAGTCGGAATGGACTTCATGACTGGATTACCAAGGTCGAATAGAGGACATGACTCCATCTGGGTCATAGTCGACCATTTGACCAAGGTGGCCCATTTCATTCCTGTCAAGACTACTTATGATGGCAACCGGCTGGCAGCTCTCTACATCGACATAATCGTAAGCCTTCATGGTGTTCCCAAGGAGATTGTGTCAGATCGAGGAACCGAGTTCACCTCAAGGTTCTGGAAGAAGTTCCAAGAATCCTTGGGAACCAAGTTGTCTTTCAGCACGGCTTTCCACCCACAGATCGGAGGTCAGACAGAACGAGTAAATCAAATTCTCGAAGACATGCTCCGAGCCTGTGTCTTGGCATATGGGGCCAAGTGGGAAGATTGCCTCCCTTTTGCCGAGTTCTCCTATAACAACAGTTATCAGTCGAGCCTTCAAATGGCACCATTTGAGGTGTTGTACGGACGCAGATGTCGCACACCCCTCAACTGGTCAGAGACTGGAGAAGGGCTAGTCTTTGGACCGGATATTCTCCGTGAAGCAGAAGAGCAAGTCCAACTAGTCAGAGAGCGTTTGAAGGTAGCCAAGTAAAGGCAGAAGAGCTATGCTGACACTCACCGCTGGGATATGAGTTTCCATGTCGGAGACCATGTGTACCTTCGGGTAACTCCTCTAAAGGGAACCAAGCATTTCCACGTCAAGGGGAAGCTCGCACCAAGGTTCATTGGACCCTTTGAGATCACTGCACGACGAGGAGAAGTGGCTTACCAGTTGGAACTACCACCTGAGCTATCCGATGTGCACAACATATTCCACGTGTCACAACTCCGGAAATGTCTCCAAGTTCCGAACAAGCCTGATCTCTACAAGGATGTTGATCACCAAGCCATTGATCTCCAGCCTGCTTTGACCTACCGCGAGAAGCCCATTCGCATTCTGGATGAGGCAGAACGACGGACGCGAAGCCGCACCATCAAGTACTTCAAGGTCCAGTGGAGCAACCACACGGAAGCAGAAGCAACCTGGGAACGTGAGGACTATCTTAGATCCGAGTAAGCTGATCTCTTTTAAGACCTAGTTTAGGAATCTCGGGGACGAGATTCTTGTAAGGGGGCTAGGTCTGTCACACCCTGCATTTTGTAACATGTCATTCGCATCAATAAAGCATGAAAATTTGGACCAGCAATTTTTTTGGCATCATTTGGCTTTTATTTGGAATTGAGTTTTTCTCCCTGTGATTTTCAAGTGCTCATTAAAGTCAACCACTCCCTCATGTAGAATTCATCTCCTTACCCAAAACTTCTCCCCAATGATCGTACCAAGTGTTTATAGCAGTATAGTATTTTCTTATAAAATTAATTTGGCCAAAATGTATTTTCAAAAATTAGTATTCCAAAAACCCTTGAATTGAGGTTTGCACTGCAACAGCTTGATTTAGGGCGAGAAAATTATTTCAAAAAGTATATTTGAAACCTAGTAGATATAGGACTCCCAGAAAACACAAAAGTATAATTTTAAAAGTAATTTTCCTATTTTATTTAAAGGCTTTTTCTTGAAGCCAGAAATGGTCTTTAATAGGGAAAAATTATTTAATTATTTTTCAAAAATATTTGCCAAAATTCAGGGAGACTCATAGGACATATATTGTCCATATATAAGAGTTTCAACACTTGGTCATGTTCAAAATATTGGGCTAATCCCTCAGAAACCCTTTCTGGATATTTCAAACTTTTGAAATATTTACAAAGGAAGTATTCTCTAAAAATTCCAGGGAAATTCTATCATGTCATATATGACATATTAGATGATCTTGCCAAGCCCCATGCTGTAATGCCCAGGATGGGACTATACCTCCTACGTGTCGAGGCACGACTCATGTAAAAGAGGGATTAAATTGCAAAAGGAGATAGTTGGCTTACACTCGCCACTTCACACAATACAATACATAAGCAATACATCATTCAAAACATCACAACCCGACTACGGGTGAAGATCCAAAAGAAAGATACCAAAACAACATTAAGCCACAGGTCAGGATCGAATCCTAGTAGAAGAACCACTACTGATCATCGAAACGTAACAAGCATACGACCAAACTTCATCGAGCTCCTGGTGAAGAACTTGAACCAGCTTCTGCTTCAAACTCGGCTGAACCTGCATCTGGTGTTGTGAAGTAACTGTGAGCCACGAGGACTCAGCAATCCCGTTCCCGGGTAACAAGACTATTTAAGCCTTGGGAGAGGACAAGGCTGAAGAAAGA
Source organism: Secale cereale (assembly GCA_902687465.1). Classification (NCBI taxonomy): domain Eukaryota; kingdom Viridiplantae; phylum Streptophyta; class Magnoliopsida; order Poales; family Poaceae; genus Secale; species Secale cereale. Next base: position 452,296,480 of record LR738710.1, on the reverse strand, counting down.
ACGAGAGGTGAAGGAACAACAAGAGTCTGCAGCAGCAACTAGCACTAACTCACGTAATAGAGAGCGAGAAGAGAAGTGCCTCGGTCGAGAGATGATCACGAAGTGATCCTAACTAAAGACGGTCAAACATAACCCCACCGTGTTCAACTCCCGAATCCCTATTCGGAAATTGACAGTCACGGTACACACCCTGGTAGTCTATTAGAACATTGTGTCAAGTTTTCTACAACCGGATATTAACAAGCTCCCATCTGCCACATAACCGCGGGCACGGCTTTCGAAAGTTCAAAACCCTGCAGGGGTGTTCCAACTTGACCCATTACAAGCCCACGATCCGCGGAGTCGCAACTCCATAGGTGGGAAGACCCGAGTATTCTCGGAATCCCGTGCTCAAGTTAAACCGAACTAAGGTAAGGCTAATCCAGCAAATCCTCCCGGCGTGTCGACACCCTGATAGTAGCCGCGCGTATCTAAGTCTCAGGACACGACCGGATGGGTGATCCTACAGGTTATACCAGATACCTCGGGTTTCCCCAAGGCGGCCCCGCAGTCTCCCCGTTTGGGACCAACACCATCAGCACTGGCCCCCCCTGCTATGTAGAATTAAGAATCCTCGGGGACGCGACCCCCTATGCAATTTTAATTAAATAATTAAGTTGTTATTATGAGGCAAATAGTACCAAATGTTGGGATTTGCTGGAAAAGACTTAGCACTTAGCGGTTTATCAAGGGGGTCCCATACACCCCAACCGTGTTAGGAACGCATAATCAAGGAACATAACACCGGTTTATACGGTTCCTAACGGCATGAGTGGAACAAAACACCAAGCAAAAGGCTTAGCCTTCCACCCTGCCAGTATATAGATGATTTCATTTTTAAGCATTTATATAGTGTGATATAACCCAACCAAACTTCAACATGAAGCAAGCATCTTCAATCTTCACCTGCAACTAACAATGCTATAAGAGGGGCTGAGCGAAGCGTACTTAGCCAAGCAACGGTTTGCATAGGTAGGGTGGTTAAACAGGTTCATGGTTACAAGTAGGAGGCTGACAAGAAAGACATGGGCATCGAGGCAAAACTATAGAGCGATACTCTAGCAATAGGCAAAGATAGTAATGGTATCCGGGTTCGGTCATCTTGCCTGGGATTCCACAAGGGAGAAGAACGGGTCCACGAAGAAGACGGAGCAACAGACGAGCGGATCCTCACAACTCCGGAACGAAACCGAAGCTAACAAGAGAAGCAACCGGAAAGAAGCAAACAACACGGTAAACACACAAGCATTAACATGGCATACGATGCACATCCAAATATGATGCATGTCCGGTTTAAATATGCAAGGCATGGCAAAGTGCACAAACAATACTACAAGTTAAGTGGAGCTCAATATGCAACGAGTTGCATATTGACGAAACACCACATTTAATTATTTAGTTGACTCTCGTTTATTTACAAGACAAGATTAAATGTTTTTAACATGGCAAGAGGTGAAGCATAATAAAACTACACTATTTAGACATTTAAATGAGGCCGGAAAAGAACAACAACATGTCCGGAAAATCCCCATGAGCAAGTTTAATAATTATAAGCAACAACAATTTAACATATCAATGTTGTTAACATGATGCGGATGACATGATCAAGTTTATGCAATTATTAAAAGGTTGACTTAAAGAGATATGAAGTATTGTCACCGAGGTGGAAAGAAAAGGTGCCACGGCAATAATTCCGAAAAATGATGCCACGGCAACATATCGGTTCCGGTAACTCGTTGAGAGTCCGGTGCAAAAGATAGATGGCGTGAGCGAGTCAAACGAGAAGAAAGGTGGGGCGATCCCGTTACCGGGTTCCCACGAGTCGGTGACGAGGCAAGCGAGGAACATGACAAAAGGGCGGAACGGGCATGGTGCACACAAGGACAAACATTTCATACAACACAACAAGCATTCCACGAGTCATCCACGGGGTCGTCTCGTTATACCTTCGAAGCGTTCTCTCTCGAAGTGGTTCGAGATCGTCGAGGGACGTAGAGGAAGTAGTGGTACACGGCCGTAGAGGAAGAAGTCGTTCTCGCGAGTCGTGGTACACGTGTCGTAGAGGGAAGTAGACGTTCTCGTTTCCGAAGGGGTACTTGTCGCGGCATTGGACGTCCTCGGGGCGACGGTAGTCGAACTTGACATCGGGCGTCGAGGTACTCGTTCATGTAGTAGTCGGACTTGACGGGTCTCGTGAAGTAGTCGAACTTGGAGCTCGTTTTCCCGTAGAGGTTCGGGTCGTCGATCTCGTACACGGTTCGTAGACGTTCGGGCCGTAGATGTACTTGCCAAACTCGGTTCTCGCGACGAGTTCGTAGATGTACTTCTCCGAAGGGGGTACTTGAGGTCTCGGTCTCGAGTCGTACACGATTCTTCGGACTTGTCGATCTCGCCCAAAAACACCTGCTGGACCAACACAACAACACCAAGCCAACGAAAAACAAAAAAAAAACATAGCAGCAGCAGTTCGAGCTCCCCGGGACGAGTTGGCTGCAAGACTCCATGGCGGCGGAGGGCCTGAGGCAGAGGAGGCAGGGCCCGGCCGCGGTGCTGGGGTGGCTTGACGACGGAGGCAGCAGCTCCTGGCCGGTGGGCGGAGCAGAGCCACGGAGGAGCAGCGATGGAGGGCGCCGGACTGGAGGGCGGACGGCGAAGCGGAGGGAGGCTCTGTCGCGATCCGGCGAGGGAAGGCTCGGAGGCATCAGGGCGCCGGCGGCTCCTGGCCGCTGGAGGCGAGAGCCTGGCCGGCGGGAGGGGTTCCTGGCGCGGCGGGCGCGCTGGAGGACGGAGGAGGCGGGGCTCCTACCCTGGTGGCTGGACGCGGCGGAGAGAGGAGCGCTGGAAGGAAGCGCTCGGGCTTCTGGCTCGAGGGAAAAAGGGCCTCGCGGGCGACCTGGCGCCGGAGGAAGGACGTCGGGGGCGCCGGGCTTCGACCATCTGCGGGGCGCCAGGGGCGAGGGAACGAGGGGTGCTGGAGAGGGAGCGGGATGCGGGGTCGATGGGGTTTGGGCGAAGGGGTGAGGGAGACAGAGGGCGAGGGGATCGGGCTCTCGGGGGAACGAGGGTGAGGTCGGAGGGAACGGACGAGGGAGAGATGGGAATCGGGGTGAGCGAGTGGCTGGCGGCGACGCGAGGGGAAAAGGAGCGATGCGGCGGCCGATCGCTAGGGTTAGCGCTGTATGGGCCGCTGCGGCCTGAGGGAAGGAAGAGGCCCAGATGGCCAGGAGGCCGGTGGGCTGTTCTCCTTCTTCTTTCTGCCTTTTTCCCTTTAACAGAAAAGAAAAAAAAAAGAAGAAAGAGGAAAAAAAGAAAAAGAAAAGGAGGCTTAGTGGAAGATTAGCACAAGGGACTAATTTTCTCGGGCTCATAAAAATGAGCACGGTCCGAGAAAATAGAAAAGGCATGAACGAAAAATAATTCAAACATATTTGAATTTAATTCAAATAGTTTTGAACCAAGACTTGATTATTGAAGTGTCCCAAAATGTTCGAATTTTTGGAGGAACCTCGAAAAATAGGAAAAGAATTATAGGGAGGGTTTTCAAAGGAGAAACTCGAAGTGAAATAGACATGGGGAAAATATGCAAGTGTGTTACGGTGATTCCGAAGCAATGGAATATTTATTAATATAGCTCCATAATTATTAGGAGGCTTTTATATGTTATAAAGAGAAGACCTTCTTCCCTCGATTTAAATGGACCGAAGGTCCACACGAATTATTTAAGTTGAGATGCAAAATAAAAAATGACATGATGGCATGATGACATGATGCAATGCAAAAATAAATAACGCAAGCACAAAAGAACACACGGGCAACCCGGAACATCTGGAATCTTCTGGAATCTTCTGGGACGTCGGTCTCGGGCGTCACAACTCTCCCACACTAACAGAGGATCTCGACCCGAGATCCTAGAGATATCACCGGGTAAAAACGGAAGAGGAAGAGGTAAAACAAAGTTGCTTCTTTGACAGACGAGTGAAACCAAAGAACCTTGAGAGGTTGAGCAAATTAAAAGAAGAATACAACGGAGATGAACGAAGATGAAAACACTCCGTTAGAAAAGAGGAACAAGGAGCATTAAGAGAACTTTGTAGGTTAGAAGACATGAAACAAGAGCTCACGGACCAAACGACTATGAAACTGCAACGGTATAGCCAAGGAATAAGAATGACAGAATTTGGACAGCACTCCGTCTGAAAATGGAAGGAATTGAACATGAACTTGCCAAGCTGGAATGATACTTGATGAAATGAACAACATATAGCCTTCGAAACAATTGAAAGGATGGCACAAGGGGTAAGAAAGATTCAGACAGCACTCCGGTTGAAAAGAGAGGAAAAGCTAGATAAAAGACGGAACTTGAATGAAGAATACAACACTCCGGTTAAAATGACAAGCAAGGGAGAGAACATGATCTCGATAAAACGAGATGATGGTTTGGAGAGAGCAACATCACAAAGCCTCCGGAATGAAAGAATAGAATATAAATCAAAGAAGAAAGAATGGAGAAGAAAAATGACAACTTCTCTCAAAATTGAATTAGGAAAACCTCCTTACGGGAGAAGGGTTTAACAGAGTTGTTGGAAAAAATCAACAACGAAAAAGGAATAAGCTTGAAGTAGGCTTATGGAAAACATCTCAAAATGAAGAGGTGACAACCAGCCACTAACGAAAACGATTGATTGGATTGAGATCAACAAGGAGATGAAAAACTTATTTCACCGGAATGAAAAATGAAGCACTTGGGTCATTTATAAGCACCATAATAGCAACAATTCTTAGGGAAAGCTTTTAGGTGAAATACAACCCAAGATAACTCCAAGAGATAAAAAAATGAGGGGTTGAAAGTATCTCGTAGAGAGAAAGAAATGATGGTTTTACTATCTCATTCTTGATAACTCGTGAATCATGAAACATGAAGGAATTGTCAAGAATGACATAACACCATCTCAAAAGATAAGGTAGAAAGAATTGCACTTCAAAATGCAAGATGGAGAATACTTGAGGTCCAACAAGCATCTTGATGAAGACTTGGAGGATGAATTAAATCTTGATGAACCACCATGAAAACTCCGGTAATGAAAGCATGAGAAGTGAAAGATGAAAAGAATAAGATTCAAGGCCTGCGATGAATTAGATTGAGGTTGAAATGATGTAATTGAAATACTTGGAACTCCGGAAAACAAGATGAACAACTTAGAACTGAGAATATGATATGATGAACAAGCTCCAGACAAAGAATTAAATCACCTGAAGGAACAAGAATAAGAATTATGTTATGCATCTCCTTCACCAATTTAAATTGATGACAACCAACGGATTTGGCATACTACTTATTCTCATTGTAAAGATTTAAAGAGAGATCTAACCAAGCTTGGGTAAATCTTCAACGAACCACCGGTAGGATTGTGAAAAGAACAAATGAATTAACACGATAACAACGGAAGAGTAAACTTGAAAGAACCACCGTAAGAATATGAAGACGAACGAAGAGACATCAAAGAAGAATATTTGGAGGACGAAGTTGAAAACTGAGAACGAAGAAATATTCTGAAATGATGGCCTTCGGAGGAACACAAAAAAAAGAATTCACAAAAAAATCTTGAGAGAACGGGCCAAGATTTAAGAGAAACTCTTCTCCAGTCTCCAAATGTTGAGATTGAAGACGAGAAATGCCATGAAAAATTTCGAGATACTCCGGAATGAAGAATTAAAAGGTTGAACCAAAGATGAACAGAATTTGAAAGCGATCTTGGAGAAAGCATGTGACTGATGGGATTTATTCTTACGTCACACTTTGAAAAGAATTTGAGAATAACTCCGGAAAAAGAAGAGTCATGTAAGATCCTGGGAAAAGACCTGTGGGTTAGGGCCCACTCAAAGAAATCACCGTTGAAAAAGATTGCTTAAGAGATATTGCACCGGTTGAATTAAATGGCTTGAATAAGATAACAATCCTGAAAAAATAATTTGAAAGGATTAAGAATGGAATTATGAATCTTCAGCACTCCGGATATGAATAGCAAGAGGAGAATGATTAATTGGTGCACCGGAATAAGAAAACATTGTGAAATGAGGAAAAGGATAAGACCAACACTGAAATCTTGAATTACATCCACCGGAAGAATTAGAGAACAAAAGGAAGATGAACTTGAAGCTCTTGAGCATCTTCACGATAAATCACCGGATAAGAACATTGAAGGAAAAGAATGAAGGAATGTCACATGAATAAATGGATACTTCATCTGAGAATTTCTGGCTCCATAAGAAAAGGGGTGGGAGGGTGGGGAAAACAAAGACAACTTGGGATGAATGAAACAGACAAATCATCAGATTTCTCAACGACGTCCATATGGAATAACTTGAAGAGAAGGCACACCGGTTGGAAAAGAATTTAACATGATCATCTTGATGGTCAAGAGGAATTAGCACTCCCATAGAAATATGAGAACACCGATTAAGAAAGGTATGGAATCAACATTTGACATCGAAGCAACTCGAATACCAGAATCAAAACAAAAAAAACAAAGGATAGATATGCAACATGATCTTCACAATATCATCCGAACAGAGAATTGAACGGATGAATTCCGCAGGTACATCAACTTGACGAGAAGCCACTTGGAGAACAAAAAAGTAAATAAAAGGAACAAGGATCAGATAGAACAAATACAAGATAGAAGTTTCGTCCGACATTTTTGTGCTGAAAGCTCATGGAACGTGTTACAAAAGGGTTTTGCAATCCCCGGATCAACATAGCCAAGGACCCTTTAAGATGCAGCTCCCGATCAGAACAAGTCCATAAAACCACTTCACTCAATGTACAACCCCGAACTTCATATCGTGCATCCGTTGGAAGAATGCCTAGAACTACTAGATGAACCCACCTATAGATTTCCTAAAGTTCCCAGTTATGCAATCAGGTGTTGGGGATACACGGGAAGCACCGCGCAATCAACTCTAAACCTACATCCAGGTGTATCCATCCTTCAACACATAACCAGTCTTTCTCGGAAACTGTTTACCTCGGACCTTCGAAAAGCATCCACTATACAAGCTATGGCAATACTCTCGAACTACCTCCCCAGTACTGGGTGATGTCGGGGTTATCTTGCCACTGGCCGTATAGGAGAGATTTTCGATGTCGGCCGTCTTAAGTATTTAGTACTGCCGCGATATGCTTGTGACAACAATACCCCGAAACTCAACTCCTCGGGAACAGGAGGCATCGAGAACAATATCCTTGTCACTAGAACATCGAAACAATCCCAGAATACTCGCGGGATCCTAAAAAAATTTTGGTGCAATTTTTGAAGATAGGAGAGACAAGAGTAATCGTCAGGAGTCCTCACCAGAGTGAAAGAGATGAGGAGCAAACAGAAATCCTACTCTCCGATATAAATATAGGACTCAAAATATTTTCAGTGTGTGCCTAGACTCAACCGTCAACGATTCGATCAATCAGTGGGGGCTTCTAGGTCGGAGGAGGCTCTGATACCAACTTGTAATGCCTAGGATGGGACTATACCTCCTACGTGTCGAGGCACGACTTAAAGGTATAAGCCCATCCTAGAATGATCTCAAGTTTGGTATCTTTGCACGACTCATGTAAAAGAGGGATTAAATTGCAAAAGGAGATAGTTGGCTTACACTCGCCACTTCACACAATACGATACATAAGCAATACATCATTCAAAACATCACAACCCGACTACGGGTGAAGATCCAAAAGAAAGATACCAAAACAACATAAAGCCACAGGTCAGGATCGAATCCTAGTAGAAGAACCACTACTGATCGTCGAAACGTAACAAGCATACGGCCAAACTTCATCGAGCTCCTGGTGAAGAACTTGAACCAGCTTCTGCTTCAAACTCGGCTGAACCTGCATCTGGTGTTGTGAAGTAACTGTGAGCCACGAGGACTCAGCAATCCCGTTCCCGGGTAACAAGACTATTTAAGCCTTGGGAGAGGACAAGGCTGAAGAAAGAACGAGAGGTGAAGGAACAACAAGAGTCTGCAGCAGCAACTAGCACTAACTCACGTAATAGAGAGCGAGAAGAGAAGTGCCTCGGTCGAGAGATGATCACGAAGTGATCCTAACTAAAGCCGGTCAAACATAACCCCACCGTGTTCAACTCCCGAATCCCTATTCGGAAATTGACAGTCATGGTACACACGCTGGTAGTGTATTAGAACATTGTGTCAAGTTTTCTACAACCGGATATTAACAAGCTCCCATCTGCCACATAACCGCGGGCACGGCTTTCGAAAGTTCAAAACCCTGCAGGGGTGTTCCAACTTGACCCATTACAAGCCCACGATCTGCGGAGTCGCAACTCCATAGGTGGGAAGACCCGAGTATTCTCGGAATCCCGTGCTCAAGTTAAACCGAACTAAGGTAAGGCTAATCCAGCAAATCCTCCCGGCGTGTCGACACCCTGATAGTAGCCGCGCGTATCTAAGTCTCAGGACACGACCGGATGGGTTATCCTACAGGTTATACCAGATACCTCGGGTTTCCCCAAGGCGGCCCCGCAGTCTCCCCGTTTGGGACCAACACCATCAGCACTGGCCCCCCTGCTATGTAGAATTAAGAATCCTCGGGGACGCGACCCCCTATGCAATTTTAATTAAATAATTAAGTTGTTATTATGAGGCAAATAGTACCAAATGTTGGGATTTGCTGGAAAAGACTTAGCACTTAGCGGTTTATCAAGGGGGTCCCATACACCCCAACCGTGTTAGGAACGCATAATCAAGGAACATAACACCGGTTTATACGGTTCCTAACGGCATGAGTGGAACAAAACACCAAGCAAAAGGCTTAGCCTTCCACCCTGCCAGTATATAGATGATTTCATTTTTAAGCATTTATATAGTGTGATATAACCCAACCAAACTTCAACATGAAGCAAGCATCTTCAATCTTCACCTGCAACTAACAATGCTATAAGAGGGGCTGAGCGAAGCGTACTTAGCCAAGCAACGGTTTGCATAGGTAGGGTGGTTAAACAGGTTCATGGTTACAAGTAGGAGGCTGACAAGAAAGACATGGGCATCGAGGCAAAACTATAGAGCGATACTCTAGCAATAGGCAAAGATAGTAATGGTATCCGGGTTCGGTCATCTTTCCTGGGATTCCACAAGGGAGAAGAACGGGTCCACGAAGAAGACGGAGCAACAGACGAGCGGATCCTCACAACTCCGGAACAAAACCGAAGCTAACAAGAGAAGCAACCGGAAAGAAGCAAACAACACGGTAAACACACAAGCATTAACATGGCATACGATGCACATCCAAATATGATGCATGTCCGGTTTAAATATGCAAGGCATGGCAAAGTGCACAAACAATACTACAAGTTAAGTGGAGCTCAATATGCAACGAGTTGCATATTGACGAAACACCACATTTAATTATTTAGTTGACTCTCGTTTATTTACAAGACAAGATTAAATGTTTTTAACATGGCAAGAGGTGAAGCATAATAAAACTACACTATTTAGACATTTAAATGAGGCCGGAAAAGAACAACAACATGTCCGGAAAATCCCCATGAGCAAGTTTAATAATTATAAGCAACAACAATTTAACATATCAATGTTGTTAACATGATGCGGATGACATGATCAAGTTTATGAAATTATTAAAAGGTTGACTTAAAGAGATATGAAGTATTGTCACCGAGGTGGAAAGAAAAGGTGCCACGGCAATAATTCCAAAAAATGATGCCACGGCAATATATCGGTTCCGGTAACTCGTTGAGAGTCCGGTGCAAAAGATAGATGGCGTGAGCGAGTCAAACGAGAAGAAAGGTGGGGCGATCCCGTTACCGGGTTCCCACGAGTCGGTGACGAGGCAACCGAGGAACATGACAAAAGGGCGGAACGGGCACGGTGCACACAAGGACAAACATTTCATACAACACAACAAGCATTCCACGAGTCATCCACGGGGTCGTCTCGTTATACCTTCGAAGCGTTCTCTCTCGAAGTGGTTCGAGATCGTCGAGGGACGTAGAGGAAGTAGTGGTACACGGCCGTAGAGGAAGAAGTCGTTCTCGCAAGTCGTGGTACACGTGTCGTAGAGGGAAGTAGACGTTCTCGTTTCCGAAGGGGTACTTGTCGCGGCATCGGACGTCCTCGGGGCGACGGTAGTCGAACTTGACATCGGGCGTCGAGGTACTCGTTCATGTAGTAGTCGGACTTGACGGGTCCCGTGAAGTAGTCGAACTTGGAGCTCGTTTTCCCGTAGAGGTTCGGGTCATCGATCTCGTACACGGTTCGTAGACGTTCGGGCCGTAGATGTACTTGCCAAACTCAGTTCTCGCGACGAGTTCGTAGATGTACTTCTCCGAAGGGGGTACTTGAGGTCTCGGTCTCGAGTCATACACGATTCTTCAGACTTGCCGATCTCGCCCAAAAACACCTGCTGGACCAACACAACAACACCAAGCCGACGAAAAACAAAAAAAACATAGCAGCAGCAGTTCGAGCTCCCCGGGACGAGGTGGCTGCGGGATTCCATGGCGGCGGAGGGCCTGAGGCAGAGGAGGCAGGGCCCGGCCGCGGTGCTGGGGTGGCTTGACGACGGAGGCAGCAGCTCCTGGGCGGTGGGCGGAGCAGAGCCACGGAGGAGCAGCGATGGAGGGCGCCGGACTGGAGGGCGGACGGCGGAGCGAAGGGAGGCTCTGTCGCGGTCCGGCGAGGGAAGGCTCGGAGGCATCAGGGCACTGGCGGCTCCTGGCCGCTGGAGGCGAGAGCCTGGCCGGCGGGAGGGGTTCCTGGCGCGGCGGGCGCGCTGGAGGACGGAGGAGGCGGGGCTCCTGCCCTGGTGGCTGGACGCGGCGGAGAGAGGAGCGCTGGAAGGAGGCGCTCGGGCTTCTGGCTCGCGGGATAAAGGGCCTCGCGGGCGACCTGGCGCCGGAGGAAGGACGTCGGGGGCGCCGGGCTTCGGCCATCTGCGGGGCGCCAGGGGCGAGGGAACGAGGGGTGCTGGAGAGGGAGCGGGATGCGGGGTCGATGGGGTTTGGGCGAAGGGGTGAGGGAGACAGAGGGCGAGGGGATCGGGCTCTCGGGGGAACGAGGGTGAGGTCGGAGGGAACGGACGAGGGAGAGATGGGAATCGGGGTGAGCGAGTGGCTGGCGGCGGCGCGAGGGGAAAAGGAGCGATGCGGCGGCAGATCGCTAGGGTTAGCGCTGTATGGGCCGCTGCGGCCTGAGGGAAGGAAGAGGCCCAGATGGCCAGGAGGCCGGTGGGCTGTTCTCCTTCTTCTTTCTGCCTTTTTCCCTTTAACAGAAAAGAAAAAAAAAAGAAAGAGGAAAAAAAGAAAATGAAAAGGAGGCTTAGTGGAAGATTAGCACAAGGGACTAATTTTCTCGGGCTCATAAAAATGAGCACGGTCCGAGAAAATAGAAAAGGCATGAATGAAAAATAATTCAAACATATTTGAATTTAATTCAAATAGTTTTGAACCAAGACTTGATTATTGAAGTGTCCCAAAATGTTCGAATTTTTGGAGGAACCTCGAAAAATAGGAAAAGAATTATAGGGAGGGTTTTCGAAGGAGAAACTCGAAGTGAAATAGACATGGGGAAAATATGCAAGTGTGTTACGGTGATTCCGAAGCAATGGAATATTTATTAATATAGCTCCATAATTATTAGGAGGCTTTTATATGTTATAAAGAGAAGACCTTCTTCCCTCGATTTAAATGGACCGAAGGTCCACACGAATTATTTAAGTTGAGATGCAAAATAAAAATGACATGATGGCATGATGACATGATGCAATGCAAAAATAAATAACGCAAGCACAAAAGAACACACGGGCAACCCGGAACATCTGGAATCTTCTGGAATCTTCTGGGACGTCGGTCTCGGGCGTCACACATGCCTTGGGAAGCAAGAAAACATCATCAAAACACCTCAAAATCATTCTGTCCATATCTGAAGTTTGAGCAACTTTACATTGCCAAACTTGTCCAAATGCTCTCAAACTTGGTGCACATGCTAGAATGGTCTAATAAGGCATCTAGACAAAATGGCACAAGCTTTGGAGAGGGGTAACTTGATCAGAGTACCCCAAAACCATTTCTGTTTAGGATCGAAAGTATGTCTAGAGGGGGGGTGATTAGACTACTTGTAAATATTAAAATTCTGCCTTTTGACAAAGAACAGTTTTTGGCAGATTCACAATTATGATCAAGTCAAGTATCACCCTACACATGCAATTCTAGAGTATAGGCAGCGGAAAGTAAATTGCACATGTAGTAAAGAGAGGTGGAGAAGAGCAAACGCAATTTTGGAGACGCAATGATTTTTCCCGTGGTTCCGATAGGTGGTGCTATCGTACATCCACGTTGATGGAGACTTCAACCCACGGAGGGTAACGGCTGTGCGAGTCCACGGAGGGCTCCACCCACGAAGGGTCCACGAAGAAGCAACCTTGTCTATTCCATCATGGCCTATGCCCACGGAGGGCTAGCCTTACTCGGGGTAGATCTTCACGAAGTAGGCGATCTCCTTGCCCTTACAAACTTCTTGGTTCAACTCCACATCTCGATGACGGAGGCTCCCAAGCGACACCTAACCAATCTAGGAGGCACCACCCTCCAAAAGGTAATAGATGTTGTAGATGATGATGAACTCCTTGCTCTTGTGCTTCAAATGATAATCTCCCCAACACTCAACTCTCCTCACTGATTTGGCTGTGGTGGAAGAAAGGATTGAGTGGAAAGCAACTTGGGAAGGTTAGAGATCAAGCTTCATATGGTGGGAGTGGAGCAACTTGATCTCAACACAAGGGTAGGTAGTTCTCTTCTCAGAAATGTAAGGTAGGAGTGGTAGTTCTTTCTGATGGCTCTCTCCACGAATGAAGAGGGGGTGGAGGGGTATAAATAGCCTCCACACAAAATCCAACCGTTACACACATATTTGAGCAATCTCGGTGGGACCGAAGTGGACAACTCGGTGAGACCGAAAGTTCAAATAATGTGAACGTTGGGGTTTTCGGTGGGACCGAAAATACAATCTCGGTTAGTCCGATTCGTGCAATGACAAGAGCATGCCTAGTTTCGGTGGGACCGACTTCATCATCTCGGTGACACCGATTTGATGACAGAAGGTTACAGAAGCTTGGCAACTCATGTTTCGGTGAGACCGATATCAGAATCGGAAAATCCGATTTTGCTAGAGTTTGGCTTATGGCTGAGGTGGTTCATCTCGGTGTGACTGAGTTTGGATTATCGGTAGGACCGAGATTACTTATGAGTGTATATTGTAGTGAAAGTTGCTGATAGTTTAAGGAGATACATCACTAAGCACTTGAGCAACCAGACCATCATCATAACCTCATCCCCTTTTAATAGTATTGGCTTTTCCTATGGACTCAATGTGATCTTGGATCACTAAACCAAAAATGGAGTCTTGAGCTTTTGCCAATGCTTGCCTTAGCATTCTGAGGGGTCCACTTCTTCAGTCCTTGCCATACCCATATCACTGAACTTCTCTGAAATGATTCTCAAGTAACTATTAGTTCAATGATATATATGTTGTTATTAATTGCCAAAACCACCCGGGGATTAGTTGCACTTTCAATCTCCCCCTTTTTGGTAATTGATGACAACATATAGATCAAAGCTTCGACAAGAGATATAATCAATGAATAATATCGTCGCCTTGAGAAGTATGTGATAAGCAAGAGCTCCCCCTAAATTTGTGCATTATTTAAGATTTGCGTTTGAATGCAAATGCACAATCGATTAGGATCATGGGTCACTCTTCCATGTCACATACATCTTGGTGGAGCGCACAAAATGATAAGAAGGAACAACATGCACCTAATCACCAAGACATGAGTAAATAGTCATACAAGATAGGAATAGAATATGATAAGCATTAAGCACACATTAAAGCATAGTACGACCAAGCACTCATTAAAGTAGCATCAAACGGAGTACCAAGCACACTGAAAGTCTCGAAAACCAAAAGTATCTCATAGAAACCGCAAAAGAACGAAAGAGCAAAAGCGCAAAGATGACAGCACTCTCTCTCTCGAAGCCCTATGATCTATACAATTTCTCCCCCTTTGGCAACAAGTTACCAAAAAGTTCGAAAAAGCATAGAGCTAAACGTCACTGTGGGCTCTGCTGGCGGCTCCTGTCTGGGTTGATGTCGGAGTAGATATGACGGCATCGGCGAAGACTTCAGCTGATGTCTGTGCTGGAGGAGTGGACACTGGAGCTGTAGCTGGAGTAACTGCTGGAACTGTGGTCCTGGTGTCAGTCACTGGAATAGCAGCTGATCGGGATCCTTTGGGAACCGGAGCAGTCTGTCGATGAGAATCCTGGACTAAGTCATCCTGCATAAGCTCTGCCTTGTCCTGCTTTGCTTCCTCCATGTCTGCCTCAAGCTTGTTGACGGTCACTTGTATTTCAATCAGCTTCACGTCCAGAGCGTGGATCTTCTCGTCAACAATCCTCTCTAAGCTCTCCTGAGACTGTTCAATGCTGGCCAGGCGTTGTTCAATCCTTTGGGTAGCTTCAAGAATCTGCTCTCCGAAACTCTTTGGTTTAGCTGCTGCTGCTGCTTCTTTGTCAGCTTTGGCTTTCTTAGCAGCTTCGATCTTGGCTTGACCTTCAACAGATGTCGGATCCTCCTCGTCCATCACAACAACATTGTCTTCATGCTCTGGCTGCAGGGGTAAGTGTTTTCTATCCAACAAGAATTTGCCCGTGCCAAACTTGGCATTGATAAGCATCTGAATCTGTGGGGCAAATCCACATGACCTTTTCTGGTCAGCTGCAGTCCTCTTAATGGTCTCTACCATTAAGTCCATCACCTTGAAAGGTGCTTTCTCATCAAGTATATGCAGCATATTGATAGAATATCCTCTGATCATGCGATGATCTCCAGACTTGGGCATCAAGGTATGCCTCAAAATAGTATTAGTGGTAGGTAAGCCTGCCTGGAGATGGTAGACTGAGCCGAGCTTCCAAATTTCCAACTCCTCTGCTGGAATCTCTTTGTACATGTTCTTCATGGATTCATGATTCTTCTTTGGAATCCCATAGACATCAATATCATATTCTCGTTGCACTGGAGCATTCAGAATTTCTGCCCATTCTTCAACAGAAGAAGAGAACCTTTGACCTTCAGTCATCCATGTGATCTTTCCATCAGGATAGAAGTGAGCTGTGGCATAGAATTGCATTATCATCTCATCGTTCCAACTGGTCAAATTCTGACCCACAAACTCTGCAACTCCACATGCAGTGAAGCTTTCATGCACATGTGGAAAGAAATCTCTGTGCTCTTCGCTGTCAATGTACTCCCAGTCAACATATCTGGTGTCTGCGACTAATGGCTTCTTGTCCATCAGCACGGTCTCATAGAAGTCCTGCTGCTCTCTGGTGTGAAATCTGGGATCTACAGCAGTTCTTCTCCTCACGGCATATGGGTCAGCTTGTCTCCATAGCCTGAGACCTCTATCTTTCCTTGCCTTCATATCCTCAGCTTGAGGATGAGCATCATTGTGAAGTGGCAGTTTTGGACGAATTTTCAGCAAAACTTGTCCTTCCTCGTCAGACTCAGCTGGTGGCACATCATCCTTGTTCTTTTCAGACGCTGGAATATTTCTGGTAGTCCTCTTGGGCTTGGCAGCAGGCTTTGCTGGAGCTGCCTTAGCTTGAGCAGATTTCTTGGGCTTTGAAGTGGCTCCAGCCTTAATGGCATCACCCATGAGCTTCTGCTTCTGAGGAGCAGGCTGGGGTGCTTCCTCATCTTCATCCTCGACTGCTGCATCTGCATGAGAATCACTATACACTACCCTCTTTCTCTTGGAGGTTTTCTTCACTTTGCTTGCAACTGGCTCTCCCAAATTCAGCTTCTTGGCAACAGTTGATTGCTTGACTTTGCTGGTGCCCTTCTTAGATTGCTGACCTTGTTGCTCTTTGGCAACAACCTTCCTCTTAGGATTTGAGGTCACCTCTTCCTCAACAACGAAATCAGAATCCTCATCATTGGAATTCTTCTCCTTTCTAGCTCTGGTGGTTGCAGGAGGCATGCCACTTGGTGTACTCCTCTCACCATCATCAAATGGGCTACTAGTCTCAGGACTAGTGTCTGCCTCAGGAATGTCTGCAATGGGAGACTCTGATCTGTTCTGACTGTCACTGGCATCTGACATGGCTGACAACCTGTGAATAGATAAGGTATAGGCAGAGAAGAAGAGTTATCACAAACTGCAGAAGTTTTTGCAAAAAAAATGAGTTCAAATTCTAGTTTTAAGTTTTCACAGAAGACATTTCGGTCAGACCGAGTTTGAGTTTCGGTGAATCCGAAGTGTTAAACAGAAGCTTTACACACCACTTTCGGTTTGACCGAAGTGGGTTTCGGTCCTGCTGAAAACACTAGGGTTTCACAGAAACTACATTTCGGTCACACCGATTTGCACAACTCGGTTGGACCGAAGGGTGCAGTGCAATGGCCAGAGGCCAAATCGGTCACACCGAAATTATAAAATCGGTCTCACCGAGATGTGTTCAGTGAAAACCTAACCCTAAAATTTTTACTCGAATCTGGTTCAAACGAACCAATCTGGTGTACAGGAAGATTTCAATCGTGGCAAGATACTAGGCAATCCAAACGTGCATTGAATCGGAGATGGGAGCACGAGTGGGATCAAAACTCACCCTAACTTGGTGGAGTTTCTCTACGGCGGCAACGGCGCGGAGGAGATGTCCGTTGACGGCGATGGAGACCTGCGGCGAGGGCGCACAGGCGACGACGGCGACGATCCAGAGATCAAGGCGACGGCAGCAAGGGATGAGGGGGCGAAACGTTTGAAGGAGGAATCAACGCGCGCGACCCTTGGTATATATACCCCTTTGCTGTCGGTGGGACCAAGTTTTAAAACTCGGTGGCACCGAGATGGATAACTGCTAGGCAGTTATGCACTTCGGTCACGCCGAAAATCACAACTCGGTTTCACCGAGATGAAAACCTAGATCAGTCTAAATGCTTTCGGTTTGACCGAGTTTGAGTGAGTTGGTCTGACCGAAATCAATTAGAAGGTTTTGGAGATTAGCCCTAGACGGATCGGTGGCTCCGAGTGCTCCTCACCCGGAGGGTCCGAAAATGACTTGTTCAAAGTTTGTGATTTAAGCATGAATAGAATTTGAGACAAGAAAGCATAGATAGCTAGGGGAGGAACTTAGGCATTCTTGTCCATCCATTTGGTCAGAAAAATCAAAACAACCAAAACAACAAATGGATGTCCTCGAATGGATAAAATCATGCATCCAACATGCTCACACAATAAGATAGCAAATGAAATATGTGTCAAACATGCACAACCAAAACTCTAGCAACTAACACACAATTTGTCGATGACTAGGTCATCTTTATATGAGTATATTGACTTAGGAGCCAAATGAGAACATTTGATCATAGGTCATACTCATCGTTTAAGCACAAGTGGGGTTACCACTTTTACATAAAGCATTGATGTGTTCACATCATTTGAAGATGCTTTAGCTCAATTTTTAGAGCAAAGCTCCCCCTAGATGTGAGAACCCCTTTTAAAGGGTCAAACTAACCTTGGGTTGTCGTAGACGACTTCATGTAGATGTTGAAGATGTGGATGCTCAATGTTGATGGAGATCATCAAGAGTTGGGAGCTATCCTTTGGATTAGGGCACTTTCAATACCTACATTGGTTAGTCCCACAAGGAACAAACAAGGATATCCATGGACATAGATTGAAGTTCACAATAGATGATGTCCATGAAAGCAATGATTACCTTGTCCCTTGACTTACCAACAAGAGGGTTTGTGACTCCATGAACTAGTGCATGATGTGGAAGTTGATTGCACAAGTTTTTGCCAAAAAGAATGTGAGTGAAGTATGTTGGCGGAGTCACCCTCAAGAACTTTCTAGTTCTTCTTCTTCGGGATCCACATCATCTTGATGGGAATCCTTGGGGTTGTAGTTGAGATTGACGAAGTAGAACTTGACGTTTCCTTGGGAACCCACTTGACCATGGCTTGAGGTGCTTCAACGAATGCATCAATCTCCTCTTGAAGCTTGTCCTTGGCTTTTAGCTTGTGGTCTTGTGGTGGAAGGTCATCTTGAGCTTGTTCCACATTGGAAGAAGTAGGATCATACTTCTCCTTTTGAGAAACAAACTGTGGAGTAGGATATTGACCTTCTTCCCACTCAACACCTTCGGCGTTGAACTTTCGCTCAAAACCAATTCCTTGATTCTTCCGGTGCCTTCCTTGCTTGCGAACAATTTCCTCAAAGTTCTTGCTTCCGGCAAGGCTCTTGTAGACACCTTTCTCTATGATCCCTTTCAATAAACTATTCTCTTGCTCAAGTGTAACTTGGCTTGAAACATTGTTAGTGGAATCAAGAGAACTACTAGAAGCAACAACATTGGATTTAACATGGTTATTGTTACTACTAGAGGAAGAATTTTTCTTATGCTTGTCATGCTTAGTCTTAATGGGTGGCAAGAAATTAGACAAGAGAAGTCGTTTGGCAAGATATGAAGAACTCTTCTTTCGAAGATCGTCATTGATCGCTTTTAGAAACTCATGTTCTTGCTCTAGAGTGAGCTTCTCGAAGCGTAGCTTCTCATGAGATCTTAGGAGCTCTCTATGATCTTCTTGAGTTGTTTCATGAGCTAACTTAAGAGTGTTTAGTTCTTTAGTTAGACGCTCAATCTCCTTCATAGCATTGTCATTCGACTCTTCTCGAAAGACTACTAGCATTTTCATCGTTACTAGGCTCACTAGATTTATCATGCAAGAGCTCATCTTCACCAAGCAAGTCATCCTCATCACTATTGAAGTCAAAGAATTCAGGGTGTGATACCTTGGGGCCTTTAGCCATGAAGCATCTTCCAATTCCCTCATTTGGTGAATCAAATAAGTCGTAGGAGTTGGAGTTGGAGGATACGAGAGCAAGACCGGCAACACCTTCATCTTGACTGTAGTCGGAGTCGGAGTGATAGCTTCCATCGGATTGATTGTCGGAGTCGGAGCCGGAGACCCATTCACCTACATGAGCTTGATGTCTTCTTCTTGTGTAGCTCCTTGATGACTTGTCTTTCCTCTCCGAATCCTTGCTTCTCCGAGAGGGTCTTCGTTCATAACGATCATCTCTACTCCTTCTCTCTTTCCGAGGTGACTCATCTCTTGAACTTCTTCTTGGAGATTCTTCTCTTCTCTTGTGGGGAGCCGTACACTCATTTGAGTAGTGTCCGGGTCTTCTACAATTGTAGCAGTTTCGATCACGACTAGAAGATCTCTTTTCATCATATGATCTAGACTTTGAGCTTCTCTCTTTGCCTCTATACTTGTAGAATTTGTTGAAGTTCTTAACCATTAGGATTATCTCTTCATTGGAAACTAACTTGTCACTTGAGGTTGTGGGAGCATCACTTGTAGCTTTGTAAGCACCACTCGATTTGTTGTGAAGCTCTTCCTTATCCTTAAGTGTCATCTCATGAGCAACAATTCTTCCAATGACTTCGGTTGGCTTGAGAGTCTTGTAGTTTGGCACCATTTGGATCAAAGTGCACACGGTGTCATACTTTCCATCCAAAGCTCTGAGAATCTTCTTGATGATGAATCGGTCGGTCATTTCTTCGCTTCCTAAGCCGGCGATCTCATTTGTGATGAGAGCAAGCCTAGAGTACATTTCAGCGACTCCTTCACCATCCTTCATCTTGAACTTGTCAAGTTGACCTTGAAGAATATCTAGCTTTGATTCCTTCACAGACTCGGTACCTTCGTGCATTTCAACCAAAGTATCCCAAATCTCTTTTGCATTTTCAAGACGGCTGATTTTGTTGAACTCCTCGGGACACAAAGCATTGAAGAGAATGTCACAAGCTTGAGCATTGTTTTGCAACATCCGCAATTCTTCCGGTGTAGCTTCGCGATCCGGAACTTTTCCTTCCTCGAAGAATTCACCTTGCATACCAACACAAATAATGCCCCATGCGGCTGGGTTATGACCAAGAATATGCATTTTCATTTTATGCTTCCAACTAGCAAAATTTGTACCATCAAAGTAAGGACCTCTACGAAAATTACCCTCACTAGACGCCATACTCTCCTAGGTTGTGAAACCAAGCTTATGGAGTCCAATGCAATGGAAACCAAAACAATGGAGACCAAAGCTCTGATACCACTTGTAGGATCGAAAGTATGTCTAGAGGGGGGGGTGATTAGACTACTTGTAAATATAAAAATTCTGCCTTTTGACAAAGAACAGTTTTTGGCAGATTCACAATTATGATCAAGTCAAGTATCACCCTACACATGCAATTCTAGAGTATAGGCAGCGGAAAGTAAATTGCACATGTAGTAAAGAGAGGTGGAGATGAGCAAACGCAATTTTGGAGACGCAATGATTTTTCCCGTGGTTCCGATAGGTGGTGCTATCGTACATCCATGTTGATGGAGACTTCAACCCACGGAGGGTAACGGCTGCGCGAGTCCACGGAGGGCTCCACCCACGAAGGGTCCACGAAGAAGCAACCTTGTCTATTCCATCATGGCCTACGCCCACGGAGGGCTAGCCTTACTCGGGGTAGATCTTCACGAAGTAGGCGATCTCCTTGCCCTTACAAACTTCTTGGTTCAACTCCACATCTCGATGACGGAGGCTCCCAAGTGACACCTAACCAATCTAGGAGGCACCACCCTCCAAAAGGTAATAGATGTTGTAGATGATGATGAACTCCTTGCTCTTGTGCTTCAAATGATAATCTCCCCAACACTCAACTCTCCTCACTGATTTGGCTGTGGTGGAAGAAAGGATTGAGTGGAAAGCAACTTGGGAAGGTTAGAGATCAAGCTTCATATGGTGGGAGTGGAGCAACTTGATCTCAACACAAGGGTAGGTAGTTCTCTTCTCAGAAATGTAAGGTAGGAGTGGTAGTTCTTTCTGATGGCTCTCTCCACGAATGAAGAGGGGGTGGAGGGGTATAAATAGCCTCCACACAAAATCCAACCGTTACACACATATTTGAGCAATCTCGGTGGGACCGAAGTGGACAACTCGGTGAGACCGAAAGTTCAAATAATGTGAACGTTGGGGTTTTCGGTGGGACCGAAAATACAATCTCGGTTAGTCCGATTCGTGCAATGACAAGAGCATGCCTAGTTTCGGTGGGACCGACTTCATCATCTCGGTGACACCGATTTGATGACAGAAGGTTACAGAAGCTTGGCAACTCATGTTTCGGTGAGACCGATATCAGAATCGGAAAATCCGATTTTGCTAGGGTTTGGCTTATGGCTGAGGTGGTTCATCTCGGTGTGACTGAGTTTGGATTATCGGTGGGACCGAGATTACTTATGAGTGTATATTGTAGTGAAAGTTGCTGATAGTTTAAGGAGATACATCACTAAGCACTTGAGCAACTATACCATCATCATAACCTCATCCCCTTTTAATAGTATTGGCTTTTCCTATGGACTCAATGTGATCTTGGATCACTAAACCAAAAATGGAGTCTTGAGCTTTTGCCAATGCTTGCCTTAGCATTTTGAGGGGTCCACTTCTTCAGTCCTTGCCATACCCATATCACTGAACTTCTCTGAAATGATTCTCAAGTAACTATTAGTTCAATGATATATATGTTGTTATTAATTGCCAAAACCACCCGGAGATTAGTTGCACTTTCATTTCTCTGATAGGATATTCTACCTGAAAACAACTGCCTTGTTCGTAAGATGATGTCCGTGGATGAGCGTTTGAAACCTTTATTGAGCATCTATCACGAGTCTGCTCTTTGCTCCATTCGCCCATCGGGTGTTTCAACTTCTGTTGTATAGTTCTTGTATTTGAGTCAACCAGGTCGTGTCGAATGTATCCTTGAATCCGTGGGGGCGCGCAGAGTGCACCCACTAGGTGCAGTCCCCAAGACTATCGTTAACTGTGGGCAGTAGGCTGTGGTCTAAGAACAAATGTTGTTGTTGTTGTTTCTTGTACCAGTGGGGGCACGCCAAGTGCACCCACTGGCTGTAGTCCCCGAGACCATGGTCGACTGTGGGCAGTCGGCTGTGGTCTAAGAATAGGGCCACTTTTTTTTGCTCTTTCCACTCGTGTGGGACAGATCCCGTCGAGTGGGAACCAGTGGGGGCACGCCAAGTGCAGCCACTGGGCGTAGTCCCCAAGACTTCTTTGAATGTTTGATTCGGTAGTAGTCTTAGAACTCTTTTGACGTAATAATTCGAACTCTACACCTTACCACTCAAAAGCGACTCTCTCTTGCTCTTGTCGACCGACTTGTCTTATTTGTTGACTTCAGAAATCTTGTGAGTTTGGAGTTCAGTTTGCTGAATTTGAGAAGAAGCAGATCCAACTTAACCTTGACTTGGAGCTAGCCAAGGAGAATTTACAGAAGGTTAAGGATGAAGCATCTGGTATGAAAGGTACAGAACTTGTCGACTGTCTTTGCATAGTGAAAACCGACAACTCCAAGCTCATTTGACGAGCGCTATTTCTTGTAGATCAAATGAAGAAGCTCTGGAGCAGAAGGACCTCGACTTGGCGGCGGCGCAGCAGAGCGCATGAGAAAACGAAGCTTGCCAACTGTAAGCTGGCTTTAGTCGGCAAGTTAGAGGAAGAAAATGTTAAGCTGAAGACTGCCCTTGATGAAGCCAACAAAGAAGTGACGCGGCTGAAGAAGGACAAGCTGGCTCTGGATGACAAAGTTGGAGATCTCACCCAGAACAGGGACGAGCTGGAGAGTTATCTAGGAGGACTCGCCAATATGATGTTCCTTATGCTTGAAGGTATTTTCCTTTGTCCGGCTGATTTGTAACTGTCGACTCACCATCCAACGGTCGTCGCACTATACCTCTGTATGTGCAGAATTCTGTCAAAACTTCGAAGAAGCGACTGGATGGATCGAGATAGGTCTGGATTCCATCAATTCCCCTGTCAAGGATGAGGTCACGATGAACGTGTTGCGGCTGGAATCTCACCTCGCCAGCGTCATGGGATATCTTGCACGACTGAAGGTGGCGGTGTCGCGGATCGACACGGCGCTCTGGCGGGGAGTGGTGCTCTAGAATGACCTCGAGTCCCTGATGACTCGACTTAATGAGATCCCTGGTGGAGTGCAGGAATGGAAGAAGTCATCTGCTCGGTGCAGTGCTGACGTGGCTCTCTCTCTAGTCCGTGTCCATTTCAAAGAGGCTAAGGAAGAGAAGCTGGCAGTTCTCAAGGTTCCCAACACCAACCAGCTTCAATTCCAGTCATTCATGGAGACCTTCATCAACGCTGCCACCCGAATTGCTGACGGAATCAACCTGGACGAATTTGTTGAGCCTACAAGCCCTCCTCCTATGGAGTGAACAAACATTATGCCTTGGTTCAATTTATCTCGGAATGCCGAGTGATTTTGTAACCGTTAAACTCGTTCGGGCCTGATGCCCGAGTACTTTCGCCCGGACCTTGCGGGATTTATCTGAACTTGGTTTCCCTTGGAATATGATTGCATTGTGTTCACCATTTTCAGACCTTTTAATCCCGAGTGAACCTTGGTACTGCACCCGGAACAGACGTTGGACTTGTGGCGCAGCTCAGAGTGCAACCATACATTGTACTGATGGTGCAGCTCGTTGTACAACCGTACGTTGTACTTGTGGTGCAGCTCGGAGTGCAACTGTACGTTGTACTTATGGCGCAGCTCGGAGTGTGACCATACGTTGTACTTGTGGTGTAGCTCGGAGTGCAACTATAGATTGTACTTATGGCACAGCTCGGAGTGCAATCAAGTCCCTGAGTGAGAGGGTTGCTCTCCACTCGGAGTGTTTTTAAAACTTAGGCGAGTATTGGGTCGCAGCTAACCTCCCTGAGTGTTTCTCTTCACTCCGACTGTATTTGAAACTTAGGCGAGTACGGCGTCGCAGCTAAGCCCCCGAGTGAGAGGGTTGCTCTTCACTCAGAGAGTTTTTGAAACTTAGGCGAGTACGGGGTCACAGCTAAGCCCCCGGTGAGAGCGTTGCTCTTCACTCAGAGTGTTTTTGAAACTTAGGCGAGTACGGGGTTGCAGCTAAGCCCCTGAGTGAGAGAGTTGATCTTCACTCGGAGTGTTTTTTAAACTTAGGCGAGTACGGGGTCGCAGCTAAGCCCCCGAGTGAGAGGGTTGCTCTTCACTCGGAGTGTTTTCGAAAGTTAGGCGAGTACGGGGTCGCGGCTAAGCCCCTCACTTGGAGAGTTTTTGGAACTTAGGCGAGCACGGGGTCGCAGCTACGCCTCCGAGTGAGAGGGTTGCTCTTCACTCGGAGTGTTTTTGAAACTTAGGTGAGTACGGGGTCACAGCTAAACCCTCGAGTGAGAGGGTTGCTCTTCACTCGGAGAGTTTTTTGAAACTTAGGTGAATCGGATTCGCGGCTAAACCACCCACTGGGGGATTTGAACACATGTGTTTTCAGAACAACAATCATTACGATACTGCCAAAAACTTGTCGTTTACAGGCAAACTGAAGGATTCTTATTACAACTCGTCCATTTGAGTGTTTTAGGTATAGAAACGACGGAGTAGATCCGCATTCCATGAGTGTGGCTCATCTATTTTCCTAGCCACGTTGTAGATGCGATACACCCCGTTGCGGAGCACTTTGGTGATGATGAAGGGGCCTTCCCAGGCTGGAGCAACCTTGTGAGGTCGTTTCTGATGCACTCGGAGTACAAGGTCTCCTTCTTGGAATGCTCGACCTCTGACATTACGGGCATGGAATCGACGCTGGTCTTGTTGATAGATGGTCGACGGATCAGAACCATTTCGCATTCTTCCTCCAGGAGATCAATAGCCTCTTAGCGTGCCTGTTTTGCCCCAGCTTCTGAGAAGAGTTCCACTCGGGGAGCGTTGTGTAGCAAGTCACTCGGAAGCACAGCCTTAACGCCATACACCATAAAGAAAGGAGTTCGATCAATCGACCGGTTTGGAGTTGTTCTCAGTCCCCACAAGACAGATGGCAACTCAGTCACCCAAGCTCCAGCAGCGTGCTTGAGATCGCGCATCAGTCATGGTTTCAGTCCTTGAAGGATCAAGCCATTCGCCCTTTCTGCCTGCCCATTCGACAGCGGATGCACGACAGATGCATAGTCGACTCGAGTGCCCTGGGAGGCGCAGAATGCCCTGAACTCATCAGAGTCAAAGTTCGAGC
The DNA here is from genome assembly GCA_902687465.1 of Secale cereale. Taxonomy (NCBI): domain Eukaryota; kingdom Viridiplantae; phylum Streptophyta; class Magnoliopsida; order Poales; family Poaceae; genus Secale; species Secale cereale. The sequence continues at coordinate 452,271,238 of LR738710.1, read as the reverse complement.
CATTATCTATGATAATATTGTGAGGGACTCCATATCTCAATATCAGCTCTCTGATGAAACTGATGGCGGTGCTTGAATCAAGATTTTTGATAGGCTTTGCTTCGATCCACTTGGTGAACTTGTCGACTACCACAAGCAAATGAGTGATACCGCTTCTGCCAGTCCTGAAGGGCCCAACCATGTCCAACCCCCAAACAGCACACGGCCAGACCAGCGGAATAGTCTTCAAGGCAGACACAGGCTTGTGAGACATATTTAAATAGAACTAACAACCTTCGCACTTGTTGACTATATCTTTCGCCATCTCATTCGCTTGCGGCCAATAGAATCCAGCTCGGTATGCTTTGGCAACAATGGTCCTAGAGGGCGCATGATGATAACGGGTCCCCGAGTGGATCTCATTCAGAATCATTCGACCTTCCTCCGGGGAAATGCAACGATGGGCGACTCTTGTGACACTTTCCTTGTAAAGTTGCCCTCTTATCACAGTGAAGGCTTTGGATCGACGGACAATTTGGCGGGCCTCATCTTCGTCCTCTGGGAGTTTCTGCCTGAGCAGGTATGCGATAAATGGCACTGTCCAGTCGGGGTGATCACCAAAACCTCCATGACCAAGTTGACTACAACTGGGACTTTGATCTCAGTCGGATTGGTTGAACTTATTGGTTGCGGGGGCTCTTCCGTGAAGGGATTTTCGTTGACTAACGAGGTGTGGAGATGCTCTAAGAACCCATTACTGGGGATAGGTTTTCGAGTGGAACATATCTTCGCCGGATCATCAGCAAGTTGATTCTTGATTCTAGGTACGTGGTGGAGCTCTAACCCTTCAAACTTATTCTCTAACTTTCTCACTATGTTGCAATAACCGGTCATTGCTGGGCTCCTGACATCCCACTCCTTCATTACTTGATTGACCACTAAGTCTGAGTCGCCGTATACCATCAGGTGACGGACGCCGAGTGAGATGGCCATACGCAACCCATACAAAAGTGCCTCATACTCAACTTCATTGTTTGAAGAATCAAACTGAATTTGGAGGACATAGCTGAGCTTGTCGCCTCTTTGGTACCCCAAAACCACACGTGCACCGGATCCATGCAGCATCTTAGATCCATTAAAAAAACATAGTCCAATGATCCGATTGAACTTGAGTGGATTTCTCTTGTTCAATCCACATGGCAACAAAATCATGTTTTGTCTGAGACTTGATTGCTTTCTTTGCCTTGAACTTGATATCTAACAGAAGGAGTTCAATCGCCCATTTAGAACCTTGACCAGTTGCATCCTGATTGTTCAGCATTTCAGATAATGGAGCATCGCTGACGACCGAAATTGAGTGGTCTGAAAAGTAATGCGCAACTTTCTTCGCGGTCAAGTAGATTCCATACAAAAGCTTCTGATAATGCGAATATCTCTGCTTGGACGCAATCAAGACTTCAGAAATGTAGTAGACTGGGCGTTGAACTTTCTAGGCCTTGCCTTCTTCTTCCCGCTTGACTATGAGTACTGTGCTGACAACTTGTCCAGTAGCCGTGATATATAATAACAAAGGCTCTTTGCTGACTGGGGCAGCAAGCACCGGCTGGGTGGAAAGCAGGGCTTTGAGCTCTTCAAACACTGCTTCAGCTTCAGGATTCCACTTGAACTTGTCAGACTTCTTCATCACTTGGTAAAGAGGTAATGCCTTTTTATCGAGACGCGAGATGAATCGACTCAACGCAGCCAAACAACCAGTAAGCTTCTGAACGTCGTGCACATGCACGGGGTGCTTCATTCGGAGGATTGTGCTGACCTTTTCTGGGTTTGCATTCATCCCTCGTTCAGAAACGAGGAAACCAAGTAACTTCCCCCTTGGGACTCCGAATGTGCACTATGACGGGTTAATCTTGATATCATAACTTCACAAGTTTGCAAAAGGTTCAGCGAGATCAGTCAGTAGGTCGGAACCTTTACGTGACTTGACCATGATGTCATCCATGTATGCTTCCACATTCCGATTGATCTGTTTGATCAGACACTTCTGAATCATAGGCATAAACATGGCGCCGGCATTCTTGAGGCCAAAAGGCATGGTAACATAACAAAAAACCTGAACAGGGTGATGAAGGTTGTTTTTATTTCGTCGGGCCCATACAGTCAGATCTGATGGTACCCTGAACACGCGTCCAGAAAGGACAAACGCTCACACCCTGCAGTCGAGTCGATAATTGGATCGATGTGAGAGAGAGGAAAGTGATCTTTCACGCAGGCCCGATTGATATGTTTGAAATCAATGCACATGCGGAATTACTTGTCCTTCTTGGGCACCATGACAATGTTGGCGAGCCACTCGAAGTGGTATATCTCACGGATGAACTCAGCTACCAGGAGCCGAGCCACCTCCTCGCCAATCGTTTTTCTCTTCTCTGTGGCAGACCGACGGAGATGCTCTTTAACAGGTTTTGCTTTGGGGTCGACTCGCAGACGGTGCTCAGCCAGTCCCTGGGTACACCCGGCATGTCAGATAGTTTCCATGCAAAGATGTCCCAGTTCTCACGGAGGAACTGGATGACCGCTTCTTCCTATTTGCTGTCGAGTGTTGTTGAAATGTGAGTCGAAGCAGCATTGGGATCAGTCGGATGAATATGGACAGGCTTCGTCTCTCCAGCCGACTGAAACATAGACTCAGAAGCAGGTTTCTTGGCTCATAACAAATCACTTGGATATGCATTCTTCTGATATTCCTCCATTTCCACTGCTACCATCTGTTCATCAGCAATCTTTGAACCCTTCTGGAAGCATTCTTCTACTTTCTACCGATCTCCAGTGACTGTGATCGCACTTTTGGGACCGGGCATCTTTAACTTGAGGTACACGTAACATGGTCGAGCCATGAAACGAGCATATGCAGGCCTGCCCAGAATAGTGTGGTAAGCACTGTGAAAATCCACCACCTCAAACGTCAACTTTTCCTTGCGGTAATTGTTTGAATCACCGAAAACCACATCAAGAGTGACCTGACCGAGTGACTCGGCTTTCTTCCCCGGGAAGACACCGTGGAACCGCATGTTGCTCTCACTCAGCTTGGACATCGGAATGCCCATTGATACGTCTTCATCGTATCTATAATTTTTGATTGTTCCATGCCAATATTATACAACTTTCATATACTTTTGGCAACTTTTTATACTATTTTTGGGACTAACATATTATTCCAGTGCCCAGTGCTAGTTCCTATTTGTTGCATGTTTTTTGTTCCGCATAATATCCATATCAAACGAAGTCCAAACGGGATAAAAACGGACGGAGATTTTTTTGGAATATATGTGATTTTTGGGAAGTTGAACCAACGTGAGACGATGCCCGAGTGGCCCACGAGGGTGAGGGCGCGCCCAAGGGGGTAGGTGCGCCCTGGGCCCTCGTGGCAACTCCGTAAAGCGGTTGATGCCCTTCTTTCGCCACAAGAAAGCTAATATCCAGATAAAATTGTGTCCAAAATTCAGCCCAATCGGAGTTACGGATCTCCGGGAATTTAAAAAACGGTGGAAGGCCAGAATCTGAGAACGCAGAAACAGAGAGAGACAGAGAGAAAAATCCAATCTCGGAGGGGCTCTCGCCCCTCCCACGCCATGGAGACCATGGACCAGATGGGAAACCCTTCTCCCATCTAGGGAGAAGGTCAAGGAAGAAGAAGAAGGAGGGGGCTCTCTCCCCCTCGCTTTCGGTGGCATCGGAGTGCCGCCGGGGCCATCATTGTCACCGCAATCTACACCAACAACTTCACCGTCGCCATCACCAACTCTTCCCCCCTCCATGCAGCGGTGTAACCCCTCTTTTACCTGCTGTAATCTCTACTTAAACATGGTGCTCAACGCTATATATTATTTCCCAATGATGTATGGCTATCCTATGATGTTTGAGTAGATCTGTTTTGTCCTATGGGTTAATTGATGATCGTGATTGGTTTGAGTTGCATGTTTTATTATTGGTGCTGTCCTATGGTTCTCTCCTTGTCGCGCAAGAATGAGGGATCCCCGATGTAGGGTTTGCAATATGTTCATGATTTGCTTATGGTGGGTGGTGTGAGTGACAGAAGCACAGACCCGAGTAAGTAGGTTGTTTGCGTATGGGAATAAAGAGGACTTGATACTTTAATGCTATGGTTGGGTTTTACCTTATTGATCGTTAGTAGTTGCGGATGCTTGCTAGAGTTCCAATCATAAGTGCATATGATCCAAGAAGGGAAAGTATGTTAGCTTATGCCTCTCCCTCAAATGAAATTGCAATAGTGATTACCGGTCTAGTTATCGATTGCCTAGGGACAAATAACTTTCTCGTGACCAAAAGCTCTCTACTAAAACTAATTTAGTTGTGTCTTTATCTTAACAGCCCCTAGTTTTATTTACATGCTCTTTACATTCTTGCAAACCTATCCCACAAAAACCACAAAGTACTTCTTGTTTCATACTTGTTCTAGGTAAAGTAAATGTCAAGCGTGCGTCGAGTTGTATTGGTAGTCGATATAACTTGAGGGAATATTTGTTCTACCTTTAGCTCCTTGTTGGATTCGTCACTCTTACTTATCGAAAGAGGCTACAACTGATCCCCTACACTTGTGGGTTATCAAGACCTTTTTCTGGCGCCGTTGCCGGGGAGTAATAGCATGGGGTGAATATTCTCGTGTGTGCTTGTTTGCTTTATCACTAAGTAGATTTTATTTACTGTTCTAAGTTGTTCTCTATCTTTAGTTATGGATATGGAACACGAAAAACCAAAAAAATTAGTTGTACTTCCTACTCATGGAGATGGGGAACCTCCTAAAACCCTCGATGCTCATTATGTGAAAGATATTATGTACTACTTTGATAATCCTGAGAAAACCCCATTCAACTACATAATGGGAGTAACGTTGGATCAACGTGAATACTTTAGGGATTATCGCTTGACACAAAAAGGGAAACTATTATGGGATCAAATTGATATGTTGCATTGGTATGCTCGGCAACTATGCTTGAGATATGATTATACTTGTTGCTCTAGGATGAAGGCTCCACACCTTCCCTTTTCATGCAAAATTAATGATAATGAAACCTTAGCTTCTTATGCTAATGGTATATATGATTATTGTGATGTGGAACAAATAGAAGAATTCGTTGCTTTTAAGGGTGCTTATGAAATTGAATCTCTGTTTAAAAAGAATGATGCTTTTGATGATGATGTTTATAGGCCTAAACATCTTGCTATATTGAAATATTGCTATTTCAATTATGAATATAACTCCAATATTGGTGCGTTTATTAAGAAGGTCTCCGCTGTCCAAGAAGAGACTAATATTTTGCAGGAGTCTTGGAAGAAGAAATTAATGACATTGTGAGCTCACTGGATGAAAAAGATGAGGAGGAGAGAGAAGAACAAATGGAGGAAGAGTGGATTGATCACCCGTGCCCACCTTATAATGAGAGTAACTCTTTATCCCATACATTGTTTAATTTCCCTTCGTGCTTACCGAAGGATAAATGCTATGATGATTGTTATGATCCCGTTGATTCTTTTGAAATATCCCTTTTTGATGATGCTTGCTATGCTTGTGGCCAAGATGCCAATATGAATTATGCTTATGGAGATGAACTTGCTATAGTTCCTTATGATAAACATGAGATAATTGCTATTGCACCCACACATGATAGTCCTATTATCTTTTTGAATTCTCCAAACTACACTATATCGGAGAAGTTTGCACTTATTAAGGATTATATTGATGGGTTGCCTTTTTCCGTTACACATGATGATTTTGATGAGTATAATATGCATGTGCTTGATGCTCCTACTTGCAATTATTATGAGAGAGGAACTACATCTCCGCCTCTCTATGTTCCAACACGATAAAATTGCAAGAAACTGCTTATACTATGCATTGGCCTTTACTTGATGTGCATGAATTGTTCTTGTATGACATGCCTATGCATAGGAAGAGAGTTAGACTTCATTGTTTCATGACACATATCACTTTGTACTCACTACTAAATGCGAAATCATTGCTAATTAAAATCGGCTTTGATATACCTTGGGATCCGGTTGGATCCATTACTTGAGCACTATATGCCTAGCTTAATGGCTTTAAAGAAAGCGATGCCAGGGAGACAATCCGGATGTTTTAGAGAGTCATTTATTTTTGCTGTGTGCTTTTATAAAGTTTAAAAACAAAAATATAAAGAGGGGAACCTAAAACTTTTTCAAAAAGAAAAGTGAAAGTAAGAAGGACGAGCACCGTTGAAATGGGGGAGCTCCTTGAACTTTGTTCATGCCCATGGAAACTTTGCAAATCCTGAATTACAGAAACTTTTCAACAAAAACAATTATCCCCTTGTACAATTCCATTGTATTATAAAAAAAAATGTTGCAAGAGTTTCCTTTAGGATGATTAAACCGCTTGTTGGTTTGTGCGGTGCAAAAACAGAAACTTTGGCTGTAGTGCGCGATTTTATATTTTTTTACTGGAACGTCAAAAGGATCTGAAACGTTTTGCGAAGTCTTTCTATACAAATATTTGATTTTTCCTAATTTGGCCAGAATTTTAGAGTTACATAAGTATGGTTAATGTTCCGATTACTACAGACTGTCCTGTTTTCATAGATTGTTGTCATAGCTTCATTATTTGAATATGTTTGAATTCTTGTTGATGCCTCCTTGACTTGGGGACATAGAATTGTGATAGAATACTGTGGGTAACGTTTGTTCATAATCATACAATAATTTTAGAGCAATACATGATGGGATTTTATTGATCATACGCACTAACCCCGCCACTAAAAGTTTGGTTAAGTTTTGTGTGGATGAAGTGTTCGAAGATCGAGGAGGTATCGATATGAGGAGAAGGAGGAGAGGCAAAAGATCAAGCTTGGGGATGCCCGAGGCACCCCAAGTAAATATTCAAGGAGACTCAAGCGTCTAAGCTTGGGTATGCCCTGGAAGGCATCCCATCTTTCTTTAACAAGTATCGGTATGTTTTCGGATTCCTTTCATTCACATGATATACGTAAACTCTTGGAGCGTCGTGTGCTTTTTATTTTTCTTTTAATAAATGCACCATGCCGGTATGAGATAGTCCTTGGTTGATTTATAGAATGCTCTTTGCACTTCACTTATATCTTTTGTGTATGGCTTTATAGAATGCTTCTTGTGCTTCACTTATATCATTTGAAGTTTGGATTGCCTGTTTCTCCTCACATAGAAAACCGCCATTTGTAGAATGCTCTTTTGCTTCAATTATATTTGTTAGAGCTTGGGCATATATTTTGTAGAAAGAATTAAAACTCTCTTGCTTCACTTATATCTATTTAGAGAGTTGACAGGAATTGGTCATTGGCATGGTTAGTCATAAAATCCTTCATAAACTAGTAGATCCCTGAATATGATATGTTTGATTCCTTGCAATAGTTTTGCAATATATAGATGGTGATATTAGAGTCATGCTAGTGGGTAGTTGTGGATTGTAGAAATACTTGTGTTGAGGTTTGTGATTCCCGAAGCATGCACGTAAGGTGAATTGTTATGTGATGAAGTCGGAGCATGATTTATTTTTTGATTGTCATCCTTTGTGTGGAGGTCGGGATCGCGCGATGGTTAACTCCTACCAACCCTTTCCCTAGGAGAATGCGTATAGTACTTTGTTTTGATGGCTAATATTTTTTTGCAATAAGTATGTGAGTTCTTTATGACTAATGTTGAGTCCATGGATTACACGCACTCTCACCCATCCACCTTGCTAGCCACACTGGTACCGCGCAATTATCCTCGATGCATCAAACCACCTTACACCCTTCCTCAAAATAGCCACCATGCCTACCTATTATGGCATTCCCATAGCCATTCCGAGATATATTGCCATGTAACTCCAGTGTTCAGTTTATTACGACATGCACCATCATTGTCATATTGCCTTGCATGATCGTAAGATAGCTAGCATGATGTTTTCATGGCTTGTCCATTTTTTGATGTCATTGCTATACTAGATCATTGCTCATCCCGGTACACCGCCGGAGGCATTCACATAGAGTCATATTTTATTCTAGCTTTGAGTTGTAATCTTTGAGTTGTAAGTAAATAAAAGTGTGATGGTCTTCATTATTAAAGCATTGTCCCGTATGAGGAAACAAAAAAACAAAAAAAGGAGAGAAAGGCCAAAAAAAGATGGCCCAAAAAAAGAGGGGGGCTAAAAAAAGCCCCTCCAAATAAAAAAATGATAGAAAAAGAGAGAAGGGACAATGTTACTATCCTTTTACCACACTTGTGCTTCATCATAGCACCATGTTCTTCATGATAGAGAGTCTCCTATGTTGTTACTTTCATATACTAGTGGGAATTTTCATTATAGAACTTGGCTTGTATATTCTAACGACGGGCTTCCTCAAATGCCCTAGGTCTTCATGAGCAAGCAAGTTGATGCACACCCACTAGTTTTCTTTTTGAGCTTTCATACACTTATAGCTCTAGTGCATCCATTACATGGCAATCCCTACTCACTCACATTGATATCGATTGATGGTCATCTCCATAGTCCATTGATTTGCCTAGTTGATGTGAGACTTTCTCCCTCCTTTTGTCTATCACCACCATCCATTCCACCCATAGTGCCATGTCCATGGTTCATGCTCATGTATTGCATGAAAGTTGAAAAAGTTTGAGAATACTAAAGTATGAAACAATTGCCTCGCTAAAACCGGGGTTGTGCATGATTTAAATACTTTGTGTGGTGAAGATGGAGCATAGCCAGACCATATGATTTTGTATGGATAAATTTCTTTGGCCATGTTATTTTGAAAAGACATGATTGCTTTATTAGTATAGTTTGTGTGGTTTCTCTTGTTCAATCCACACGGCAACAAAATCCGCTATTGTCTGAGACTTGATTGCTTTCTTTGCCTCGAACTTGATATCTATCAGAAGGAGTTCAATCGCCCATTTAGTAACTTGACCAGTTGCATCCCGATTGTTCAGAATTTCAGATAATGGAGCATCGCTGACGACCAAAATTGAGTGGTCTGAAAAGTAATGCACAACTTTCTTTGCGGTCAAGTAGAGTCCATACACAAGCTTCTGATAATGCAAATATCTCTGCTTGGACGGAGTCAAGACATCAGAAATGTAGTAGACTGGGCGTTGAACTTTGTAGGCCTTGCCTTCTTCTTCCCGCTTGACTGTGAGTAATGTGCTGACAAATTGTCCAGTGGCCGCGATATATAATAACAAAGGCTCTTTGCTGACTGGGGCAGCAAGCACCGGCTGGGTGGAAAGCAGGGCTTTCAGCTCTTCAAACGCTGCTTCAGCTTCAGGATTCCACTCAAACTTGTGAGACTTCTTCATCAGTCGATAAAGAGGTAATGCCTTTTTACCGAGACGCGAGATGAATTGACTCAACGTAGCCAAACAACCAGTAAGCTTCTGAACGTCGTGCACACACATGGGGCACTTCATTCGGAGGATTGTACTGACCTTTTCTGGGTTTGCATCGACCCCTTGTTCGGAAATGAGGAAACCAAGTAACTTCCCCCTGGGACTCCGAATGTGCACTTTGACGGGTTCAGCTTGATATCATAGCTTCACAAGTTTGCAAATGTTTCAGTGATATCAGTCAGAGGTCGGAACCTTTACGTGACATGACCATGATGTCATCCATGTAGGCTTCCACATTCCGATTGATCTGTTTGATCAGACACTTCTGAATCATACGCATAAATGTGGTGTCGACATTCTTGAGGCCAAAAGGCATGGTAACATAACAAAAATACCCGAACGGGGTGATGAAGGTTGTTTTTATTTCGTCGGGCCCATACAGTCGGATCGGATGGTACCCGAAAGACGCATCCAAAAAGGACAAACGCTCACACCCTGCAGTCGAGTCGACAATTTGATCGATGCGGGGGAGAGGAAAGTGATCTTTTGGGTAGGCCCGATTGATAAGTTTGAAATCAATGCACATGCGGAGTGACTTGTCCTTCTTGGGGACCATGACAACGTTGGCGAGCCTCTCGAAGTGGTATATATCGCGGATGAACTCAGCTACCAGGAGCCGAGCCACCTCCTCGCCAATCATTTTTCTCTTCTCTGCGGTAGACCGACGGAGATGCTCTTTAACATGTTTTGCTTTGGGGTCGACTCGCAAACGGTGCTTAGCCAGTCCCCTGGGTACACCCGGCATGTCAGATGGTTCCCATGAAAAGATGTCCCAGTTCTCACAGAGAAAATGGATGAGCGCTTCTTCCTATTTGCTGTCGAGTGTTGTTGAGATGTGAGTCGGAGCAGCATTGGGATCAGTCGGATGAATATGCACGGGCTTCGTCTCTCCAGCCAACTGAAACGTAGACTCGGAAGCAGGTTTCTTGGCTCGCGACAAATCACTTGGATATGCATTCTTCTGATATTCCTCCATTTCCACTGCTGCCATCTGTTCATCAGCAATCTTTGAGCCCTTCTAGAAGCACTCTTCTGCTTTCTGCCGATCTCCAGTGACTGTGATCACACTTTTGGGACCGGGCATCTTTAACTTGAGGTACACATAACATGGTCGAGCCATGAAACGAGCATATGCAGGCCTGCCCAGAATAGCATGGTAAGCACTGTGAAAATCCACCACCTCAAACCTTAACTTTTCCTTGTGGAAATTGTTTGAATCACCGAAAACCACATCAAGAGTGACCTGACCGAGTGACTCGGCTTTCTTCCCAGCGAAGACATCGTGGAACCGCATGTTGCTCTCACTCAGCTTGGACATCGGAATGTCCATTGATATGTCTCCGTCGTATCTATAATTTTTGATTGTTCCATGCCAATATTATACAACTTTCATATACTTTTGGCAACTTTTCATACTATTTTGGGACTAACATATTGATCCAGTGCCCAGTGCCAGTTCCTGTTTGTTGCATATTTTTTGTTTCACAGAATATCCATATCAACGAAGTCCAAACGGGATAAAAACGGACAGAGATTTTTCTTGGAATATATGTGAATTTCGGGAAGTGGAACCAACGTGAGACGATGGCCAAGTGGCCCACGAGGGTGAGGGGCGCGCCCAGGGTGGCAGGCGCATCCTGGGCCCTCGTGGCTACTCCGTAAGGCGGTTCATGCCCTTCTTTCACCACAAGAAAGCTAATATCCGGATAAAAGTTGTGTCCAAAGTTCAGCCCAAGCGGAGTTACGGATCTCCAGGGATTTAAGAAATGGTGGAAGGCCAGAATCTGAGAATGCTGAAACGGAGAGAGACAGAGAGACAGATCCAATCTCAGAGGGTCTCTCGCCCCTCCCACGCCATCGAGACCATGGACCAGAGGGGAAACCCTTCTACCATCTAGGGAGAAGGTCAAGGAAGAAGAAGAAGGAGGGGGGCTCTCCCCCCCCCCCCTTGCTTCCGGTGGCTCCAGAGTGCCGCCGGGGCCTTCATCGTCACCGCAATCTACACCAACAACTTCACCACCGTCATCGCCAACTCTTCCCCCCTCTATGCAGCGGTGTAACCCCTCTTCTACCCGCTGTAATCTCTACTTAAACATGGTGCTCAACGCTATATATTATTTCCCAATGATGTATGGCTATCCTATGATGTTTGAGTAGATCTGTTTTGTCCTATGGGTTAATTGATGATCGTGATTGGTTTGAGTTGCATGTTTTATTATTGGTGATGTCCTATGGTGCTCTCCGTGTCGCGCAAGCATGAGGGATCCCCGTTGTAGAGTTTGCAATATGTTCATGATTTGCTTATGGTGGGTGGCGTGAGTGACAGAAGCACAGACACGAGTAAGTAGGTTGTTTGCGTATGGGAATAAATAGGACTTGATACTTTAATGCTATGGTTGGGTTTTACCTTAATGATCTTTAGTAGTTTCGGATTCTTGCTAGAGCTCCAGTCATAAGTGCGTATGATCCAAGAAGAGAAAATATGTTAGCTTTTGACTCTCCCTCAAATAAAATTGCAATAGTGATTACCGGTCTAGTTATCGATTGCCTAGGGACAAATAACTTTCTCGTGACAAAAACTCTCTACTAAAACTAATTTAGTTGTGTCTTTATCTTAACAACCCCTAGTTTTATTTACTTGCTCTTTATATTCTTACAAACCTATCCCACAAAAACCACAAAGTACTTCTGGTTTCATACTTGTTCTTGGTAAAGTAAACGTCAGGCGTGCGTAGAGTTGTATCGGTGGTCGATATAACTTGAGGGAATATTTGTTCTACCTTTAGATCCTTGTTGGGTTTGACACTCTTACTTATCGAAAGAGGCTACAAATGATCCCCTACACTTGTGGGTTATCACCCATCCCATGGAGGGTCTCAGCATACAAGATATTCAAGACACTACCGCCATCCATCAAAACCTTGGTCAGTCGAGTGCCTTCAACAACTGGGTCGACCACCAACGCTTGCCGCCCAGGGGTAGCAATGCGCGTCGGATGGTCGGACTGGTCGAATGTAATGGGAGTCTTTGACCATTTCAAGTACGTCGTTGCTGCCAGAGCAACCATGTTGACTTCCATGTTGATGACTTTCAGTCGACTCTTGCTCTCGATGTCAGCAAAAATCATCAAAGTGGAATTGATATTGGGGTAACCACCATCCTCCTCTTTGTCTTCATCCTTATCAGATTCCTTCTCTTTATCATTGGGCTAACCCTCTCGGAAGCTCTAAATCAGGAGTCGACATTGTTGAGTGGTATGCTTGGGGTAAATGAAATTCCCCTCTTCATCATTCTTGGTGTGTATATGACACGGTAAATCAAGCACATCATTTCCCGCTTGACCCTTCACTTTCCTGGGGATCTACGGACCCTTAGGTTTTCCTTTGTTCTTCCCTTGGTTCACGACTGCATCCTCTCCAGGAGCCACGGTTGGGCTTTGCGCTTCGGTTTTCGACTGGAATTTCCTCTTCCATCGTCCTGGGTGACTGGTTTGTTTTTGCCACTGCGTAGTCGGTCCGCTTCCTTGTCGTTAGCGTACCGACCGGCTATTTCCATCATCCGAGCCAGAGACATGTCTCATATCCGACCGAATTTTAGGTTATGCTCTCGGTACCGAACGCCCTCCTTGAAGGCACAGACTGCCTGATGTTCTGATACATTCTCTATGGTGTGATGAAGAGTGGTCCACCTCTGGATATTGTCTCTCAAAGTTTGATTCGGCTTTTGGACGCAATGCTGCAATTCCGCCAGCCCGGCAGGTCGTTTGCAAGTGCCTTCAAAGGTCCCTACAAACACTTGGGTCAATTCTTCCCAGCTGAATATGCTACGAGGAGCCAACTGATTCAACCAAGCTCTGGCTGAGCCTTCCAACATCATAGGGAGGTGCTTCATGGCTACATCATCATTGTCGCCACCAATCTGGACAGGCACTCGGTAGTCCTCTAGCCAAGTATCTAGCTTTGACTCGCTAGTGAACTTGCTCACCCCTGCTGCCAACCTAAAGTTGGGAGGGATCTCAGCGGCCCTGATGGCTCTACTGAAACATTCGGGCCCACAAACATGTACTCTACCGCCACTCGGACAATCTCTGTCCTGCCCTTCTCTGGGTGCCATGTTTCTGTCAACCAGACCTTGCATAAGAACCGATGTTCCTTCAAAGTCAGGCTCTTTGGGATTTACTCGGATCCTTCACTCGTCACCATGCGGGCGTCTTCCATCATACTGCCAGGGCACATACGATCTGCTCCCCGGAGGTGGCGTAGGCATTCGACGGCGGTCATCTCGCCGAGTAGATGGTCATACTGATCATCATTCCGACCCAGATGTTGCTCTTGGCGGTGCCCACGACCCTCATGTCGCGGGGGCGATTTTGGGCTGTGAGCCGACCAGACTATGTCCGCCACCATGGACCTATTGTGAATTATGTTGCGCGGCTGGGAAACGGTCTAATTTTGCTCACCTGCCGCTCGAAGCAGCGCTCAAATATGTAGCAAACCTCTTCCAGCTTCCGATTGGGATGGCTGGATCGATTCTGCTATAAGGGCTGCTGCTGTAAGATTTTGAATCAAAGTGCGGTATACCTGGGGCTCAGGAGGAAACAATTGTCGCTACCGAAGACTGGATTCAGGAATTAATCGGCGGGCATGCTCGTCGAGTAAACGCTAAAGGTTCTCCAGACGCGCACGCTCGACCACAGTGGCTAGGCGTGCGGCTTCCAGGGCCCGAGCCTGAGAAGTCTCTCCCAAGATGGGGGTCTGAAGCGCTTCGATGTTATGGCGACACAACTCTTCCATTTGCTCCGCAGTGAGGGCCTGAGGCACGTACTCATTGCGATCATACGACTAACCATCGTCACTGCCGCCAACACCGCCGCGAGGGTACCCAGGCGTACTGCGACGGGAGCCGACCATGAGGACCTCCACCGCGGGGTCGCTACTCCCGCACTCGGAAAGTGTATCCACGGAAACAGTTGACAGATCGATCGGCCCGTAGTTGTACTCGTCGGGCTCGATTGTCGTAACATGGGGATGGCCGAATGACGAGCCACTGCATGCTTCACCCACCGTTGAAGCCGCGATCGATCGGACCACTTACGATGGCATGCAGCGGGGAGAGCGGATGACGAGGGAGCCGACCGATGCTGGGTCGACGGCTGCCGGAGAAGGATGCCACAAGCACTCGCGCGAAACTGCGTCGCACTGTGGACGGGAAGTGCCTCAACGTCGAGGGGGGCCTCTTGGAGCCAGGCGGAGTCGTCGGTGATGAAGACGAGCGCGCTGAGTCAGATCTCGCGGCCTATAGCCAGACCACCACTGGAAACCATGTTCATGAATATCGGAAAAAACTAGCAACCTCATCGGAAGTCGCTAAGACACCTGCCCCACGGTGGGCGCCAACTGTCGTGGTACTAAGCCTGAAAGTGAGAGTAGGGGGTACGTAGGAGGAGGCAAGGTCCTAGCTACGAGGAGATTGTACACATGGGTTTTACGAGTTCAGGCCCCTCTCGAGGGAGGTAAAATCCCTACGTCTCTGTGCCTGGAGGCTGTCGACTGGAATATGGGTGTGTGCGTTACAGGGGGTGCAAACCCTTGTACCGGAGGAGGGGTGGCTTATATGGAGTGCGTCAGGACCCCAGCCATCCCACGTTACAGAGGGTTCAATGTACATAAAGACAGGACGTTACTGATAATGTCTGTAATAAAGAGTTATAAATGGCCTTTAAGACTATGGAGTGAATGTCCGACAGTTGCCATCTTGAGTGGCCTTAGATCTTCTATGCTCCGAGTGGTTTCTTGTGCGATCGAGTGACTTCATCCCGGTCGAATGGAATTGGGGTATCCTACTGAAATACATGGTCGAGTGGATTGCACCCTTCGGTTACTTCAGTGGGTATCTTTTTTCATCCTTTGAATGTCCTTGAATCTAGGGTAGTGCCTTGGGTGGGGTGTCTAGGTTAGGCCTATGACCCTACCCTAGGTCTATGGTATCATAAGTAACCTCTTCTTGTTCTGACTCTTCTTGTTCCGGCTTAGGGGTGAAGTCGGATTCAATGTTCAGGGGCGAAGTAGAGTGGTTCTTGAAACGTTTTTTGGAAAGACGTGTTTCTTGGAAGAATTCTCCTTCATATGTGTCTGGGTTAATGTGAGGTTCATAATCGTCTTCATTTGGGGGGGGGG
>LR738710.1:452226132-452255496 GCA_902687465.1 Secale cereale | reverse complement strand
GGGGGGGTCTAACACGTGGCGCACTTCATAAACGACACCCCAGCCATTCTTATTTGGATCAGTTTGGTGGGCCCACGGTAGATAGAAAACTTGGGTCGCTTGTTGAGGCATAATATAGATATCGGGAACATCTAAATGGGTGCTTTGTTTGATTTCGACCAGCCCTATATGTTCAAGAGTCCTTCCAGTCTCCTTCGGCTGGAACTAATTACATTTGAAGACTATGGCGTTCGGTGGGTTTTCACCATAGAATAGAAGTTCGTAAATTGCTTCAACTCTTCCATAATACTCGATACCTCCTTCCCCAATAGTAGAGACACAACAATTTGTAGACTTTCGATCGGCCATAGATAGCTCTTTGCCAAAGGTACGAAAGCGATACCCGTTGATGTCGTATTTTTTAAATGAACGAACCTTATAGTCAAACCCATTAGTGAATTATCTCAATTCAGCGTCCATAGACTCTGAATTAGCCTACAAGTTGAATACGAAAGGATTTTTGCATTAGCCGCAAATTAGACGAAGAAATAAATAGTCTAATGGAAATTACTATTTGTTTGAACCAAGAGCTGAAACCGGGACAGCCGCCTCCATGCTTTGCCAGAAGCTGATACTCTTCAATGAAATCCTTTTGGATCACCGCTCCATCCGTGAATTTGGCGACGTATCGACGGTATCAAATATCCGGTAATAAGGGGAGTTCAATGGAATTAGAAGTTGCCAAACAATGTACCGAGAACTTACTTGATGTACGGCCGCACTTCTGTTAGGTTGTTGAAGATATACAACGAAATGGTCGGCCATTCGTTGATCCAACGCTATTGGTTTCGAAGCACCGACTGGTGTGAGCTTCCCTTTGAATAGGCTGAGGTTGGATCCAGCTTTTTTAAGGTCACCAGCATTGTACCGAGGCTTCGGATTGTGCAAATGATGATTTTTGGATTTGTAGTGTGATGTCATGAAGTTTGCGGGCTCCTCGGTAATGAATGCCTTAGCCATCGACGCTACAATTCTATGTTTATTTTTACATTTTGCTCGAAGCGTCTTCTGCATCCTCTCAGTTGTGTACAACCAACGATTTTGCATGGGCCCCCCAATCTTGCCTCGGTCGGGAGATGCAAAATCAGATGTTGCATTGGATTAAAGAAGCCCGATGGAAAGATCTTATCTTACTTGCAGATCAACTCTGGCGCCAACTCTTCCATTTCATCTAGCATGCCAGGCGATAGTTCTTTCGCACAAAGAAAACGGAAGAAATAGCTCAGCTCTGCCAGTACTAGCCATTCATCCTCAGGGATAAAGCCACGCAACATCACTGGCATTACCCGCTCAATCGATATGTGCATACCTATCGGGGAACATCAACTGCATTTCCCCCACAAGATAATTTCCCTCATAGTTGGCCTTCCAATATTGAACCATGCCTTTGGCTTCATCCAGTTCTGCTTTCCTTTTGGTTGTCGCGTGTTTTGTAACGGTCTATCACATAGAGCCTCCTGGTCAACTCTAGCCTTAGGATTATCCTTTGACTTCGCCTATATGTTGAACAACGTACCAAAAAGGCCATCGGGGATATTCTTTTCAGTGTGCAACACGTTGATGTTGTGTGGGCAAAGGAGGTCTTTGAAGTAAGACAGATCCCACAAGCATGTCTTGTGAGTCCAGGCGTGTTCCGAATTATACCTCTTGAAATACCCCGGATGCTCTGGATCTCGCTCGAGAGCGTTTAACTGATCCAGGGTTTGTTGGCCTATCAACACAGGTGGTGCAGAGTTTTTAACAACTCTACATTTGATGAAGTTCTTCTTGTCTTTTCTGAACTTATGGCAAGGATCCAGGAACTGTCTATGCAAGTCGAAGCAAGAAATCTTTTGTCCCGCCTGTAGCCAACGAAACTGAAGAGTTGCCTTGCATGTGGGGCACGGGAACCTTCCATGCACACACCAGCCAATGAATAGCGCATATGCCGACAAGTCATGCATCGAGTACATGTACCAGACAAGCATTATGAAGTTTTGTTTGCTACCAGCGTCGTATTTCTTCAACCCATTATCCCAAGCTTCTTGCAATTCATCCTTAAGTGGCTGCATGTACACATTCATATTCTTCCCCGGATAGTTGGGCCCTGGAATTATCAACGTCGGGAAAATGTTCTTTCTTTGCATAATCTGCCCGGGGGGAGATTGAGAGGAAGGATGCCTTGGATCTGCCGCTTTTTGGTCATGTATTGCATTGAAGTGCTTCCATGCAGAACCATCCGATGTGTGTACCATCATCTGATTCACATCTGCATCTTGTTTGGTTCTTTTGCCCATTTTGTGCCATGTCATTAGTCTTGCCGTCTCTTCGACCATGAAAAGACGTTGAACTCTTGGTACAATTGACATATACCGAGGAACATTAACCGGGATTGTGGTCTGCCTCTTCTCACCCATACCGTTGTCTACCACAACATACCTAAAAGACTTGCAAATGGGACAGTAGTTGAAGTCGGCATACTACAGCCTAAATAAGGCACATCCTTTCTCACAGGCATCTATCTTCTCATAGGGCATCTTAAGTGCGTGGACCATTTTGTCCGACTGGTACAGGTTTGCTGGCATTACATGGCCTTTGCGTAGAAAGCGTCCAAATACTATTATCATTGCGTCGTAGCATTCTCTGCCCAAGTTGAATTGAGCCTTCAGAGCCATTACTTCCGAGATCGCATTAAGCTGACAAAGCTTAGTGCGCTCGTGGAGAGGACGTTCTGAAGACTCCAACATTTCATTGAAGGCCTTTGCAGATTCCTCCATCTCATCGTCTGAATCCCAAGCATCATCAAAGTCTTGCACCATGTCTTCCATCCCGGTACCATGCTCGTCAATGCAACGACAAACCACCACAGCTCTTGCACGTTGGGCAAACTCACCATGAAATGTCCACACCATATAACTAGGCGTAAAACCCCACTTCTACAGGTGTTTACCCATTTCATCCTTTGTCACAGGGGCACCAGGTATTTCTCTGGCCATTTGCAAATGCGGCTCTCACAAACCCCTTGGTTTTTCTTAACCATTCATTGGTCATGTCTTTCTGACTAGTGTGACCGGTATACATCCACGCACGGTCACTCATCTTGCCTAGCTACTGGACACACAAGAAATATATATGTAATTCAGCATGCATGTTGATGACCCACAAGTATAGGGGATCAATCCTAGTCCTTTCGACCAGTAAGAGTGTCCAACCCAACGAGGAGCAGAAGGAAATCACAAGTGGTTTTCAGCAAAGTAATGTCTACATGCACTGAAATTGTAAGTGGCAGATAGTTTGATATCAAGATAATTTGTGACGAGCAAGTAACAGTAACGACAAATAGTAAGCAGCAAGGTAGCCCAATCCTTTTGTGGCAAAGGACACACCAAAACGGTCTCTTATAATAAGCAAAGTGTTCCTGAGGGCACATGGGAATTTCATCTAGTCACTTCCACCATATTAGCTTGATTTGTTTTCGTTACTTCGATAATTTGATATGTGGGTGGACCGGTGCTTAGGTGATGTTCTTACTTGAACAAACCTCCTATTTGTAATTAACCCCCTTGCAAGCATCAGCAACTACGAGAAAAGTATTAAGATAAAATCTAACCATAGCATTGAACATTTGGGTCCAAATCGGTCCCTTATGGAGTAGAGCATAAACTAGGGTTTAAGCTTCTGTCATTATAGCAAACCATCATCTAATAACTACTCCACAATGCATTCCCTTAGGCCCAAATATGGTGAAGTTTCATGTAGTCGACGTTCACATGACACCACCAAGGGAATCACAACATACATATCATCAAAATATCGAACACATATCAAGTTCACATGATTACTTGCAACAAGATTTCTCCCATAGCCTCAAGAAAAAAACTAACTACTCACAAGTGATAAACATGTTCATGATTAGAGGGGTATTGAAAAGCATAATATATCTGAACATATAACTTTCCACCAAATAAACCATATAGTAATCAACTACAAGATGTAATCAACACTACTAGTTACCCACAAGCACCAATCTAAGGTTCTAGTATAAAGATTGAACACAAGAGATGAACTAGGGTTTGAGAGGAGATGGTGTTGTTGAAGATGTTGATGGAGATTGCCCTCCCCAAGATGGAAGAGTTGTTGGTGATGATGATGACGATGATTTCCCCCTCTGGGAGAGAGGTTCCCCGGCGGAATTCCTCCGCTGGCAAAAGTGCTCCTGCCCAAGTTCCGCCTTGAGACGGTGGCGCTCCATCCCGAAAGTCCTCCTCTTAATTATTTTAGGTCAAAATGACTTATATACCAGAAGATGGGCAACAGAGGTGGGCCGAGGAGGGCACAACCCACCAGGGCGCTCCAGGGCTCACTGGCACGCCCAGGTGGGTTGTGCCCACCTGGTGGGGCCCCTCTGGTAGTTATTTGCTCCAATAATTCTTATATATTCCATAAAAATCCTCGTGAAGTTTTAGCTCATTTTGACTTGTGCAGAATAGGTAGCCTGAGGTTGCTTTTTTAGGTCCAGATCTCGAGCTGCCGATATTCTCCCTCTTGATATAAACCTAGCATATTATGACAGAAAATGCATTAAAATTACTCCAAAAGGCATTATTATGCATGAAAACATTATAAATAACAGTAGGAAACATGATGTGAAATGGACGTATCAACTCCCCCAAGCATAGACCTCGCTTGTCCTCAAGCGAAAATCGAAATCAAAAAACATGTCCACATGCTCAGAGAGAGAGGTGTCGAGAAAAACAAAAAACGGACATAGAAGCATCATGCTTATTATTGTAACAGCAACAAACTTCATTAAAACATAATACACATAGGTCTATCATATAACTTCTCATGAGCAAGTAAAAATTCATCACACTATTGAAGTCTAAAGCATACACTCTATTGAAAACCAACAAACTATGTTCTCGGTCAACTTTGCAATTACAATTCAGCATCTTTTCAGGAAGAGTCACGTATCATAGCCTTTAGGCAAGTCCACATACTCAACCATAATATAGTCTTATATGATTACTAACACTCACCGCATACACATGAGAAAAAAGTTTCAACCGGACACATAGAAATATAGGGGCATATGGTTTCGCCACCCAACGTAATCACCTCAAGGGTGATGTCAACAATAATAATTCATGCTCACCCATATTCAAATGGATATATGTGCCTAGATCTTTCCTCACAACATGATGCTTGCCAGAGGAGAAAATAAAAAGGGAAAGAGATAAATACTTTAACTCTTTGCATAAAAGTAAATACATGAAACTAAAAGATAGGCCCTTCGCAGAGGGAAGCAGAGGTTGCTATGCGCTTTTTGGTTGTATGCTCAATCTCTTAGTGCAAAAGAACGTCACATTATATTGCCCCTTATGATGGCAACCTTTATTATACAGTTTGTCACTTTTATTATTTGCCATCACAAGTTCGTACAACACTCAATTTTCTCCTACACTAAATGATCTTAGACATTTAGAAGCAATTTTTGTTGCCTTTTTGCACCGATCGATAGGTAGGTATGGTGGACTCACGAAAAAGATTTGGGTTTGAGGTTTTTTTGGATTCACAAGTAGTATCTCTACTTAGTGCCGAATTTTTGGCTAGAAAAGATATTGAGCAAGCACCACATGTTAAAGAATCTACGGCAATATTCATATTCTACGTGAATATGAATAAACATAAGTCATTACGTTGTCTTCCTTGTCCAACATCAACCGTTTTGGCATATAATATTTTGATGGGGGCTCACAACCACAAAAGATGTCCAAGATAGCATATTTGCATGTGAATCTTCTCTTCCCTTATTAATTCTTTCATGAATTGCATCATTGACCAATGTTATGTTTGTCAATCTCCAATAAATTTTACTACTTATACTTTTCCTTATGTGATGTCATTACTTACCATAAGGCTAGCATATGATCTTTTTCATTTATTTCCTTTCTTTTTATTGAAACAAAGAAGGTAAAGAAAGCAAAACTCAAACTAGCTTTATTATATATCTCGCACACGATTACATAGATAGATAGCTAAGTAAACTTCTCCAAGAAATATCAAACTAAACTTTTACTCAACTAATTCAAAAGATAACTATAGATCGAACTAAGGTAGGTAAAGGTAGAGATAGTGATGTGATATGATACCAGGGCACCTCCCCCAAGTTTGGCTCAAGCCAAGAGGAGTGCCCATACCCGATACTCAATTTTCTTTTGGTGGTGAAGAAGGTGTTGGTGGTGGTGATGAAGTAGTAGCGAGCTTGTCCTTCCTCCTTACCTTATGTTTGAGGATAGAATTCTCCTCCTTTAAATCATCAATCTGTTGCTCCAGCGTTAATATCTTTTGGCATAATTCTTGCTTATTTTCTCGCAAAAGACAAAAAGGGATAAACTGGATCTTAGGTTTCTTTGCTTTAACGAGGAGACTTGACTTCTTGAATTCCACGTGCATATCCCCAAGTTGGGGTAATGGAACATCATCTTCATCTGAGCTTGTCTCCTCCGTCCCTTTAGGATCGTAGTCTTCTTCTTCCTCCGTGGTCCAACCATAATGTTCCACATCCCCATAGGCCTTGGGACTTACAATATAGTCAGCAACATAGCTCTCACCCTCGGAGTGTTGAGATGACATATTTTCAGATCTGCAAGAAAACAGCAAGAAAGAAGAATCGATGATTTCTCCGCGATATGGAGGACAATAGGTTCAGGGGGTATATAAATATTTTTATCTTGGGAAACAAGCAAACGGGAGAAAACGGAGTCCGGAAGGTACCCGAGGTGGGCACAATCCACTTGGGCGCGCCTGGCAAGCCAGGAGCGCCCAGGTATCTTGTGCCCACCAGGGATGCCTACTGATAACCCACAAGTATAGGGGATCACAACAATTTTTGAGGGTAGAGTATTCAACCCAAATTTATATATTCGACACAAGGGAAGCCAAAGAATATTTGCAAGTATTAGCAACTGAGTTGTCAATTCAATCACACTTGGAGATTAATTATCTACAGCAAAGTGATTAGTAGCACAGTAATATGATAGCTTTGATAGTAGTGGTAGCAGCGACAGTGACAGTAACAGTGATAGTAATGGTTTTGTAGCAGTAGCAATAGTAATAACAGCAGTAGTAACTTAACAAGATCAATATGTAGGAAAATCATACGCATTTGATCGGCAATTTGTTGGGTGATATTCATCATGTGATAGTTACAACCTAGGGCGATACGGCACTAGCTCCAGTTCATAAATATAATGTAGGCATGCATTCCATAAATAGTCATACGTGCTTATGGAAAGAACTTGTATGACATCTTTTGTCCTACCCTCCCGTGGCAGCGGGGTCCATAACGAAACTAAGGGATATTAAGGCCTCCTTTTAATAGAGTACTGAAACAAAGCATTAGCACATAGTGAATACATGAACTCCTCAAATTATGGTCATCACCAGAAAGTATCTCGCATATTGTCACTACAGGGTTTATGGATCATAACACAAAGGTGACTATGACTTGCAAGATCGGATCTAGAACATAGATATAATGGTGATAACATAAACGGTTCAGATCTGGAATCATGGCACCCGGGCCCATAGTGTCAAGCATTAAGCATAGCACAGTCATAACAACATTAATCTCAGAACATAGTGGATACTAGGGATCAGGCCCTAACAAAACTAACTCGATTACATGATGAATCTCATCCAACTCCTCACCGACCAACGAGCCTACGAAGGAATTACTCACTCCTGGTGGAGAGCATCATGGAATTGGCAATGGAGGAGGGTTGGTGATGATGGAGACCGAAGATTCCCCTCTCTCGAGCCCAAAACGGGCTCCAGATCTGGCCTCCCGATGAAGAACAGGAGGTGACGGTGGCTCCGTATCACGAAATGAGATAATTCTTCCTCCCTGATTTTTTCTCGGAAAAATAGGTATTTATGGAGTAGGATTTAGGGTATGCGGGGCCACCAGGTGGGGACAACCCACCTGGGCGCGCCAGGAGGGGGCACGCCCTGGTGCGTTGTGCCCACCCAGGTGCCCCCTCCGGTGGTTCTTGGCTCTAGTATGTTTCTTTATTCATATAAAAAATCCTCGCAAAGTTTCATTCCAATCCGAGAACTTTTATTTCTGCACAAAAACAACACCATGGTCGTTCTGCTGAAAACATCGCTAGTCCGGGTTAGTTTCATTCAAATCATGCAAATTAGAGTCCAAAACAAGAGGAAAAGCGTTAGGAAAAGTAGATACAATGGAGATGTATCAGCTCCCCCAAACTTACACCTTTGCTTGTCCTCAAGCAATTCAGTATATAAACTGAAAGTGAAAAAGAAGAACTTTTACGAACTCTTTTGCTCTTGTTTACATAAATAAGCTTATAAGTAGCACCCAGGTTTTCAGCAAAGATCATGACTAACCATGTCAACAATAACTCTTAGAAATTATATTAAATCATATCAGTGACATAAAAAAGCTAGAGAACAATAATAGGATATATCAAAGGTCAACACTTTGTCAAAACAACCATGATATAACATGACAATATTGGTATCTCGCTAGCCCTTTCTGAGACTGCAAAACATAAATGCAGAGCACCACCAAAGTTCAAGCAGTGAATAAACATTGTTATTCATGGTAGGAAAGATCCAATCATGCTAACACCCCACATTCACTACACACAATGCAAGAGCATGACATCTGTGCTCTCAGATCTGGCGCTTATTTAGAGAATGTGATGACTCAACATAAAAGTAAATAGATAGTCCCTTCGCATAGGGAAGCAGGGATTTGCAGAGGTGCCAGAGCTCAAAGGTTTTAAAATAGAGATAAATATAATTTGAGAGGTGGACCCTTCATATTTACTTCGCGACTATCAGTTATCAATATCTTCCATGCTAAACACATTAGTAGTGGTTCCCAGGCGAAAAGGTAAAGGTTATTACTCCATAGGAGTTTTTGTTTGATTATTTGTAAGCTCTTTTCCTTTTAAAGTTGGAACTGCGAATCCCTTTTTATTGCCCCCTCTCATGCAAGGACAAGTGAATAAACACTCGTCCTAAGAATAACCCGCTTACCATGGAAGATACTGACTACCTCCTGTCACTCTATGAACATTCCACGCACACAAAAGGAATGTTTATTTGAATTTTTAGAGGTGGCACATGCAAATTTACTTAGGACGGCAGGGTAATACCGCATATAGGTGGGTATGGTGGACTCATGCGGAATAACTTTGATTTTTGAATTTGATGCACAAGCAGTATTTCCGCTTAGTACGGCTGAAGGCTAGCAAGTTGGTTGGGAAGCGGCCAACTAGAGAGCAACAATGGTCACGAAAAAACATAAGGCATAACAAACATTGGATATCGGCATGAGTAGGATATGGACATCATGAACATAAATATCATAGAGGCTATGTTGGTTCTGATTAAACTACATGCATGAACATGTGCCAAGTCAAGCCACTTGAAACATTCGGAAGAGTATACCATATCATCATACTACATCACAATCATTTTAACGCTATGTTGATCTTCCAGATAAATAATTATTCACTCCTAGATATTAAAGCATGGCATGAGAAACTATAATCTCTAATTGTCATTGCAAACATGTTTGATCATAATAGGCTGAAGCATGGATACTACGTTAAACATATTCACAAAAACAAAAGCAAGTTGAGTTCATACCCATTTCTCTCTGCCACGGCCAATTCAGCGAATATCGTCATTATGGCCTTTCCCTTGCACGACCAAATGATAATAATAATAATAATAATAATAATAATAATAATAATAATAATAATAATAATAATAATAATAATAATAATAATAATAGTGTTAGAGTGCCATGGACTAAGGTGGAATCTGCCAACAACTCAAAAAGGAGAAGACAAAATAATTTGGGCCTCTTGTTAGATTGATAATAATGCAGATGAGAGCCACTCAACATTTTCATTGTGGTCTTCTACTTGGTACAACTCAAAAACTAGAAAAGAAATTCAAAGAAACACATGGAAATATTTTTGGTGTTTTTGATTTTCTCAAGGAAAGCAAAACAAGGGAATAAAACAAAAATGAGAAAACTATTTACATGGGAGATCTCCCAACAAAAAATCGAGAAATATTTTTGATTTTTATTTTAAATACTACAACTAACTGAACTAAAAAGAAAAACCGAAAAGAACAGAAAATATTTTTGGATTTTCTCAAAACACACAAGAAGAACCGAAAAGATGAATCTAGCATGGATAATACAATGGAAAAGTTTCAACACCGACGATGAGAATGAAATGCGTGAACATGAATGCAATATTGGTGGGAATACGTACTCCCCCAAGCTTAGGCTTTTAGCCTAGCTCGGTAATCAGTCAATAGCCTGCAAAATGGTTGGAGTGATATCTCACGGAAGCTCTTCGTGCACATGCCTCAGCCCGCCATGCAACTAAAACATCCGCATTGAGCGCTCGGGCCTCGCTCTCAAGGACATAATATCTTCCCTTACTATGAACATCAAAAAGAGCAGGGGTAGGAAAATATATATCCACAATGGAACTTTTATTAAACAACGGGTTATAAGTGAAATTACGGGGTTCACCACTCAGGATCTTATGATGTTTCATAGCATCAAAGTCCAAGTACTGTGTAGGTAAAATAGGTTCATAAGGCGAAGGCAAAACACCCAGCTCTCTTGTTAAGCGTGTGGCATAAATTCCACCATAGAAATATCTACAACTAGAGTTATAATGCAACCTGCATGCAACAATTGCTCCAAGATTATAACTTTAATCACCAGTGAGAGCGGTTCGACTGAGGCTCAATTTTGGAGCACAAAGTGTACTACAATCATGTTTGCCGATAATACATTTTCCATTGAATAATGCAAGTACTGGATTGCGGGAAAATGAATGCTTTTTATTCTACCTTGTGTTACCCACCTAGTCTCACCATAGCAAAGGCTAGTCAAGAACAACTCGAACTCGGACCTTGGCAGTTCGTCAAGCGAACCCCAGAATGGGATTTTACAACAGTAAGAAAATCTCTCTAGAGATATGGTAAATGGATTTCCATATAGTTTAAACGACACCCTAGACTCACGGGGATGGAATTTAAATTCTTTGCTAAATGATTCAGTGAGGTTAAGGTGTTGGTCGCACTTATCTGAAATGTAGGGGCCGAGTTCGGCATTGTGAACGTATTGCTCAAATTCTTCCTTAATACCCACACTTACCATATACTCGTCGCATGGCCATAAGCATGATTTGGTGAGGGCATCTCGTATGGACTTTTCACTTGGTTCAACATAACATCATCGAGCGGAGCTACTGCTAGAAGATGCCTCCGAGGACTTCCTCCGCGAAGAACTCCTCCCAAACAAGTACATTTTATTCGCGTGCAATTTCTGAAATTTTTGGTCAACCAAAATTGTCAACAAAACTTCATAAGATTGATAGCAACTACTCATAGGGATGCATAGAGACCATATTGAGCATTCAAACTACTTAGAACTCTAAGAATTCAACATGCAAGCTCATCTACAGTAGCACCAAGAGTCGCTAATTACTCAAAATATAAACCACTAAAGCAAAAACTAATTGGAGCAATGGAGGAGTCACATACAAAGCAACAATACCCCAACACAATATCGGAAACAGAGCTTCAAGCAAAGAGATCGAAATCCATCGGTTTGAGAGCAGGAACACGAAACAGGAACAATGGTGATTTCTTTCTGGAGGTATGTGGTGATGTGGGATAAAGGGATAAGTGAGGGGCCCACGTGGGGACGACAACCCACCAGGGCGCGCCCAGGTGGGTTGTGCCCACCTGGTGCACCCCCCTCTTGTGTTATTTGCGCTAAAAATTCTAAAATAATTAGAAAAAACCGTGTTAAATTTTTAGGACTTTGTGAACACTTTTATTTTTGGTTCATTTTTATTGCACGAAAAAAAGTAAACATGCAAAACATGGCATTTTATTTTTATTAGACAAAGAAAAACAGAAAATAAATGGTAAGGACATAAATTTGTGCCCACTAGATTCTGCAACTTCATACCTCTCGAAAATGGTTAATTAATAAGGTTGATCAAGTCTTATTACCAACCACTTCCAATTAGCATGAGGCCAAAGAATTTTCAAAAAATTACTAAGTTACCTCCACGTAGATATGCACATCCCCAACAAGAAGTATTTCATACTCCCTCCGTCCCAAAATAAGTGTCTCAAGCTTAGTACAACTTTGTACTAGAGTTAGTACAAAGTTGAGACACTTATTTTGGGACGGAGGGAGTATTTATTTTTGGCAGTAGGTAGAGACATGTGGAAACTCAAAATAGCAAGTGTTGGAGAATTTTCAATAATATTAATACCATCTACTTGGAATCGTTTCTTCGGAAAATGCACCGTCTGCTCATTACCATTGATATGAAACGTGACCTTGCTTTTATTGCAATCAATAATAGCCCCTGCAGTGTTTAAAAAGGGTCTACCAAGAATAATAGACATATTGTCGTCCTTGAGCATCTCAAGTATAACAAAGTCAGTTAAAATAGTAACATTGACAATAATGGGAACATCCTCACAAATACCGATAGGTATAGCAGTTGATTTGTCTTGCAAAGATATCTCAGTAGGTGTAAGCTTATTCAAATCAAGTCTTCTATATAAAGAGAAAGGCATGACACTAACACCAGCTCCCAAGTCACACAAAGCAGTTTTCACATAGTTTCTTTTTATGGAGCAAGGTATAGTTGGTATTCCTGAATCTCCAAGTTTTAAGGTACTCCATTTAAAAAGAGTAATTAGCAAGCATGGTGGAGATTTTAGCTTCCAGATTTTTTTCTTTTATTAGTGATGATGTCTTTCATATACTTTGCATACGGGGCCATATTTAAGATATCCGACAAGCGGGTACGCCAAAAGACTGGTCTAAGCATTTTAGCAAAGCGTTCAAATTCTTCATCATCTTTCTTCTTAGCTGGTTAAGGTGGAAAAGGCATGCGTTTCTGTACCCATGGTTCTGTTTCCTTTCGATGTTTCCTAGGAACAAAGTCTCTTTTATCATAACTTTTATTATTAGGTTGTGGGTTATCAAGATCAACAACATGTTCTATCTCAACATCATTATTTGGTTGTTTATCAATGTCTGGTTAAGTGTCTTTATGAACATCATCATTATCCTTTTTAACATCACTAGATGAATGTTCATTACCATATTGAGTTTCAGCATTAGAGATAGAAACATCATTGCTAATTTCAGGAGGTTTTTTAGGTCCACTAGAGGTGTGCAAAGTCCTATCATTTTTCTTTTTATTTTTCTTTCTAGGATGTCCTTCGGGATAAAGTGGTTCCCGAGTCATTTTACCTTCTCTAGTTGCTACTCTAACAGCAAAGTCATTCATATAATTATTTATTTCATCAAGTAGTTCTTTCTGAGATTTAACAACTTGTTCTAATAGGATTTGAACCATAGAAGCATGTTTTCTCACACCCTTAACATCATTAGAGCTTCCAAATAACAAGTCACTCAAACGAGCAATCATATCAGAGTTGTATTTCAATTGTTTCATGACATTGGCATTGGAGTG
The DNA here is from genome assembly GCA_902687465.1 of Secale cereale. Lineage (NCBI taxonomy): Eukaryota > Viridiplantae > Streptophyta > Magnoliopsida > Poales > Poaceae > Secale > Secale cereale. The sequence continues at coordinate 452,241,898 of LR738710.1, read as the reverse complement.
ATCTTGTTTCACAATATAATTATCAAACTCATCAAGGCATTGACTAGGATGCTTATTGTACGGGATATCACCTTCATCAAATTTTAACAAAGAATTTACCTCAACCACCTTGGGGTGGTAGTATGTTAAGTCCATGTAATTTTTCAATAGGTGGTAAATTCTTAACATCCTCGACTTTAATACCCGTTTCCTTCATACTTTTCTTTGCCTCCTGCATATCTTCGGGACTAAGATATAAGATTCCCCTCTTCTTTGGAGTTGGTTGAGCTACTGGTTCAGGAAGGATGCAATCATCATAATTTTTCAATATGTTATTCAATATTTCCTCGGCTTGTTCAACAGTTTTTCCCTGAAAACACAACCAACACAACTATCTATGAAATCTCTAGAAGCATATGTTAGTCCAATATAGAAGATATCAAGTATTTCATTTTTCTGAAGTGGATGATCAGGCAAAGCATTTAGTAACTGGAGTAGCCTCCCCCAAGATTGTGGAAGACTCTCTTCTTCAATTTGCACAAAGTTAAATATTTCCTGCAAGGCAACTTGTTTCTTATGAGCAGGAAAATATTCTCAGAGAAATAATAAATCATATCCTGGGGACTACGCACACAACCAAGAGTAAGAGTATTGTATGAAGCTTTAGCATCACCCTTTAATGAGATCGGAAATAACTTGAGAATAAAGTAGTAGCGAATTTTCTCATCATGAGCAAATAGGGTGGCTATATCATTCAACTTAGTAAGATCTGCCACTATGGTTTCAGTTTCATAGCCATGGAAGGGATCATACTCTACCAAAGTAATTAACTCTGAGTCGACAGACAACTCATAATCCTTATCATTAACAAAGATAGGCGAGGTAGCAAACTCATGATCACATTTCATTCTAGCATTCAAAGATTTTCCTTTCAGTTTGCATAATAATTTCTTAAGGTCATCTCTATCATTGCAAGCAAGAAAGTCTCTAGTGGTCTCCTCATCCATAACATAACCTTCAAGTACTTTTGGCAATTCATATCTAGGATGGATAGATCTAATAGGTGTTTCAAAGTTTTCAGTGTCAAGCACTTCATTAGTTTCAACGGTCTCATCAATAGTAGCATTCTCAATATCATTAAGTCTAGCAAGTTGTTCATGAAGCAATTCACCCAATGGCACGGTCTTATCAAGCTAGGTACTAGCATCATCATAAGCATCATTCATAGCAGAAGTAACATCATCAATTAGTTGCGACATATCAGGACTAATAGCAGAGTTGGTGTAGCAAGCTTACTTATAACTGGAGGAGAATCAAGTGTAGAGTGTGATGGAAATTCCTTACCTCCCCTCGTAGTTGAGGGAAAGATCTTAGTTCGATCGTCCTTCAGATTCTTCATAGTGATAGACAGATAATAATTCCAAGTGACTCAACAATTATAGCTATGCTCCCCGGCAACGGTGCCAGGAAAAGGTCTTGATAACCCACAAGTATAGGGGTCGCAATAGTTTTCGAGGGTAGACTATTCAACCCAAATTTATTGATTCAACACAAGGGGAGCCAAAGAATATTTGCACATATTAGCAACTGATTTGACAATTCAATCAAACCTAGAGATTAATTATCTACAGCAAAGTGATCAGTAGCACATTAATATGATAGCTTTGATAGTAGTGGTAGCAGCAGCAATGACGGTAACAGTGATAGTAATAGTTCTGTAGGAGTAGTAGTAGTAACAGCAGCAGTAGTAACTTAGCAAGATCAATGTGTAGGAAAATCATAGGCATTGGATCGGCAATTTGTTTGATGATATTCATCAAATGACAGTTACAACCTAGGGTGATACGGCACTGGCTCGAGGTCAAAAATATAATGTAGGCATGCATTCCGTAAATAGTCATACGTGCTTATGGAAAGAACTTGTATGACATCTTTTGTCCTACCCTCCCGTGGCAGCGGGGTCCATAAGGAAACTAAGGGATATTAAGGCTTCCTTTTAATAGAGTACTGGAACAAAGCATTAGCACATAGTGAATACATGAACTCCTCAAATTACGGTTATCATCGAAAAGTATCCTGCATATTGCCACTACAAGGTTACGGATCATAACACGTAATAGGTGACTATGACTTGCAAGATCAGATCTAGAACATAGATATAATGGTCATAACATAAACGGTTCAAATCTAGAATCATGGCACCCGGGCCCAAAGTGTCAAGCATTAAGCATAGCAAAGTCATAACAACGTCAATCTCAGAACATAGTGGATACTAGGGATCAGGCCCTAACAAAACTAACTCGATTACATGATGAATATCATCCAACTCCTCACGGACCAGCGAGCCTACGAAGGAATTACTCACACCCGGTGGAGAGCTTCATGGAATTGGCGATGGAGGAGAGTTGGCGATGACAAACACCGAAGATTCCCCTCTTCGGAGCCCCAAACGGGCTCCAGATGTGGCATCCCGACGATGAACAGGAGGTGACGATGGCACCGTATCGCAAAATGAGATAATTATTCCTTCCTGGTTTTTTCTCCAAAAATAGATATTTATGGAGTCGGAGTTAGGGTCTGCGGGGCGACCAGGTGGGGACAACCCACCTGGGCACACCACGAGGGGGGCGCAGCTAGAAACTACTTATCATTTGGCGGAAAAGTGTATTCTGAGCAAATTGTTTTGTCGCCTTGGTGGGTTGTGCCTACCCAGGTGCCCCCCTCCGGTGGTTCTTGGCTCCAGTATTTTGCTTTATTGACATAAAAAATCCTCGCAAAGTTTCGTCCCAATCCGAGAACTTTTATTTGTGCACGAAAACAGCACCATGGTAGTTCTGCTGAAAACAGCGTCATTCCGGGTTAGTTTCATCCAAATCATGCAAATTAGAGTCGAAAACAAGAGGAAAAGCGTTAGGAAAAGTAGAAACGACGGACATGTATCACCTTCCCGGTTGCTTCTTATTTTCCTAATTTTTCTAATATTCCAAGACTAACAAATAATATTTTTATGGATTTTTCGGAGTCCGTTTACTTACCGTATCACATACCTCCCTTATTTTATGATTCTGGAGCGTTCCAAAAGATTTCTTTTATGTGTTCCTCCGGTGTCATGGTTTGGATAATATTGTTTTCAACATTAATAGGTGTACCTGAGATATAATGTTTGATTCTTTGACCATTGACCACCTTCCGGTTTGTACCTTCAGCATTATTTATTTTGATGGCTCCGGAGTGATAAACTTCTTCGATAACATAGGGTCCTTCCCATTCAGAGAGGAGTTTTCCTGCAAAGAATCTAAAACGAGAGTTGTACAATAAAATATATTCTTCCACTTTGAATTTCCACTTTTGGATTCTTTATCATGCCATCTTTTAACATTTTCTTTGATTAGCTTGGCATTTTCATAAGCTTGGGTTCTCCATTCATCTAGTGAGCTAATATCAAGTACCCTATTTTCATCAGCAAGTTTGAAAATCATAGTTGAGTTCTTTAATTGCCTAATAAGCCTTATGTTCTAACTCAAGAGGCAAATGACAAGCTTTTCCATAAACCATTTTATAGAAAGACATACCCATAGGATTTTTGAAAGTTGTTCTGTAGGCCGAAGGTGCATCATCCAATTTCTTGGACCAATTCTGTCAACACCTATTGATAGCCTTTTGCAATATTAGTTTTATTTCTATATTAATAAGTTCAACTTGGCCACTAGACTGAGGATGATAGGGTGATGCAATTCTATGGTTAACATCATACTTGGCAAGCATTTTACGGAAAGCACCATGAATAAAGTGGGAGCCACCATCAGTCATTAAGTATCTACGAACTCCAAACCTTGGGCAAATAACTTCCTTAAGCATTTTAATAGAGGTGTTGTGATCAAAACTACTAGTTGGAATAGCTTCTACCCACTTAGTAACATAATCAACAACAACCAAAATATGAGTGTACCCATTAGAGGAAGGAAAATGTCACATGTAATCAAATTCCCAAACATCAAATGGTTCAGCAACAAGTGAATAATTCATAGGAATTTCTTGACGCTTACCGATATTACCTATTCTTTGGCATTCATCACAAGATAAGACAAACTTATGAGCATCCTTGAAGAGAGTAGGCCAATAAAAACCGGATTGTAATACCTTGTGAGCAGTTATGTCTCCTGCATGATGTCCTCCATAAGCTTCGGAGTGACATTTCCGTAGGATTTGTTCATGTTCATGCTCAGGTACACAACATCTAATAATACTATCTACTCCTTTACAAAGATGTGGGTCTTCCCAAAAATAATGTCTTAAATCATAGAAGAATTTTTTTTCGTTAATTGGTACGTGAAGCTAGGAGATATGTATTTAGCAACAGTATAATTAGCATAGTCGGCATACCAAGGTGTGCTATTAGAAACATTTATTGCAGCTAATTGCTCACCAGGAAAACTATCATCAATAGGTAGTGGGTCATCAAGAACATTCTCCAACCTAGACAAGTTATCAGCTACGGGGTTCTTAGCTCCTTTCCTATCAGTGGTATCCAAATCAAATTCTTGTAGCAAGAGAACCCATCTAATGAGCCTAGGTTTAGCATCTTTCTTTTCCGTAAGATATTTTATTGCAGCATGATCAGTGTGAACAATTACTTTTGAGTCCACAATATAGGATCTAAATTTATCACAAGCAAACACAACTACTAGAAATTCTTTTTCAGTAGTTGCATAATTTCTTTGTGCATTGTCTAGAGTTTTACTTGCATAGTGAATACCATTCAATTTCTTATCAACTCTTCATCCTAGAACAGCACCAACAACATAATCACTACCATCACACATAATTTCAAAAGGCAAGTTCCAATCAGGTGGTTGAACAATAGGTGCAGAAATTAAGGCTTTCTTGAGTGTTTCAAAAGCTTCTACACAATCATCATCAAAAACAAAAGGAATATCCTTTTGCAAAAGATTTGTAAGAGGCCTAGAAATTTAAGAAAAGTCTTTGATAAATCTCCTATAGAAACCAGCATGACCAAGGAAACTACGAATACCTTTGATGTCTTTATGACATGGCATTTTCTCAATTGCATCAACCTTAGCTTTGTCTACCTCAATACCTCTTTCAGAAATTTTATGGCCCAAAACAATACCTTCGTTAACCATAAAGTGGCACTTCTCCCAATTCAAGACAGGATTAGTTTGCTCACATCTCTGTAAAACTCGATCAAGATTAATTAAACAATCATCAAAAGACTTCCCATAAACAGAAAAGTAATCCATGAAAACCTCAACAATTTTTCACAAAAATCAGAGAATATAGCAGTCATACATCTTTGAAAGGTAGCAGGTGTGTTGCATAAACTAAAAGGCATACGTCTATAACCATAAATTCTGAAGGGACAAGTGAAAGTGGTCTTTTATTGGTCAGGTTGTGAAACGGGTATTCGTGAGAAACTAGAATATCCATCAAGGAAACAAAAGTTTGAGTGCTTAGATAATCTTCCTAGCATTTGATCAATAAAAGGCAGAGGGTAATGATCTTTTCTAGTTGCTTTGTTTAATTTTTCTAAAATCAATTACCATTCTATAGCGTGTAACAATTCTTTGTGGAATAAGTTCATTTTTATCATTAGAAACAACAGTAATACCTCCTTTCTTAGGAACACAATGAACATGACTTACCCATCTACTATCAGCAATAGGATAGATTATACCTGCTTCCAGAAGTTTTAATATTTCAGTCCTTACCACTTCTTTCATCTTCGGGTTTAACCGACGTTGGTGATCGACAACGGGTTTAGCATCAGGTTCCATATTAATTGAGTGTGACTAATGCCCTTAAGATCATCAAGAGTATACCCAATAGTAGCTCGGAGCTTCCTCGGTATTTTCAATAATATTTCATCTTCATGTTCTGTAAGGTTAGCACTAATAATAACAGGATATATATTTTTCTCATCAAGATAAGCATGTTTCAAAATGTTAGGTAGTTGTTTTAATTCAAACACAGGATCTCCTTTAGGTGGAGGAGGACCTCCTAGAGTTTCAATAGGTAAGTTGTGCTTAAGCAGAGGTTGTTATTCAAACAAGATTATATCTATTTCATTTCTCTCGTGCATATGCAAATCATTTTCATGCTCTAGCAAATATTGCTCTTAAGGATCAGTAGGGGGTACAACAACAGAAGCAAGACCAATTATTTCATCCTTACTAGGCAATAATTTTTTATGAGGTTTTCTACTGAACTTGGAAAAACTTGTCAGGCCCACGTTGCGATTCTATCTCGATCACGTGACACATTCGTGATTGGGACACAACCACATTTCGGGCGCTTAGTAAGATGGATATCATTACATCGTACCATTACATACATACATGGGGGGATACAACAATTCATACAAGTCACATGATTACAACAACATCAATATAAGGCATCCGACTACGGATGCAAACATGAAAACACAATGACATCCATCTGCTATCCCAGGTTGTCGACCCGGAACCTAGCCCAAGACTGACTAAGTAGTGGAAGAAAGAACTCCAACACAAAGGACATCGCTCTCACGTCAAGTCATCGGAAACCTACACCTGCAACTGTTGTTGTAGTAGCTGTGAGCCACGAGGACTCAGCAATCCCATAACCATGGGTAACAAGACTAGCAAAGCTTATTGGGTAGGAAGAGGTTAAGTGGTGAGGTTGCAGCAGCGGCTAAGCAAAAATATGGTGGCTAACTTACGAGTACAAGAATAAGATGAGCATCTACGCAAACGGTCGCAAACTAGTAATGATCGCTAAAGATCATTACTACTTATGATTCAAACTTAACCCCACCGTGTTCTCTTCTCAAGGTGAAAAGAGACAGTCACGGTTACTCACACGGTTGTGTGTTTTACTTGGATCCTCTGTCAAGTTTTCTACAACCGGACATTAACAAATTCCAATCTGCCACATAACCGCGGGCACGGCTTCGAAAGATCATAACCCTGTAGGGGTGTCCCAACTTAGCCCATCACAAGCCCTCACGATCAGCAGAGATAATAATAATATTACCCCTTATCTTAGGGAAGGCCCGATCAGACTCGGAATTCCCGGTGCACAAGACATTTCGACAATGGTAAAACAAGTCCAGCAAGACCTCCCAGTGTGTCGACACCCTGATAGTAGCCGCGTGTATCTCGTCTCAGGCCACGACCAGATGGGCGAGCCTACGGGAGCCAATCCTCGAGTTTCCCCGTGGAGGCCCCGCAGTCCCCCCGTTTGGGACCAACACCATCAGCACTGGCCCCCCTGTATGTAGAAGAATCCTCGGGTAGCGCTAACTCCCTATGCAATTAATTAATTAATTAAGTTTTTATTATGTTGCAAATTAAAACCAATGTTGGGCCTTGCTGGAGGAGTTTTATTCAAAGACGAACTGTCAAGGGGTCCCCATATACCCAACCGTGTAAGGAACGCAAAATCAAGGAACATAACGCCGGTTTATCAGCTCCTAAGGTGGCATGAGTGGTACAAAACACCAAGCAAAAGGCCAAGCCTTCCACCCATTGCCAAGTATATAGGTGTGTTAATATAGTTATAGATATTGTGATATACCAACAACAAGTTCCAACATGGAACAATCTTCATCTTCACCTGCAACTAACAACGCTATAAGAGGGGCTGAGCAAGCGGGTAACATAGCCAAACAACGGTTTTGCTGGGAAGGTGTCAAAGGTTAGAGGTTTCATGGCAACAAGGAGAGGGGCTGACAATAAAAGATGGGTAGCGTGACATATAACAATAGCATCGAGACAGCTAGCATGGCAATGATAGTAAAGGTATCCAAGGTGATGGTCATCTTGACTGAGATCCCGCAAGGAAGAAGAACGAGTCCATGAAGAAGACGAAGAAGAAGCCACGGACTCGAATCACGTGTAGACGAACGAGTCCTCACGATTGCAACGGAAAAGAACTAGCGAGAAGAAAGCAGACAACATGGTAAACACACCACTCAAGAACATGACAAGATGCTCAACCAAGTATGATGCAAGACAAGTCTATATGATGCAATTCATGGCAAGGGATAAAGCACACAAGAACAACACAAACCAACAAGTTTAAATGAGGCCGGAATCAACATATAACATTTCCGATAAGTCCTCATATGCACATTTAGAAAAATGGTCCAGATCTGAACAAACATTAAGTTAAAGTTGTTAAACAGCAAGTTAACATGCACCATGATGATCTACTCGAAAAATTAGACAAGTTTCATATAAAGTTTATTTAATTCGGAGCTACGGCCTAGAAGATATGAGCAAAACAAGACAAGCATGGCAATTATGCAAGATGCATCCAAACAACAAGCAAACACAATCCAAACATGTAAACAACATGATATTATGCTTCTACATGCAAAATCACACAAGTTTCATATAAGACACGCTCAAAACGGAGCAACGGGCTTGAAGATATGAGCAAAACAAGTTACAATGCAAAGCTGAAGTTAACAGCCACATATCAACTTTGGAGCAATGTATATATATGCTACAACATCCAAACATGATAACAAGAGGCATGGATGTGAAATAGACATGATACTTAAATGGCATGAACTTAGAGTACACCCAAAAACTTGTTGGAACACAATTAAACAAGCATGGCAAGATTCAATAAGTTTATCCAGACTTGGCCAAAATCTGGGAAGGCAAAAACATCATCATGATGCTGCCTTTGGAGGCACAAAACAACAAGCATATCAACTCTACTAAGTATATAAAGATCATGGACATGTAATAGACATAGCATACATCAAAAAACTCCATAGGAACAACTCCATAGGAGGCATGGATCAATAACAACAAGCTTCACCAAATTGATCATGCTGATAACAATCTGACAGGTACATTTATAGCAACTTGAGAGCAAGAAATAAATAAGCTACAGCAGGCCATATATGCAAACAAGAGCATGGATGGATAGAGCATAACATGAACAACAGGAAATGATCATTGGATAACCCAAAACAAGCATGGATTTGAGTGGGCACCAAGAAAACTTGGCATCAGGCTTAACAGTTTCAGACTTAGCAGTTTTAACAAGTCTCAGAAAAACAAGGCATATCATGGAAAGTGGATTGCACCACAGCAAAGATGGCATGATTGTGCATCTACAACATATTGACATGTGGCATGAAAGACAAACACATCAATAGCTATGAACAAGTCAAATCAGCATCTCATAACAAGTTTCAGCACTTAACAGCCACATGCACTTTTGCAACAGAGATTAACATGGCAATATGACACCTAACATGAATGCTACAGCAACCATCATATAGAACATTTTGACATATCATATGCTCCATTTGGACCAACATGCACAAAGTTATCATCCACAAGCACGCAACAAAATTACAGTTAACAGCAGTTTTAAACTTGTATCACTATTGCAATGATGATTAGGGCATCAAGATGAACTCAAACAAGCATACCACAATGGAACAATATGAAGAGCATATCACAGCGAACATTCTGACATATTATATGCTCCATTTGGATAATCACACGAAATGTTACAGCCACTCAAACATGCACACATTTTTACAAAACTCAGGGACTTAGTCAATTCAACAGAGGGAAAAAAACACTGAGCGCAAGATAGTTAAAAAGCGCATGGGCGAGAGTCTGGCAGAGGCTCACCATGGGCTTCGGCCCATTTGGCGGAGGAGGTGGCAGGCCGGCCTGGGCCTGCGCAGCTGGGTCGGGTGAGGCGAGGCCCAGGAGCAAGGAGGGAGGCCCGGGCGCCGTTGGGCCTTGGAGGCCGCTCGGCCGGCGAGGTCGGTGGCTGCGCTAGGCGGAGCTGGGCCTGGGGAGGCCGGCCCAGGAGGCGTTGGGGTGTCGGTCGTCCTCCTCCGCCCGAGGGGAGACCAGGCAGCGGCGGCCACTGAGACCGGCGGCGGCATGGACGTGGCGAGGAGCTGGGGAGGTGCGCTGGGGCCGGATCCGGGCGGATCTGGGCCTAGGGGCCCCGTTCCCGGCGCTAGGGGCGAAGCTTGAGGCGTTGACGGCGATGGCCGACAGCGGCCCTAACCTAGGGGGGAAGTGGGAGCTCAGGTGAGAGACAGAGCGGGGATAGCGCGTGGTAGAGAGAGGGAGAAGGAGACGGGACCGGCCTAAGGAGCTCCGGCGAGGACGGCCGTCGGAGGCGATTCCGATGAGGCGGCGAGGACGACGGCTGGCGGCGGACAGAGGGCTTGGGGTCGAGGGGCTCCTCCCCTCGATACAGAACGAGCGCACGTGGGGGAGACGCACGAGCAGGCGGCAGTTGGATCGGCCCATCGCGGCCCGGGGGCGGGCCGAGTACGGGCTTCGGCAGGCCGCGGGGAAGTGGGGCGCGGGGAGGCCACGTGGACGCGCGGGACTGGCTGAGGACGGCTGCGCGGCCAATCCGAGCGTGACAAATGGTGCGTCTGAGGTGGCCGGCGACGAATTTTGGGGTGGTGGAGGAAGGTGGCTGTGGGGAGCCCGAGGAGGAGGAGGTCTAGGGTAGGGCAACCCATGGTTGTCCATTTTGGAAGGAAGGGGTGCTTAAATAGGAAAGGGGGGTTAGGGATAGGGTTTGGAGGGGTTTTTAGGCCGTTTCGGAGCCTCGGATCTCGATCTGACGGTTCCGGAGCGGAGGGGGTTTAGCAAGTGGGCTAGTGGGCTGTGTAGGCGGGGTTATGGGGAGAGAAGAGAAGTGGCCCGCGGGGTTTTCGGAGACCGAAAACGTCCGACGTTTTATCGGGCGACTAGTGCTGCTATATTTAACGGTTGGGCTATCAAACGAGCTCCGAACACGATGAAATTTGACAGGCGGTCTACCTATGCTATAATAAGACCACACGCCAAGTTTCATCCCATTTCGAGAACATTTTCCGACCACTCATAAAATAAATATTCGGAGATGCCGCAGGCGCGTGCAAGTGTGTCGGAGCTCAGAACGGACAACGGAAAGGACGAGGGGGTTCGACCGGATGCAAGTTTTGAAAACATGCTGATGCAAAACACGTGATGACATGGAAAAAATGCAACACGCAAGCAGATGACATGGCAACGGCGACGAATAGCTGACTGACACCTGGCGCACCGGTCTCGGGGTGTCACAAAACTGAACTCATGAGACTCATCACCGAAGCTAACACCAATAATTTGTTTCGTACAGTCTATAGTAGCATTGACGATGCATGAGAAAGGTCTGCCGAAAATTATGGGACAAAATTCATCTTGTGGGGAACCAAGGACTAGAAAATCAGTAGGGTATTTTGTTTTCGCACACAAGACTTCAACGTCTCTAACAATACCAAGTGTTGTGATGGTGTCTCTATTGGCAAGTTTAATAGTAACATCTATGTCTTCTATTTCAGCGAGTGCTATGTCATTCATAATTTCTTGGTACAAAGTAAAAGGAGTAGCACTTACGCTAGGACCTATATTACATAAACTGTGGTAACAGTGATATCCTATTTTAACTGAGACAACAGGCATGCCAACAACAGGTCTATGCTTATCTTTCCCATCGGGTTTGGCAATTCTAGCAGCTTCACCAACGAAGTAAATAACATGCCCATCAATATTATCGACCAAGAGATCCTTAACCATAGAAACACTAGGTTCTACTTTGATTTGCTCAGGGGGTTTAGGTGCTTTAATATTACTTCTACGGACCACGGTTGAGACCTTAGCATGCTCCTTTATCTTAACAGGAAAAGGTGGTTTCTCAACGTAAGTAGTGGGAACAACTGGATCAACATTGTAAATGATAGTTTCTTCCTTAGCAACTACTGGTTCTTTGATTTCTTCTTTAATAGGGGGGTGATACTTAAACCACTTCTCTTTAGGGAGATCGACATGAGTAGCAAAATGTTCACAAAAGGAGGCTACTATCTCATAATCAAGATCATATTTAGTGCTAAACTTTTGAAAAGCGTCGGTATTCATAAAAGATTTAACATAATCAAACTTAAGCTTAATACCTGACTCTTTACCTTCGTCGAGTTCCCAATCTTCAAAGTTGTGTTTAATTCTTCCTAAGAGATCCCACCTAAATTCAATAGTCTTGTTCATAAAAGAACCAGCACAAGAAGTATCAAGCATGGATTGATCATTATTACAAAACCAAGCATAGAAGTTCTGAATGATAATTTCTTTCGAGAGCTCATGATTGCGGCATGAGTATAACATTGACTTAAGCCTCCGCCAAGATAGAGCAATACTTTCTCCTTCACGAGGCCAAAAATTATATATATAATTCCGATCACAATGAACTAGACGCATAGGATATTTTTTGATGAAATTCCAGTTTCAAACGATTCTAGTTCCAAGATTCAATATCATTGCATAGCTTATACCATGTCAATACTTTTCCCTTCAAAGATAAAGGGAAAATCATCTTCTTAGCTTCATCTCCGGGTAAACCTGTAAGCTTAAATAATCCACAAGTTTCACCACATATATCAACTTCATATCGGGATGTTCTGTTCCATCTCCTGCATAAGGATTAGCTAGTCGTTGTTCTATCATACCCGAAGGAATTTCATATTTAGTATTTTCAGTAGGTGCAGCAAGTTAAGGGGCAATTAAGTGTGCTTCTGGTCGAGGTGAAGATACCCCAAACAAACCCCTCAAAGGATTGTTCTCCATAGTAACAAGTGATAATAAATTTCAGCACGTAGTAATATTTTTTCCTTACCAAGAGTGCTTCACTCCCTAGCAACGGTGCAAGAAAAAGAGTCTTGATGACCCACAAGTATAGGGGATCAACGAGCAGATAAGTAAGAGTGTCAAACCCAACGAGGGGCAGAAGGAAATGACAAGTGGTTTTCAGTAAGGTAATGTCTGCAGGCACTGAAATTGTAAGGAGCAGATAGTTTGATAGCAAGATAATTTGTGACGAGCAAGTAATGGTAATGGAAAATAGTATGCAGCAAGGTAGCCCGATCCTTTTGTGGCAAAGGACAGGCCAAAATGGTTTCCTATAATAAGCAAAGTGTTCTTGAGGGCACACGGGAATTTCATCTAGTCACTTTCACCATATTGGCATGATTTGTGTTTGTTACTTCGATAATTTGATATGTGGGTGGATCGGTGATTAGGTGTTGTTCTTACTTGAAGAAACCTCCTACTTACGATTAAACCACTCGCAAGCATCCGCAACTACGAGAAAAGTATTAAGATAAAATCTAACCATAGCATTAAACATTTGTGTCCAAATCGGTCCCTTATGGAGTAGCGCATAAACTAGGGTATAAGATTCTGTCCCCCTAGCAACCCACCATCCAATAACTACTCCACAATGCATTCCCTTAGGCCCAAATATGGTGAAGTGTCATGTAGTCGATGTTCACATGACACCACTAAGGGAATCACAACATACATATCATCAAAATATCGAACACATATCAAGTTCACGTGATTACTTGCAACAAGATTTCTCCCATGACCTCGAGAACAAAAGTATCTACTCACAAGTGGTAAACATATTCATGGTCAGAGGGGTATTGAATAGCATAATGGATCTGAACATATAATCTTCCACTAAATAAACCATATAGTAATCAACTACAAGATGTAATCAACACTACTAGTTACCCACAAGCACCAATCTAAGGTTCCGGTAAAAAGATTGAACACGAGAGATGAACTAGGGTTTGAGAGGAGATGGTGATGTTGAAGATGTTGATGGGGATTTCCCTCCCCAAGATGGGAGAGTTGTTGGTGATGATGATGACGATGATTTCCCCTCCGGGAGGGAGGTTCCTCCGACTGAATCGCTCCGCCGGAGGGTAAAAGTGCTCCTGCCCAAGTTCCGCCTCGAGACGACGATGCTCCATCCAAAAAGTCCTCCCCTTAATTATTTTAGGTCAAAATGACTTATATATCAGAAGATGGGCACCAGAGGTGGGCCGAGGAGGGCACAACCCACCAGGGCGCGCCTGGGCTCCCTGGCGCGCCCAAGTGTGTTGTGCCCACCTAGTGGGCCCCCTCTCGTAGTTATTTACTCCAATATTTATTATTCCATAAAAAATCCTCGTGAAGTTTCAGTTCATTTGGAGTTATGCAGAACAGGTAGCGTGACATTGCTTTTTGAGGTCCAAATCTCCAGCTACCGGTATTCTCCCTCTTGATATAAACCTTGCATATTATGAGAGAAAAGGCATTAGAATTACTCCAAAAGGCATTATTATGCATGAAAACATTAAAAATAACAGTAGGAAAACATGATGCAAAATGGAGGTATCACATTTATATTCATCAGTTAATCTAATTTTTCAGTTTTATTATGTTCACGCAACCTACACGCTAATAGGTGAAGATAGGTCCTAATCCCACCTGAGTATGTGTAGATTGGGTTCGTTTTCCCATGCTCTGCTCCAGATCCGACGCAAAATTTTGGCAACACATCCCCGTTGTTCTCCTGATACATGTCTCGGCAATAAACAGAGACGATGTGTACCCGAAGAACAATAGGGAGGCACTGACAAAACTTTGTGTCGGATTCGGAGCAGAGCATATGGGAAAATGAACCTAATATGCACATACTCGGGCTATCCATGGATAGCGTTGGACAATTCGAAAGAATCACGGTTATAAATATGCAATTACAATTGTAACCCTTTCGAACGGGAGACGCATACTGGTCACGCAAAGTGATGATTGAAGACACCATTACCTAGCAAGTTTCATCTGCACGAAGACCGGAACAGAGCAAATAATGTAGGGGGAGGAGGAGATGTCATTTGTGCTCACCCACAAACGCAGGGGCGGAACTCGTCAAACACCAGACCCTCGCAGCGACAAAATAATTGCACATTTAAATCCAAAGATGAGTAACATAGCATTTTTCTGTCAACCTAACTAAATATTTACAACAGGATGCCACTGAAATATATGTCATTCAGGGTTCTGTCGACGTCGAGGCACCCCTAAACTATATAGATGTCATTTAGGCTTTCGTCGACGCCAAGGCACCCACTAACCTAAATAGCCATCATTTAGGGTTCCATCAACGCTGAGGAACCCCCTAACCCGCTCATCCCCGGGTGCCCTCGGGTATGGCGACACACTCAGACTGGGGGATTCTCGGCCTGGGCGATGGCGACGGGACCGGCGGGACCCATTGGTTCCACCAACTATCCCCTCGGCGACCGGCGATCCTCGACCCTCGACCACTCGGCGACCGGCGACCCGCAATCCTTGACCCTCGTTCCCGACCCTCGACCCTAGTTTTGGCGACCGGCGATCCTCGACCCGGTTCCGTCGGCGCCGATGCACCCCTAACGTATATAGATGTCATTCTGGGTTCCGTCGATGTCTTCTTCTTATTGTTGTTGTTTTCTCCTCCTCCTCCTCCTCCTCCTCCTCTTCTTCTTTTCTTCTCATCTTCCTCTTCTTCTTCTTCTTCTTTTTCCTCTTCTTCTTCTTCTTCTTCTTATTTTTTTCTTTTCATCTTTCTTCTTTCTTCCTAACCTAAACTAAACCTAAAATAAACTAAATCTAAATCTTTACCTAATAATAAAGCACGGATTGAGTCTGTCGGGTTCACCGTCGCGGCAATTTTGTGAAAAAGTCCCTATGTTATTTGATATTCAACCCGCAGTGACGTTCGTAAGTGAAAAATGGTTCGCCATTGGGAAAAAAGTCACCTGCCTCCTCTCGTACTCCATGCCTCTGGCGCTTCGCCTCGCTTTGCAGCGGCGGCGACCTACCCCCTCGTCCGCCTCGCCTTGCCTCACGTCGGTGGTAGGTCGACCTCCACTCCCCCCCCCCCCCCCCCCCCCCCCCCC
>LR738710.1:452212927-452226001 GCA_902687465.1 Secale cereale | reverse complement strand
ATCATCTAGCAGCACCCACCCCGCCGCCCCCTCCCCTACCCCAGCTCGATTTAGATTTCTAATCCTTCATCCCTCCCCTGTCGCAGTACAACGTGCTCCGTCAGCGGCAACGGCGACTCCTTCTGGACGGATAGAGGAGCCGAGGCCAGCAGGAACTCCCCTCATCTGGTGGTATCCCCTCCTCCAGCAGGAACTCCTCATCTGGTGACATCCCCTGCCCCCAATTGCAAGCACCTCTTTGATGTTCTTCTGCCCATCTAAATTTTACTGTACATATTATGTCAGTGGTACAGCTGCATGGATTGGCAGTATGTATTTCAGCTAGGTTTAAAGGGCCAGTCTGGTTATATGTGAATTTTTACACACTATCTAGGACCTCAAGTTCACATGGGTGTACTTATTTACGTACTAACTAGTAACTACAGATGACACCCAGTAGATCAATTAGTGCCATCTCCAGATTTCTATCATCATGTTGCTTCGTTTATCTTCATATAAGTTTCACTAGGAGATGCGTGCATTAAACATAGTGTTTTTTTAGTGGGCATCAGACTTGGTTCAGATGGCTTTTGTTGTGAAAGAAAATTTATCTCTCTAAAGATCTGTACTCTGAATCCTAGATCTCATACTTGATTTTTTTGGCATAAGAATAGATATTTATAGATCGCTGCTGTATGGATACAGTACGGATGAGATACCTGATTTCACTACTCCAAGATCACTTATAGGTAATTGAACTTGCTGCGGAAGCATGGAGCATCCTGAGATCCCTGATGTGGTGGTTAGATTCTTCCATGTTGCTTCCACATACATGCCAGTAGCTGGATGCCAACAATGCTACCGATGAGGTATTAAGAGCCATGTGTCTAATTGTTGGACTTGGTTTGTCATCCCGTCCTGGCTGAAAAGCAGCTAAGTTACAACCTCCGTACATATGTATTTTGCCATTAAGAAGCAATAAGCACTTACTATGATGTCCAAAGTCTTTAATTTGGGGTGCCCAGTTTGGCTCAATGTGACCCAACCAATTTTTTATTGTATCTCAGATTATTTTCTGGATCCCATCTGAAACTACATGTATACTCTGATAATGTAATGCTTGAGCCAAATTGGATCCTATTTGAAACTACATCATCGACATTTTCAAGACCTTTTGATTGGCTATTTCTTTGAAGCTTGAATTATGAAAAGGGATAAAGGAGAAATATTGTGTAGCATGGTATGATATAATATAACAGTTCTATGATCTGTATATCCACGCATATAGAGAGGAGAAAGAATGTTCTTTATTTTTTTCATTATCATCTTAGCTATATTTTTAATTTTATGATTCTTTGTTGGTTTCTTATTTTCTGTTCAAATCAGAAGAGAACACATTTCGGTACACCCACCATTACAATTTGTTCTATTGTTATATTGGTTAGGGGTTGCAGAACCTAAGATCTCAAGATAGCTAGGTACTTTTCTGAAGAAACTATTGAGTCCGAGGTATTGTGATTCTCTATCTTTTTCAATGCTTGCATATGCCAGTGCTTGATTCCAAGTTCAATCACTGCTTTATGCCAATTTAATGTTTGTATCCATTCAAGCGCATCAACTTATGTTCACCTCATGTTTTAGTTGTTTCCCAGCTAGGCAGCGATTTCTTCTTCCGAAGACCAAACTGCGGGCATTCTCTTAAGTAGACCATTGACCTGCTTGAGGGACTGGTCGCAGAAAGTTGCCAGTACAAGTAGGCAATTTTTTTCCTTTCGCATGTACAGGCTTATTATGTCTGAATGTTGAAAGCTATTTCTACATATTCTATGTCCTTTGCGACTAAACAGTGCAGTTGCTCTACATCAGTGTAATTTCATTGATTCAGATTATTATCATAGGTAATTTGCATAGTTGATTATCATAAGTAATTTGCATTCTGTTGTACCAACCGCCAAAGGGAGTCGTAATTTTTTTTTTGACAATTCACATGACATGGTTCTAGCTTATTTATGTTCGAGCCTCCAACAGGCTATGCATTCCCAATGTTTGATGTGTGACTGACTTTTTGTGTCGACTGAATTCTTTTGTGTTGTTACAATCAGCAGTGGCTATTTCAAAAAAAATGTAGATTGGCAAGACCAAGTTTGGATTTTCATATTTAATGGGCATAATTTCTATTCCAAAAGATGTGTGGGTGTTTGACGGATTTTCAAAGGGATAGAAGACCAGAAGTGTGGTTATTTGTCAGATTTTAAGAGAGAAATAAGCCTACAGAATACACAAAAATTACATGATTGATTGATAAATTTGGATGTTACCCATGGTCATGCATGATTGTTGCTGCTGCATTAGTTCATGTCGTCGTGTTGCCCGCTACTAGGCTGTGCCTGTTCTGTGTGTGACGGCAAGCCGTGCGTGTGTCAATCCTTTGCTCGGATGCTCTCAAGGAGCAAGACCTCAAAAACGTCAACAACCTGATGAAGTTGGATGTGGCGGCCTCCAACCTATGGTTGCTGAGCGTGCACTCGGTATCCATGCGACTGCAACGAGATGGAGGTGGTGCACTCAAACCAGTAGATGGATTGTATAGAAACCACAAATATTCTAGGCACTGTAAAAAAATCCCACACTATTTTAGCCCATCAGGCAACAAGACATCAGGTTTATTTTTGAAAAAAAACATTTCCATTAACCAACGGGTGCAGCAAAGTCGCTAGCAGCCAAGTCTAAAACAAAAACTGGCATGTGATCCAACCAAACAGTGGATGGCACAGCCGCATGATAACCATACTGCGCTACAGAATTACACATCCTCGGGTAAAAAGCAAATTCATAGGAGTCGAAGTGAAGAATACAACTACTTCTGTCTTCACGGAACAGGACTCCAAGCTCAGCACTATCATAGTCACCAGAGTTGAGAGCTTGTACCAAGGACAGAGAATCAGACTCCAGCACGATACGATGAACACCAGCATTGCTCGCCCCCTCGATTGCAGCTAGACATGCCTCTGCTTCAGCCTATAGAGCATTTTTGACATGCATAAACTTTCCCGCCCCTGCCGCAATGAGCTCGCCCTCATCAGATCGCAGAACCCATCCGAACGCCCCATGGCATGTGTCCTGCTTAAAAGCCGCATCGAAGTTAACTTTGACAAAGTCCCTTCTTGGACGTTCCCATCTTGTAGGAGTACCAATTCAAAACAAAATGCTTAGAAATCGTTCGCTATATAAAACATTGTTCACAATTTTATTTTGTTTTGTAAATAGTAAAAAAATCACGATTTTTAAAAATGTTCCCAAATTTGCAAAATGTTCGGGAATGATTGGAATATTATAATATGTTTAAAAAATGTTCTTGAAATTCAAAATAATCCTTTGAAATACCAAGTTTTTTGCAACCACGATATTTTTTTCAAAAATGTGAACACTGCTTCAATTTGTGAACAAATTTTAGATATTTTCTGGAATTTGTGAACAAATTTTCAGAATCATGCGATGAGATGTGAACGAAATGTGGTCATTGCCATTGGAGATTATGAAAAGAATCTCCTGTTGCAACGCACGGGCCCTTTTGCTAGTCTAAACCTAAAAAACAAAAAAAAACTAAACTAAATCTAAACTAAAGTAAACCTAAACTAAACGTAAACTAAACTAACACTACTGCAGGATGCTGCTAACGCGACACTACCATCAGAGGCCCTTCAACAAAACTGTGTGCTATGCCATAATCGCAAACAGGGGTGTAAAAAACCGTCAAAAAGGTGCAAAACATTTGCAATGGAGGATGCATCAAACACGGTTCATATTTTGGTTGCGTGTGCGATGAGGGGCATACGGTTCAGTTCAATTGACTGTTAGCGATGAGGAGGAACAAAAGAAACGGGCTGCCAGATTAAGGCGTGTGCGATGTATAGCATATGGTTCAGTCGGATGAACCGTTTGTGATTAAGCAACACAGAAGAAACGGTCAGCCAGATCAAGGTGTGTGTGATATACGACATGCGGTTCACTCGGATGAACTGTTTGCGTTGAGAGATGAGAACAGAAACGGTTCAACTTAACAAGATGTGTGTGATACGCGGCAAACGGGTCTGAAATCAGAAACGTGTGTGAAGACCTATAACAACACAGACGATTACAGCTAACAAGCCGTGTGTGTTGCGAGCAACGATTGCTGGTATACAATTGTGAGTGATTGATGAAAACATCACCGACGGGTTCCATTGTTTAGTCCGTGTGCGACGTGATTTTCTTTATCCGCACAACATCTACGCTCTGTCTACAGAGCATCAACATATATACTTCAAAAGACAACATTGCATAACCAAATTAAGCATACAATTACACAAGTGACTACACACATAACATTTCCACACACCAAAGTAAGAAATTACATGCATAGTAAAGTAGGAGAAACGAGGATCTAATCATCTACTTATTGTTGCGATGACGCTTGCCATTGCTCTACTTCCGGCTGGATCCCTGGCCGTTTTGGGGAAGGAGGCACTTCCTCATGTCAACGATCCACCTGTACATGTTGTAGCTCGTGTACGCCTCCTTGGCCCCGTACACGACGTGAGCTTCATCGAGTTTCTCCATCCAGGCCGAGTGCCAGGCACGCTTGTCCTTGTTGCACGAATCCTTCATGTCTCTGTAGTAGGGGTAGATAATGGCCTCGGCGAGGTGAACCAGTGAGTCCTTCTCATGCTCCTTGCTACCCCAGATCTTGTATCGGCCCTGGATGTCGAGAAGATTCTGGCAGGCGATGCCTGTATTCTCGAGGGCCTTTACATCATTGGTGATGTACACCATAGCGAACATGTAGTGGGGGCTGTTGACAAACCTGGCGAAACCCTCGCAAGGCCTTGTGGCCAGGCAGTAGTCGTAGACGAGGACGTGGTGGCACACGCACATCTGGGCGACGGCGACCTTGGGACGAGACTCGACACGAGCGTGGGTGAATTCGAGGTCGAACCCGACCACCTTGTACTTCTCCTCTGAAAGCAACATCTCATGATGTGGATGGAGTGCTCCACCCAGACTGGGTCGTTGGTGTACACCACCGAGAGGTCCATGAACCTTCTGTGGGTGTCCACCACGACACGCATGGTGAACTGCTGCTCGTCGTCGGCAGCCGCTCGGAGCGCCATTGGAGCCGCGCAGGATACCCTCTAAGATTTTCTCGTGGTGGGTGTGCTTCTTGCAATGGTGGGGCGCGATCGAAAGGTTGGCCGCTGTAATAAATGGGGGCCGGCCGACCTGTAATCGTCAGGTCTTGTCATGACGTTCATAGCGGAGGATTCCAACGCACGCTAGACAACACCGCACCCCATGTGTGGGCTCGAAGAGGCACCAAATGTATCGTCAGTGAGCCTGTTCCTGCGCTACCGTGCAGTTTACCGCGCAAGGTTCCCGCATGGCTAGTTTGGCCAAGTGTCAACTAGAAGTGGAAGAAACCAACTGTGTGCAATAATGTCGACGATCGCAGTCGATTTAGCTATATAGATCGTGTGCCGTGAGATCGACAAGGTAAACAGATTCGAGAATGGTTAAAAAATCTAAGACCATTGCATATTAAGGTCAAAATAGTGCTACCAATATACGAGTCTCATACGATGCCATTTCAATGATTGTACCACAAAAGCTTGAAATATTACAAGGTTCAAATTCCAGAGTTATATGGCTCAAATTCGAAGATTACAAGGTTCAAACTGATATTAGAAATGAAATTCAGCTCATCAGCTGCAAACGCTCGTGCTGATCTGCTGAACATGGATATCAGAGAGGTTCAAACTAATATCATCAGCTGCAAACGTTCTTAGTCTGGTTTCGAAACCTCGCAATTTTTGCAAAGGGGTCAGCCACTAAGAAGTCATGTATGGGGTTGACACGATGACTTCTGATTGCTCTGTCATTTGAAGTTCCAAAATGAAATTCATCATTTTTGGAGCCGATTCCATTCTGCCGTAGGCGCCGGCGCTGATCAACAAACCAGTCATTTTTGCGAAATAAATGTAGGGCAAACCTCATTTCCTTCAGCACCCTTGCTTTGAGAACAAAGAACCAGGCGAATATAATCTCCGGTAAGGTCCCTCGATAGGAGTTCAAAGTAATTCCTGAGAGATGCAGATCTAGGCATTCGACGTGATTGTTATATTCTATCACATTATCCACCACTAGGCCTAATCTTATATGCAAAAGAAGAAAACGTGTGAGTGCCTATTTGGTTTGCATGATTTGTAAAATGCACTAACATGCCATCTTCGATCTGGCGTGATTAACATGGGCAGATGAATCCAAAGGAGAAATGCTTATTGATTTTAACTGTATGGATCAAGCAACCAATATGGGGGTGGAACATGTATGTACTGAAATCCTCCAAAAGAATCCTTCAGAAATTGTAGTACATTTTCATTGTAAACTTGGAAAAAGGTGTCACGAATTGAACTCCCTTATTGTTAACATTTAATAGGAAAGGAACATCACCTCGATATATAGCTTCTCTAGGCACAGATAGCATATCAGGAAACTGACAACTTGCTCCAGGTCGGGCTCGATAAATTCTAGTACCAAGACCTCACTGTGCGCAGTTTCGGGGTCAAGCTTGTCGGAATCATTTTCTGAATGACACAAGAACAAACATATTCAAAATTAGAAATAATGTTAATTTGTAGAAGGCGGTTGTTGTACCTAAACGGGTGTGGATCCAATAACAAGTTCGGAGTATTTGTCGGACGAGTAGCCCACCACTGTCAATTTCGGCGCATAAATGACATTGATTCTTGTTGGACCTTCTTGATCAACTACAAGTAATCTCTCAAGTGTAGGTGTGTCCTGGAGGACCATACCATGGTACACATCTTGTGATGTCTTCCTGTCGCACCAGCAACACACATAAATAGTCCGGAGAGTCATGGAGGTGTTGTGCAAGGTACTCAACCCATTGATCGCCTGAAGACGAAGGTACTCGAGTGAAGTACAGCCACAGATTAGGCGCTCCATGTCACCCTTAGAGAGGCAGACGGCGACGAGCTCGAGGTGCTTCAGTCATGGTAGAATAAGAGCGGGTGTGTCATTAAGGGGCGTGAAATATCAGTTCCTGAACTTGGCGACGCGCAGCGTGGGCGTGAGGCGGAGTGCGAACGTTGACAGCGACCGCATATGCCCATCATCAAAAGTGAGTTCCTCGAGCTGATCTAGGGTGGGGGATCGGAACCGGTCGTCAAGCTTGGCTCGGTCCTTGCCGTTGGAATGAAACTTGCCCATTATAAGGCCTTTGGTTGGGCCAAGGTGGCTGCCGAGGATCTTGGAGAATGCATCCAAGCTTTTGCGATAGCCATGGCAAAGCTCGTGGGTGTCGATGAGGTCGAGAGGGCTGGATTTCCATAGGGGGCGCCACCGCTGGGAAAGGAAGGCTATTCGCGCCCCACATTTGATTGGGAGGAGGGAGATGATGACTCTCAACATATCATGAGGGAGGCTGATGATTAAGTGTAGGCCTGCTGGAGTCGCTTGAGGTTCTAGCTCGCCCCGCCTCCGCTTATTGGTAGCCCCGTTCTCCACCTCCGGAGTCTCCTTGTCAGCGGTGCTTTCTGATAGAAATGGGAGTACATGGAATATTTAGTTAAAACAGGGCAATAGAAAAGTGTATTGGTAACTACAAGTTATTAGGTAGGAATATAGTAAGAAAAGGGAATAACAATTGGTTGCTCAAATACTACACAATTCATTTGACATTGCTGGGTAAGTCAACATATGCAGATAGTCGAAAACAAAACTTACTTCAAACAAATTCTGGACGGATGATTTTGTCGGGGAAGTTAGCATATATCTCATGACCAGGCCCTTTTATGTGCAGAGCAATTTTAGTGCCAGCATTCAGTACATATTACTTTGCAATTTCATTCCAAAAGCCAATGCCAAAATAGGAGTCACCATGTTCATCAAGTCTTACAATAGCAACAACTGTAAATCCATGGTTTGTGTGCAGTATGACATCCGTGGAGCCTTGATCTATGTAAAGGGAAAAATTGTGCACTACATAATCTGTTGCATAGCGAGGGATGTTCTGCAAAAAAATGGTAGGATTGTTAAATACAATATGGTAACATGCAAATATGGGCCCAAATTGAAAGAATTGTACAACAGTTGAAATCAAAGGACAAAAATCAATAATTAAACAGATAGGGTAAACATGATGTCATGGAAAAATGAGAATAATCGAAAGAACAATAGATCATTAATTTGCCTAATATAGAAACAGCGGGGGGAAATCCCCTTTGATGTATGTGGTGCATGTGGCACCTTTTATCCAAATATAGCAATATTTAGAAAATGTTCAGGAAAGTAGGCCATGCCAATCGATTTATGGTGAGATTGAACATACCGCGCGCGTCCTCGAGTTATCTGGTACGATGCGATGGAATCTCTGGCGGCGGTCGCAAAGTCCTGAAGTGTCGGCGCACTGTACATTCTATGAATGAAACAAAACCCTCTAATCAGCTCGAATAAAAATGAATTCACGGCGATTTCCGCCGGGTGATTAAAGGAGGCAGATGAACTGGGATAAGAGATGAGATAATATCTCGTTAAATTAGTTACCTTGTCATCCATGAGAAAGAACCCTCGGTACGGCAGATTCCCCAACCGAGCGAAGCTGGGTCGACCGCGAGCAGCGTCGAGAAAGTCGATGGCGATAGGCGATGGCAAGCGGAAGTGGCGAAATGCGGTGGGCTTTGCCGGCAGCCTGGCGGCGGCGGCAGGCGTTGAGATAAGTGTTTACCGCCGCGATAGGTGGTGCCATGGCATAGACCCTGAGGAGCTTGTGCAGGTGTGAATGGAGAACGTACCTGGAATGGCCGAGGGGGGGCGGGCGGGGTGAGGGTTTTTGTGACATGGGGATGGTGAGGGTTTTCTTGTTTGAATTGGGTGCTGAGGGTTTTCTATCCCACAAAGAATTTTGTGGGCGACGGTTTGCTAGAGCGAACCGTGTGTGCTTGACGCAACATGCAAAATAAAAGTCATTGCACACGGTTCCAATTTTGGGAACCGTGTGTGATTGACGTACTACCTCCGTCCTGGTTTATTGGTCCCCGTTGTATTTTTTAACAAAATTTGGTGAAATATTTAACATACTAAAACATAGATAATATGTGTACATGTACATAAGCATAGTTC
Source organism: Secale cereale (assembly GCA_902687465.1). Taxonomy (NCBI): domain Eukaryota; kingdom Viridiplantae; phylum Streptophyta; class Magnoliopsida; order Poales; family Poaceae; genus Secale; species Secale cereale. Next base: position 452,216,845 of record LR738710.1, on the reverse strand, counting down.
AACCATAAGTACATAGTTCAACCTTCATTAAGCATACTCAAGCGTACATAGTTCGATCCATCCCACATTTCATCTCACATGCGGCCGGCACGATCCTGAAGCTTCTCCAAGTACTTGGTGTACGTGACGTGCGCCACCCTGCGAGAATACTTCTGTTTGAAGGAGCCAGCGGCCCGTCCTCTTACATGCGCCAGAACACTTAGATACGCGTCATGAAGCTTGTCATTGCAAAATGGGCATCCATAGCCGCTGTTCCAGGTCCTAATACGCCTGTTATGCATTCCCGCATAAAGCTCCCTCAGGATTCGCCTCTTGTACCTCCTCTGGCCATCTTCATCCTCGCTGTCCACATCGTCAAACAGCACCTATACAAATAGTAAAACAGTTTTGGCATCAAATCACTGATTACATGCTGTGAAGTAAGATTCGGAATTTATGGCTATTTATTTATACATATCCAGAGATTATGGTTCAGTTTTTAAGCACAGTCGTCTATGTACAGTTCAATCTTGAAGAAAATAATGAAACAAACATATGTAGGTCATTCAAAATCAATTGTCAAGTCCTCGCTAGGAATTATTAGCACGAACACTAACCCTAGTCGGATTACTAGCAGAAATCATTTGCACAGATGAAACAACTAATCACTTATCATCTGTACCATTCAAACAATCAATACACTACACGGATCTAACGAAACTTACTCGGATTTCATGGATTGGGAGAATATAACCACATGATTTCTATTCCAAAAGGGGGGGGGGGGCAGGAGTAAACAGAGAAACCCTATGATCTATTTGACACATAAATGGGTATAGATGACTAACTAGCTGTCCATCGTCGTCAGAGTCGTCGCCGGAGTGGTCGTTGGAGTCGTTGCCAGAGTGGTCGTCGAAGTCGGTGTGGAACTCCGCCTCCGGCCTCGACGTCATCGACGATGTCAGGGTGCATCGATAACTCGTCGGTGGTGACCGCAACCTCTGTCTCCATCTCCACGCCGAGCTCCGGTGCTTTAGCAGCCCTGGCATCGCCACTCCCTCCGATGAGGCGCTTTGGCGGCATCCTCTAACGGCTTTGAGGACTGAGAGCGGCGTTGAGGATGCAAGCGGAGAGAGAGGATTGTGTGTGCTTAGCGAGGATGGGGTGCGGCTGCTCGGGTGCACCATTAATATGGAGTAGTGGGAGTTGTGGGAGAGAGGCGGGCGGCGGTCACACCGATGGCTTGCCTCCCGGTGAGCCTGTGCACCGGACTGCAGGCATGCCTATCAAAGTTTCACACAGCTACTCGCACGCCTCCTGATGACACTGCGGGGCAAGCACGCCTCCATCAATTCACACACCTGCACGCACGCCTCCTCGTCTGCCTGCGCGGCGGACTGCTCGCATGCGTCCCGTCAACTCACGCCTGCTCGCACGCCACACGGGTCGCGCGGCGGCACGCATATTGTTTTTCTATTTGGGTGATATGTCGCTTTATTGCTTAACCGAAGCATGGCACGTACCCATTGTTGGCCTACGCTCACGGTTCAAATAAATAATCCGTTTGGGATATTGGTTCCCAATTATTAATAATCTTCCATCTGTAATTAGATAAAGGTTACATCAAAACCGGTCTCAAATTTGACAAAATAAAGTACAATGCCACCTTGTATTGTTGTCCATATGACAACACGATAAGTTTCATGAACTTCAAATAAGTTTTGGATGTACTAGAATTTAAAAATCAAGATTCTCAATGTTTGAAATTTGTTGCACGAGGAGTAAACATGCACCCAGTGAGACACATTTGTTTTTGCAATCCATTTAGGTGCACTGTCACGTGTGCATGTAGCTCAAATTTGATTTTTGCACATTATACCCATAGAAAATCAATCAATCAATGTACTGTCTTAATGATATCTGTGATTTTTTTTGAAATTAAAACGTCCCTCCTTTGGTAACATGTATGTTCACCGTGGTATAATTAATTTAACATGCATCGTAGTTGCGGTGGATTCGTGGTGTGTGTGTGTGGGTGTGTGCGTCTGGGGTGGCGGGTGGCTCGCAGTACACTACGAGTTGTGAGCCACCATGTGGGTTGGCCGTTTTGTTAGGCAGGCCAGTGCTACATTAGAGTCGTGAAATCGTTATTTAAAACATTACACAACCCTTTCACACATAAGTGTGTTGGCCACATACAGTCGATGGTTGCCCTACACGACACTCGATACTCGCGTGTGACGCTTTCTGTGGGCCCGGGAGGTCGTCGTCCATTACTTTGACGAACAGCCGGCAGTGAGGTTAATTTGACCAGCAAGGTTGAATCTTTTTTGTTTGTGTTATGGTGGTATATAGTACACGTCGAAGAGGTGGGAGGGGACTAGCATATATACTATACGTACGCGTCTGTGAACAAGTACACCTCACTCAGCGTCGGGACTTTTTGGTTACTGAGGCACATGCCACATCAAAATTGTGAAATTGGTTATTCAAACATAATGCAACACCTTTTTGGGCCACATGCATATCCTAGCTAGGACACTCATGTGTGATGCTTCCATCTGTGGGCCCACGAGGCCATCATCTATGCATGCATGCATCACTTTGACCTACATCGGGATAGGTTAGTTAATTTCACCATCATTGAGGATTCTTTTGGGTTGTAGATATATTATTGCAGGAGCATATAGTATGCGGTGAAGGAGGGGGGAAGGGGACCATCATATGTAGTACGCTTGATATGAACCTCACTTTGTGTGGGTGCATGGTTTACGATTTTTTTAGGCATGTGGCACATCAAAGTTGTGCATTTTGGGTACTCAACATATCTATGTTTGGCCCACATGCAAAGCGGTGTTGGTTGTCCTCTCGCACCCACTTAAGCAGTTATCAGCGATATCGATGTTTTCCATCTGTGGGCCCGCTTGGTCCATCACTACTTTTTGCCTGACAACAAGAGAGGTTAATTTGACTTAGGAGGGGATTATTATTTTTGCTCTGGGATGGCATGCATGATACAGTTTGAGCACACACACATGCATGTGTACGCATGAATCCCTCCCATCGAGTCGAAGTGGCTAGTACAAAGACACATCATGAACCGATCTCGCTCTGTGTGGGGAGTTAGTGTACGATTTTTGACACACGCGCCACATCAATGTTGTGTATTCAAACATGCATGCACGCATCACCCCCATACATATGCATGTGTGGTTGCCTTCGAACAATACACTCTCTCGCGTGGTTATCGGCGACAAGCCTAGATATTTGTCGGCCCGCGTGGACATCCATGATCACCTTGACCAACAACACGATAGGTTACCATGGCGGATTCTTCATTTGGTTCGTGTTATCGTAGTATAGGTCATGGTGAGATTCAGACCTAATTAAGTTTGAGGGCATATACTATGCACGCATGCATGCATGCATGCATGAATCCCCATTGTTGGCTTGAAGTGTGGTGTAACATACATATGCATTGTCAACCTAACCCTCACCTAGTGTGGGGATTTCTAGTTCGAAATCATGGTGCCACATCAAAGTTGTTCCATTGTTGCTCAAAAGCACACCTCTCCATACATATGTTTGGGCAAGATACATACAGTGGTTGTCTTCGGGGACTATCTACTTGCGTGATTATTGGCGAGCTAGCCCATCTCCGGGGTCGCATGGACGGCCATCACTTTGACCAACAACAAGAGAGAGGTTGTACGACCAAGGTGGATTATTCTTGGACGGTTTTAGGATCCATCTTGGTGAGATATATGCCTCTCTGGCCCGCCGACTAAAAGTGTGTGTGGGGGGTGCTACTTCGCACTTTGCTAGGTGAACCTCGGTTGGGGGGTCATGGATTCATAGCTTAGGATTCCCTTCATGGTGACATGAGGTGGGGTGGGGGCTGCTAGCTACTTTGCACTTTGCTAGATGAACCTCGGTTGG
>LR738710.1:452191354-452212658 GCA_902687465.1 Secale cereale | reverse complement strand
CATAGCTTAGGATTCCCTTTGTGCCGACACGAGGGGGCTGCTAGCTACTTCGCACTTTGCTAGGTGAATGAACCTCGGTTGGGGGCATGCATTCATAGCTTAGGATTCCCTTCGTGCCAACACGAGGGAGGAGGGCGTGCTAGCTACTTCGCACTTTGCTAGGCGAACCTCGGTTGAGGGGAGGGGGCATGCATTCATAGCTAAGGATTCCCTTCGTGCCGACACGTGGGGGTGGGGGTGGGGGCAAGCAATACCATGCGCTTTGCGAGAGAGGTGCCACATCGAAGTTGCATTTGGTATTTGAAAATCAAACCACCCTTTTGATACATAAATTTGGTCCACATGCAAGTGTGTTCGTGTTCTGACCCTCTCCCGCGTCACTTTTTGCCCATTTATGAACATTAGACAAGTCGGATGATGCAACAGACACGGTTTACTCAAACTAACCGTGTGCCACGCCGGTGCACCTGTCACGCACACATCCGCACAGTACATTGGGCTCCACGAGGCTCCCCCTCTCAAAAATATATGCTCGCCTCGAGGGTTTTTCTGTTTAATAACACACGGTTGTTATCTCTGGACCGTGTGTGATGTTTATTGTTCCCAATCCCGCCTATATCCCTAGAAAATATCTACCCGCCTCGAGGGTTTTTCTATTTCATAACACATGGTTGTTATCTCCGGACCGTGTGCGATGTTTCTTGTTCCCAATCCCGCCTGCATCCCTAGAAAATATATGCCTGCCTCAAGGGTTTTTTCTGTTTCATAACACACGGTTGTTATCTTCGGACCGTGTGCAATGCACTATCATCAAATTTTTCAATTGCCCGGCATTTCACTCCCACATAGTACAATTTTTAGTACCCGCGTCATTTCCTCAAGCACCTCACCCCCCTCCACACACACACACACACACACACACACAAACCTCTTCGGGCATGCGCGCGTGCACACACACACACACCCTCCCTCGCTCGAAACCCTAGCAAGGTCCCCGCCGCCGCCGCCGTAAGGCCTCCATTGTCAACATCTGCCGGTTTTCCCGTGCAGCTTACCCACCAATCTCCATACCCAGGCCGCCCTGAGTTCCTTAGATGACGCCTGCCAAGCGCCCCCTTTCCCACAGATCCCCATCCCCCACTCCAGAGCGTCGCAGCCTAAGCCCGGCTACGCTTCCCATGGAGCTCGAGGAGCGACTGGCCCAAAAGAGGTGTATAGCAGTCTCTTCGCCCGACGTCGCCGAGGAAGCTAACAACCATTACTGGCGGCGGGCACTCAAGAAGCGGGCTAGAGTATGCGGGCATGTCTCGGCCGCCGGCTATGACATCGAGGTCATCGACAGCGACGACCCGAGGCGGGCTGTGTCACAGGTTAAGTGGCCCACCCCCAACTCCTCGGGTTCAACCACCGTCGATCTCATCCATGGCCCAGCCGCTGATCTCCTCTGGCTCGATGTTGGCAATTTGCCATTCTACATCGCCATCGAGCCTCTTTTGTCATTTTTGAAGGACACGTTCTATGACAATGGCTTGGGATCCACAGCTTCCAAGTCAGACCTCATCGACGGCGACCACGAGGAGGGCACCCTCTCTGGCTCTTCCAAGGCGAAATAACCCACCTGCTCTTCCAAGGGGAAAGCGCCCGTCTGCAACATTAGGGAGGGCACCCTACAGTCGTGCTCTTCCAAGGGGAAGGAGCCCATCTGCGACAACATGGAGCGCATCCAGGGTCCGTGCTCTTCCCACGGGAACGAGCCCATCTGTGACAAGTTAGGAAACCCATGATTTGTTTTGCAGTGCCTCTTCACAGGGGGAAACCCATGATTTGTTTTGTCGAGTCCCTTTTGTAGTGTAGTGAGAATATGTCCAGTTTTCATTGCTATATCTGGTTGTTTGCAGTATGCCTTGTTTATTTCAGTTGTTCACAATGTGATGCTCTATATGTGCAATTATTTACTGTGCAGTACATTTCATCAATCCAGTTTTAAACATACCGATAGGAATGCATATATTTGCTTGCTATTAAGCCTATTATAGCTAGCATATGCCTCTTTTAAAGTTTTTTGATTGTTTGGTTGTTTGTAGTTAGCATATGTTCAGTTTCAAATGCTATCTTTGGTTGTTCGTTGTATGCCTTGCTTATTCCAGTTATTCACAACGTGATATTCTATATGTGCAAGTATGAACTATGCAGTTCAATTTCATCTGTACCAGTTTGAACAATACCACTATGAATGACTACATTTGGTTGTTGCATCTTATAGTTAACACGCATTTCCATTTTTATTTAACCATAACCAGTGTACTTAGACCGGCACAATACCAGTTTGAATGACTATGTTTGCTTGTTGTTAAATGTTACGCATGTTGAAGTTAGCACACCTTTCCACTTGTTTTGCTTTACTAGCATGCTTAAACCTGCACACTGAAGCTATCTTTTGGAGATTATTTTGTGTACCATGTATAATTTTGGTTGATGCTTAGCCTGTTGTGCTTAACATGCTTCACGATGTACCTACACAGGACAATTTTAGGAACGACTGTTGTTTTCCATCAAGGTTAGTTTCATCCCATGGCTTATATCTGCCCACTGTTCAGGATATTGGTAGCTGGTACCATATAGACCGGGGGCTGATAAGGGACTAATCGGTGAATCGGACTTTTAACTGAATATATCTGCAACCCATTTTTCGTTAGGTTAGCTAGGGCCATATGTAATATATCTGAGGCTACATAGCAACATGCACTGTACTTAATGTCTAAATATGCAATCCTAGGCTACATAGCAACAAGGAAGAGTGTTACATCAATGTTCTAATGATGTCTAGATATACGTAGGAGAGCAGCAGCAACAACAACAGCAACAACACAGCCCTCATGTTTATATATACTTTAGGGCTATTTTAGCCCGAACTAGCTCAAACTAACTATAACCCATTGATACATCAGCAGTTAATCAGCCGATAATTAGTAAGAATAAACTAGACTCCTTCCAGCCCATAATATAATATGTTAATTCATCTAATATGTGAGTATATTGGATGTTATAAGATACTCCCTCCATTCCTAAATATTTGTCTTTTGGAAGATTTCAAATGGACTACCACATACAAATGTATATAGACATATCATAAAAGAGTGTTGTACTACATCATTGTGCAATTGTTGTTTAGCTTCTAATATTAACTTGGTGCTTTTAGGTACATATATTATTGGTAAAGATCCGCGTTTTGAACCTTTCTGCGTATGGGGCAATGAGATATTGATGAACCGGCATCAAGTGAGGAAGCTGATACAGATTGTTAGTAAAATGGGTCCAAAGGCGGCAATTAAACTATTTGTTTACACTTTATCCAATACAACAGCGAACTGCGGGATGGTAAGTAAGAACTTTGCAGCCTTCTTTTTACTGCCCATAATGAGTTGTGTTAGATGACAATGTCTGAATCTTTTTCCTTTGCAGTGGTTGCCAAAGCAGTTTACTCAAGATTACCTCTCAAACTACATGATTGGTGGGCATGCAAAGGTTAAAGTATTTCTACCAGAACACGATGATTACCTAGATGTTTTCATGAAGACCGTAAAGGATGGGCGGTCGACCATCACAAGGGTTGGACTAGAGTCGTGCGTGCCTTCTGCATGGAGGAGGGTACTTTAAGAAGTTCAATGTAGACAATGTTTCTTGCCTACGCTTTTGCATGGCCATAAAAGAATCAATTATATCAATCGTCATTTACCTTGAAGAAAATATCTGCTTTGTTGACTAGGAAATTGTACAAAAGACTATCACCTATCTTATTTCTCAACTTAACCTTCATTCACCTTCAAGGAGAAACAATGTTTTTGGTCCTCTTTATTCTTCAATAATTCTGCAATTATAATTTACTTCTAACAATTACAAATTCATAATGACATAATTGAACAAAAAGTATGTATTTAATGGTGGACAGCGCAGGGAAGAGAAAATCCTAAATCAAATATTTGGGAATGGCTGAATGAGCAGTGGACGAGCTGAATTGATACCACAGATCGACAAGGATGGTTGTTGTCTTGTTTCTTCCTATCGAGGGGGGTTCAAAGCAGGGATGCCTGGCGGTTGGTGTCTAGAAGCAAGGCCACAGTCACACGATTGCGGGGGCGCAACAGCCGAGGGGGAGTCAAAGCAGGGTTGCCTCATGCGTCTCGATGACTGGGGAATGGCAATGTCGGTTTTTTCCTGGCCAACGCAGAGGTGAGTTGAGAATACTTATTGGGCTTTAGTGTTTTTTTTTGCTATGGCCCATCCCTAAGCAGATACGTTTTATAGGCTGCTGTAAATTTCTAGGGTGGGCCACCTGTAGCTCCACCCCTGGTGCCTGCTGGATAGACCTCCTCCAATGCATTGGTGCTAAGATGAGGTGCTAAGCACATTAAAGAGCTAAGCAACTAAAGTCTCCAATGCAAAGGTGCTTAACTTTTTGTAGCTAAGCATCCTTCATTTAATGATTTAGCAACTAAAGTTATCCATGCATTGGTGGGCTTTGTTTCATATAAGTGTTTCCCTACGTTCCCGCGTTTGGCATTGTTTCTTCCTGGGGTCACCACACCCATCTTTCTCCTCTTAATTACCTTGCCACGTCATATTTTTTGCCTACATGGCAGGCTTAGCACATGTACAAGGTGGAGCATTGGGACATGCCTTAGTAGCTTGGAATTAGAGAAATGAATCATCCGGAATTATAAGGTGCTGAGGTAACTGGGGCTCTCTCCCATATCTTGATACATGTAAGACCATCTTTCGCCATGAATTTGTCGATTAACGCAGAAAGGGCGTCAACAACAAATAGAAATTAAAAAGGGAGATAGTATGTCACCTTGGCAAAGATCTTTGCATGGCACGAAGGGCTCAAGAAGTTTCCCAATAAATTGTACTGAATATTTAACTCAAGAGACGCTTCCATGCTGCCATTATACAAGAAATCCATAACTACGAGAAACCCCATTAGACCAGGTCCTTTTCCAAAAACTCACTATTAAATAATTGAGATGTATCTTAGTAAATAATAGTGACGTGGGAGGTTTAATAGCACATCATACATCATTTCAAAGAAATGTATTCTATTACTTAATGTATATATATCTTATATTGATAAACCTCACTATAAATCACAAAATAGCTATTTCTACACATATGTGCTTTCACATCATCATAGTCGCTATATCTACTAGCTTGGTTCACTAGTATCTATCTGATCTAGGCATAGGAATATCTCTATCATGCTACATGCATTCGTGGTCGAAGTGAGTGTTAAGATACATTACATTTAATTGTGATATGAACAACTTTCATGTTAACATTTTCTATTTATGCAAAAAGAAAAAAGAAATCCACATAGTTTGAATGGTAAGGATTTAATTTATATTCTACAGATTGTTTAGAAACAATATATCTAATTCCCGAGTAACATGTGGGGTATTGTCTAATAAAAGTGTTCAAATTGATGTATGTTCAGTATTGTACCGATATGACAAGCTGTGCTAATCCGTTGGAGGAGAACAAATAAAGTAATCTAGAAACCAACTTTAGTGAAACAACAACTTTAAACTGGTTTTCTGAAAAATCCTCATTAAATTGATTTTTGCTAAAAGGGGTTCCAAAAACTGGTTATCCAAACAACCACTTATATTGTTTGAACCTGATTTTTGTTGTTGATTAAATCTGGTTCGGTGTACTTAAAATAAAGTACATGTTCAAGCTGCTACGAGGTAAAAAAGCAGAGTGATACCTACAAATAAATATGATCATCTGAGTATTTAGTTATGAGTGATTCCTCAGTTCAATTTTCAGTGTTCTTGCCAACAAGGCTGTCACTAGAGAGCATGTAGTGTTTTGGTCCCACATGCCGGCTCCTGAACCAACTGCTTTCATTCGATGCTTCGACATGTCATGACAATGAGTGGCCATGATGGTTGTGTCAAGTATGGTTTGGTTAGCTGAACTGTGGTTTTCGATCCTTTTGTGTTCCTGGTCTTTTTGCCTGACAATATGGTGTCAAACCGATATTTCAATGACAAGTTGAACATACTATGAGGATGGTCAACCTTGTGGGGATTTGATCTTCTGTAATACTTTTGTCGGGGCCATGGTGAAATGTTAGCATGCAAAATTTGAAGCTCGAGGCTGACCACAACTTTGAAACACCTTGATGGAAATTTTAGTTTTCTTACAAATATTTATGATTTTTACGCATCGGGTTGCTTGGTTTGATGTACTTTATTTTGCTTAATTAATAAAATGTGCTAATTCTGCAAACAATCAAGAACCATGGTGTGCGGCCATACCTACTTTCTCTAGATTTTTCTTGCAGGGTCTTTAGATTTATCAAATGTAAGATGCATTTTATTGTTGCGTATTTAAATTTTATACTTTGATGAAGAGAAAAAGAATCCACGGAGGACTGGCGCATACGGGTCCTTGCTACTCCTTCTGATCAGCAAATTTAGCATTATTAAGCGACGACACGACATCGTACATTGTGGGGCAACGTTGCTTCTAATGGTGACGACGATGGTGCATCCAAGAATAATGTCATAGCTCCATCCCCGTTTTGATGCCATGGAGGAGCTTGTGGGCTCGGTCTCTCGTCGATCCTTTTGGAAGGCGATTTTAAGTCTCGCCGACAGTTGTCGTCCCTTACGGTGCCGATAGGGGCATGATAGGATGGTGGTTCCAGACCTCGGCTTGCAGCTTGATGGCGGTGGAGCTTGTCCTGGGCCTCGGCAATGTCAATGACCTATGGTGGCTGAGGGAATTAAGGAAGATGTAGATGATCACGGGTCGACACGCCACAACGATACATGCCCCGCCGATTGTGGGCTTCTTACTTGCCTCACTATACCCTTCTGGATTATGGCTCTCCTCCGAAACCGGTGACCCTTCTAGTTTATGGTTCTCCTTCGAAACTGGCGACCCTTCTGGATTATGGTTCTCCTCTGAAACCGGTGATGGTTAGTGATGGTGATGATAGTTGTGAGAATTTGTAAGGACCTTGATGTAATTTATTTATTTAAAGGAATTTTCCGCATTGATATATGAACATGTGGAAACCCTCAACCTTTCTGAGAAGTTTCACGTGAGTGCCTTTTATGGAACACACGACAAGCCTAAAAGCGCTTGCATGTGTCCAAGTCCAACCTCTGGGGGCTAATTTTCGTGTTTTGACCCTTTTTTGTACTTTAGCACGATCTGACCCCCGTCTATTGTTTTCTTTAGATCTAACCCTTTTGGCTACCGTTGTCGACCCTTGTGGTAGCTTTGGATGGCCTACCGCCGTACCCCTCGGTGGTAGGCGACATGAACGGTCATTTGGCCGTTAACGATAGGATGACGTGGCAAAGGACCCCTATCGCCGAAGACCTAGGCGGTAGGGTACTAGAACCTACTGCCGGGGTCCATGGCGGCAGGGTACTGGATAAGGTTGTGAGGGGTGGGGACTGTGCTCCCCCACCAACTCATTCACCCCCATTCCCCATTCTCACTCTTTCGAGCTGAAAACCTCTCCTTCCCTCTTCCTCTCACACAAGGCCCTCTCAAATCTCAACTATTTGTTTGAGATTTGTCTGGTGGATTCGGAGCACTTTCATCACCCAAGGTACCTCCCCCACCCTCCCTAATTTTGGTTGGTTAAAATCATGTATTTTTCTCATTTTTGTTGCAAACCCTAGTTCATGATTTTGTTGTGGTGAAATCAATGTATATGATGTATTTAGGGTAATGTTTGTTCTTTGACATTGTATTGTGTGACTAGCATTGTTGGGGTACTAAGAACTAGCATTTATGGAAGTATATGCCTATGATGACCGTTATAACATTAGAGTTTTTTGGTCAAGAAACGGTTAGGGTTTTTGCCTTCGATGACCGTTATAGTAATCCCTCCATTTGTAGGATGGGATCGATCATCTTTGTTGAGACTTCTGCTGAGGAGGCGGCGAAGTGTGAACGTGCATTCATTGAGGAAAAGATGAACCCATGGGTCGAAGCCAGCGATGCATTAAATGCGGCTTGTAGAGAGTTTTCAAAGTATTGTGTGTCTGAGTGCGATGATTGAGGGAGTCCTGGATTAAGGGGTCCTCAGATGACCGGACCATTCATTATGGGCCGGACTGGTGGGCCGTGAAGATTATCGATGAAGATTATCTCCCGTATCTGGATAGGACTCCCCATGTGTAAAATAGCAAGTTTAGAGTCCGGGTGTAATACTTTCCTTCCTCTGCAAGGTGATCATGTACAAACCCTTGGTTCCTCTAGTGCATATATAAACCGGAGGGTTTAGTCCGTAGAGACGACAGCTGAATCATAACAATCACATAGGCTAGACTTTTAGAGTTTAGCCATTACAATCTCGAGGTAGATCAACTCTTGTAACCCATATTCATCAAGATCAATCAAGCAGGAAGTGGGGTTTTACCTTGATCGAGAGGGCCTGAACCTGGGTAAACATCGTGTCCCCTGTCTCATGTTACCATCGATCCTCGGGCGCATAGTTCGGGACCCCCTACCCGAGATCTGCCGGTTTTGACACCGACATTGGTGCTTTCATTGAGAGTTCCACTGTGTCGTCGGCGGAAGGATCAATGGCTTGCTTCGTCACCAACGACGCCACCATCGAGGGAGTTTTTCTCCCCGGACAGCTCTTCGTGTTTGGCGGCTTTGTGCTTCGTGCCAACACTCAAGGCCACCTCGAGCAGGTTGACAGCTATGCCCCTGGTCACCAGATCAGGTTTGGAAGCTTAAACTACATTGCAGACACCCGCAGAGATTTGATCTTTAACGGATTCGCACCCATGGCAGCTGGTCCCTGCCACCATGATGAACATGACTTAGATCTGTCATCAGACCCCGTACAGGGGGTAAGTCTTACAATAGCTCTGGCCTTAGATCCGGAGCAGATCACTTCATCCTAGGATGGGAAGATTAACCCCGCCACGGAAATCGCAGACTCAGCGGCGCTTGAGCCGCACGTAGGCCCGACCTTGAGCGGGACTTCCCTCATTGGATCTCCAGACTCATCTCAGTCTATAAGTTCTGAACGTTCTGGATCTGCGTCTTTTGGGCTTGATCGAGCGGCTGTTGCCGAACTTAGACCTACAGATATCCGGACACAGGCCCGTCACTCGCCTTTAGACGAAGCGTTGGACTTACTGAAATCTCTGTCCCTAGCGGAGGATTCCCAGCCGAATTATGCCCAGTTCGAATTTGGGGCTAAGGATAGGGAATTTTGCTTCCCACCCACCACCCACTTGGTAGCCACGGTCGAGGACTTAACCGACCTATTAGATTACGCTACCGAAGACATCGACGATATGGACCAAGATGCGAAAGCTGATCTAAGTACAAACCTTCTCGCAACTGGGCGATGGACGGCTACTTCTACATATGATGTATACATGGTGGACACACCTAATGAAAAGGAGGGCGACGGCGATATCAATCCAGAGCAGGACAAGCCCGTCGATGAACCACCCAAACGCCAGCGTCAGAAGCGTCGATCTCGACCCCGTAAAGGGAAAGAGAGCAACACAGTCACTGAAGACAATGATGATCCGGAACAAGCTGATGACACCGTGGAGCCGGCGATAGAGCAGGACGAATGGGAGGGTGGCGAACATAGTCCAAACGAACCGTTGACCGATGATAGTGACGCGGATGATAGTAGTTATCAACCTGTCTCCGAAGAGGACATCAGTCTGGGAGATGAAGAATACATCATCCCAGAGGAACCACTCGAACAAAAGCATTTCCAACAACAGCTTATTGCTACCGCAAGGAGCCTGAAGAAGCAGCAACAGCGGCTTAGAGCTAAACAGGATATGCTCAACCACAAATAGAACGACGTGCTAGACACTGAAGAATGGTACGCATCTAAAGGCCAAACAAAGAGATATCCTAAACGCAAACTGTTGCCCCAATTCGACGATGAGGCCCCAGCGCCAATCCCGACGAAGTATGATCAAGCCGATCAACCATACCGACCACCCCGTGGACGGGACAAAGCGGCCAGTAACACCGTACACAAGCCCGCACCTCCACACCGTAAAGGCAAGGATACAGCGGCTCAGGCCCATAAGTACGACCTACGCCAGGACCTGAATAAAAAGCCTGGCCAGACTAGATCAATATACAGACCAAGAATATGTATACACACACACACACACACACACACGTTGCGGTGGCTATCAAGGCAAACAAACCGGTCACATCCCAGTTTGGAGTCAACACCGACCACCAATACCGTCCGAACTACGCCATGAAATCACAAAATACAGGAGTGCCTCACACCCTCTGTGCTTCACCGACGAGGTGATGGATCATGAATTTCCGGAAGGGTTTAAACCCGTAAACATCAAGGTGTACGATGGAACAACAGATCCAACTATATGGATAGAAGACTTTATTCTTCACATACACATGGCTCAGGGAGATGGTCTCCACGCCAGTAAATACTTACCCCTCAAGCTGAAAGGGCCAGCTCGGCACTGGCTAAATAGCCTCCCAGAGAACTCCATAGGGAGCTGGGAAGAGCTTGAGGATGCTTTTCGGGCCAACTTTCAGGTGACTTATGTTCGGCCCCCGGATGCTGATGATTTAAGTCATATAATCCAGCAACCCGGGGAGTCAGCGTGTAAGCTTTGGAATCGGTTCTTAACTAAAAAGAACCAGATTGTAGATTGTCCGAACGCCAAAGCCTTAACGGCATTCAAACACAGTGTCCGGGATAAATGGCTAGCTAGACACCTCGGCCAGGAAAAGCCGAGAACAATGGCAGCCTTAACCACACTCATGACCCTCTTTTGCACCATCGATGTGTGGAGTAATAGTAGTAGATGCAGAATCCTTTCGGTCTACTTGACACGGACGTGATGCCTATGTTCATGATCATGCCTAGATATTCTCATAACTATGCGTTTTTCTATCAATTGATCGGCAATAATTTGTTCACCCACCGTAATATATGCTATCATGAGAGAAGCCACTAGTGAAACCTATGTCCCCCGGGTCTACTTTACATCATATAAGTTTCCGATCTACAATTCTAGTTTACTATTTATTTTGCAACCTTTATTTTCCAATCTATACAACAAAAATACCAAAAATATTTATCTTATTATCTTTATCACATCTCACTTTTGAAAGTGGCCGTGAAGGGATTGACAATCCCTTTATCACATTGGTTGCAACAAACTTGATTGTTTGTGCAGGTACTAAGCGATTTGCATGTAGTCTCCTACTGGATTATTACCTTGGTTCTAAAAAACTGAGGGAAATACTTACGTTACTTTGCTGCATCACCCTTTCCTCTTCAAGGGAAAACCAACGCATGCTCAAGAGGTAGCAAGAAGGATTTCTGGCGCTATTGCCGGGGAGATCTACGCTCAAGTCAAGACATACCAAGTACACATCACAAACTCTTCTCCCTCACATTACATTATTTGCCATTTGCCTCTCGTTTTCCTCTCCCCCACTTCACCTTTGCCTTTTTCCGTTCGCCTTTCTGTTTGCTTGTGTTGCCATGTGCCCTCTATCAGCTTGCATCTTCGCTTGCTAAATTATGGATCCTCATCCACTTGCTAATCTTTTTAAGAGATCCAATTATGATGAACCAATTACTAGTGAGTTGCGTGCACTAGATTATCTTTATGAGGTTTTGCTTGAAATTTGTGAGTCCGAAAATTGTGATGAAGTGTTGAAAGAAGAAGATTATAAAGTGATTCATGATAGCTCCTTGAATGAAAAGCATGATTGCAATGATGCTATTATAAACTCTATTAATGTCAATTGTGCTAATGATATGCAAAACCCTCAGCTTGGGGATGCTTATTTTGCTATGCCCACTAGTTGCAATGATCACGATTGGGGTGATGCTTCTTACGATCTTAAAAACTTATTTTAAGCCCCATGATATATATGAGATTGATAATAATGTTTGCAATAATATTGAAAGTGGGTTTGGCAGAGTGTCAACTTTAGATCCCACATATTTGGAGAATAATCCCACTATTTTGGAAGTGTCAGTGTACAAATGTAGGGGCTCTCCTTTGTACTCCTTACTTGTGCACGGGCAGACAGAGCCACGCATGCGGCCACACTTAAACAAGGCAGAGGAGGGAAACCGGAAGCACAAGATTAATAGAGCAGCACCAAGACAGTGGCGCAAGAAGGCCAAGCAACAAGACATGCTTCCCCCGACAAGACCCTTACCGGGCGACCTCCACGACCCCGGCAAGAACCCTTGTCGGGGCAACTCACCCAACGCCTCTGTTGCAGCCACCCTTGATCCTAGGAGCTCCGACATCATCAACAATGTTGGAACCAAAGTTCGGGAAGCGCCTGCGTGATGGCATGCAGATCTTTGTGAAGACAAGGGTCTACGAATCCTAAGATGAGAACCAGAAGACATGACGACTGCAAGGCTCCTTGCCGAGGATGCCCACGAGGCCCCGAAAAGGCTCCTTGCCAAAGGCACCCCCGAAGCCCCGGCAAGCCTCTTGCCGAGGACGCTCACAGGGGCCCCGGCAAAACCCTTGCCGGGAACAGATGCAAGACCGCGACAAGCCCTTGCCGCCCATCGTCGCCCCAGCTCGGCGGCAGACCCACTAGCCGAGGCAAGTACCCACGTGGCAGCACGTGGTTCCTGGTCCAGCTAGTCAAGCACCTGCGTGGTGGCATGCAGATCTTTCTGAAGACCCTACCACCATGCCATCTCAGTTGCTTGCCCCGTTGGCCTGGATGCGCGTCGCAACCAGACGGAGAGGCAGCGGACGGGACAGGCCTCGATCCCGTCCCCGATAAAGCAAGTGGACACCTAAGTAGTGCATTTAATACGCCTTGTCCCGTAATGGCATGAGATAAGCTTGTGCGCTGTATACCTTTCCACCTCATGTATGCCACTGTGGCAGCCCCTTTTGACTATAAAAGGAGGCCCGAGGCATACTGGAGAAGGATTCGAATCTTTTGGACTAGACACGTACCGTAGCTAGTTCAAGAAGCTCAAGAACACTCAAATACACATCAAAGCAGGAGTAGGGTATTACGCATTCTCGCGGCCCGAACCTGGGTAAACGATCCTTGTACTGACTCTTAGACCCGCTCTTTGCACAACTACGCGCCCGTCAACCATAGAAGGGATTCCAGTGATCCAAAAGCCTAAGCTTGGGGATGCCCCGGGAAGGCATCCCCTCTTTCGTCTTCGTCTATCGGTACTTGAGACTATATTTTTATTCACCACATGATATGTGTTTTTCTTGGAGCATCTTGTATGATTTCAGTCTTTGCTTTTTAGTTCACCACAATCATCCTTGATGTACACACCTTTTGGGAGAGACACACATGAATCTGAATTTATTAGAATACTCTATTTGCCTCACTTATATCTTTTGAGCTAGATAAATTTTGCTCTAGTGCTTCACTTATATCTTTTAGAGCACGGTGGTGGTTTTATTTTATAGAAATTATTGATCTCTAATGCTTCACTTATATTATTTTGAGAGTCCTTTAGAACAGCATGGTAATTTGCTTTGGCTATAAAACTAGTCCTAATATGATGGGCATCCAAGATGGGTATAATAAAAACTTTCATATAGAGTGCATTGAATACTATGAGAAGTTTGATACTTTGTGTTTTTTGAGATATTAAGATGGTGATATTAGAGTCACGCTAGTAGAGTAATTGTGAATTGAATAATACTTGTGTTAAAGTTTGTGATTCCCGTAGCATGCACGTATGGTGAACCATTATGTGATAAAGTTGGAGCATGATTTATTTATTGATTGTCTTCCTTTGTGTGGAGGTCGGGATCGCGCGATGGTTAACGCCTACCAACCCTTCCCCTAGGAGCATGCATGTAGTGCTTGGTTTTGATAACTTGTAGATTTTTGCAATAAGTATATGAGTTCTTTATGACTAACGTTGAGTCCATGGATTATTCGCACTCTCACCCTTCCACCATTGCTACTCTCTCTAGTATCGCGCAACTTTTGCCGGTACCATACACCCACCATATACCTTCCTCAAAACAGCCACCATACCTACCTATTATGGCATTTCCATAGCCATTCCGAGATATATTGCCATGCAACTTTCCACCGTTCCGTTTATTATGACATGCTCCATGATTGTCATATTGCTTTGCATGATCATGTAGTTGACATTGGATTTGTGGCAAAGCCACCCTTCATATTTTTTTCATACATTTCACTCTTGATTCATTGCACATCCCGGTACACCGCCGGAGGCATTCACATAGAGTGATATTTCTTGGAGCGTCTTGCATCGAGTTGTAATTCTTGAGTTGTAAGTAAATAAAAATGCGATGATCTTCACTATTAGAGCATTGTCCCAGTGAGGAAAGGATGATGGAGACTATGATTCCTCCACAAGTCGGGATGAGACTCCGGACGAAAAAAATAAAAAAAAATGAAAAAAAGAGGCCATAAAAAGGCCCAAAATAAAAAAATGAGAGAAAAAGAGAGAAGGGGCAATGCTACTATCATTTTCCACACTTGTCCTTGAAAGTAACACCATGATATTCATGATAGAGGGTCTCTTGTTTTGTCACTTTCATATACTAGTGGGAATTTTCATTATAGAACTTGGCTTGTATATTCAAATGATGGGCTTCCTCAAAATGCCCTAGGTCTTCATGAGCAAGCGAGTTGGATGCACACCCACTTAGTTTCTTTAGTTGAGCATTTGATGAAGATAGAGCATAGCCAGACTATAAGATTTTGTAGGGATAGCTTTCTTTGGCTATGCTATTTTTAGAAGACATGTTTACTTTGTTAGTATGCTTGAAGTATTATTATTTTTATGTCAATATTAAACCTTTGTCTTGGATCTTTTGGGTCTGAACATTCATGCCACAATAAAGAAAATTACATTGAAAATTATGTTAGGTAGCACTCCACATCAAAAATTCTGTTTTTATCATTTACCGACTCGAGGGCGAGCATGAATTAAGCTTGGGGATGCATGATACATCTCCAATGTATCTATAATTTTTTATTGTTCCATGGTATTATATTATCTATTTTGGATGTTTAATGGGCTTTAATATGCTCTTTTATATTATTTTTGGGACTAACCTATTAACCGAAAGCCGAGTGCCAAATGCTGTTTTTTTTTGCCTATTTCAGTGTTTCGTAAAAAAGGAATACCAAACAGATTCCAAACGGAATGAAACCTTCGCGATGATATTTCTTGGACCAAAAGCAATCCAAAAGACTTGGAATAGAAGTCTGGGCAGCCACGAGGCAGGAGCGCGCGCCCCCCACCCTCGTGGGCCGCAACCTTCTGTACCCGTGAGATCCCATCTTGGGGCCTTCTACGGCGCTCCGCCGGAGGGGGGTTCGATCACGGAGGGCTACTACATCAACACCATAGCCTCTCCGATGATGTGTGAGTAGTTTACCACAGACCTTCGGGTCCATAGTTATTAGCTAGATGGCTTCTTCTCTCTCTTTGGTTCTCAATACAAAGTTCTCCTCGATGTAATTCTTTTTGCGGTGTGTTTGTCGAGATCTGATGAATTGTTGGTTTATGATCAAGATTATCTAAGAACAATATTTGGTTCTTCTCTGAATTCTTATATGCATGATCTAATATCTTTGCAAGTCTCTTCGAATTATCAGTTTGGTTTGGCCTACTAGATTGATCTTTCTTGCAATGGGAGAAGTGCTTAGCTTTGGGTTCAATCTTGCGGTGCTCAATCCCAGTGACAGAAAGGGAACCGACACGTATTGTATTGTTGCCATCAAGGATAAAAAGATGGGTTTATATCATATTGCTTGAGTTTATCCCTCTACATCATGTCATCTTGCTTAAGGCGTTACTCCGTTCTTATGAACTTAATACTCTAGATGCATGCTGGATAGCGGTTGATGTGTGGAGTAATAGTAGTAGATGCAGAATTGTTCCAGTCTACTTGACACGGGCGTGATGCCTATGTTCATGATGATGCCTAGATATTCTCATAACTATGTGTTTTACTATCAATTGCTCGGCAGTAATTTGTTCATTCACCGTAATATATGCTATCATGAGAGAAGCCACAAGTGAAACCTATGGCCCCGGGTCTACTTTACATCATATAAGTTTCCGATCTATAATTCTAGTTTATTATTTATTTTGAAATCTTTATTTTCTAATCTATACAACAAAAATACCAAAATATTTATCTTATTATCTTTATCAGGTCTCACTTTTTCAAGTGGCCGTGAAGGGATTGAAAACCCCTTTATCGCGTTGGTTGCAAGGTTCTTGATTGTTTGTGCAGGTACTAGGTGATTTGCATGTAGTCTCCTACTGGATTGATACCTTGGTTCTCAAAAACTGAGGGAAATACTTAGGCTACTTTGCTGCATCACCCTTTCCTCTTCAAGGGAAAACCAATGCATGCTCAAGAGGTAGCAACTACCTTTAAAGGAGTGATTCCAGGCGTAGAAGCCCACTGCATGAGTTCATTAACATTGGAAATCGTATTCATTTCCCCCGATAACTTCCGAGGCGAAGAGTTAATCTTCGACATCGCTCCATTCCGAAGTGGCTATCATGCACTACTCGGAAGAATGGCCTTCGCTCGCTTTAATGCAGTCCCACATAATGTCTACCTAAAGCTCAAAATGCCTATACCATGTGGTGTTATCACGGTCAATGGAAACATGGAGCGTTCACTCCGTACGGAGGAAGACACTGCGACCCTAGCGGCCGAGGTCCAAAGCGGCTTATTCAGGCGGAATAGCTCATCAGTCGTCAAGACCACGGACACGGCTAAACGTGCCCGGTCCGCACTAGAATGCGGCAGCTCAGAAGAACCTGAGCTCGATTAGCAGTTGTGCCCCTGTCGACTGCCCCATAAGGTAGCAGCTTACGTACCTCACGTACACAACTATGCCCTTAAAATACCTTGGGCAGTGCTAGGGGCATACAGCATATCATTAGTCCATAGTTCAGCTCGACCCTATCCGTACTCTAAAATACATCTTATTTTTTCCAAGTTCATTTAAAAACCTGCATTGTTTACGGCCGTACTGGGTACTCTTTTCCAGAATCATGTTCTTTTTTTACAGGCGGCCATTATAACTCCCCTTCTCAAGGACACATTATAAAGGAGAAAAAATCGCAGACGTGCAGCAGGGCCGCTTGTTGAAATTTCCTTCTCTTAAATTCGGGCTCTGTGTAAACCTTTTTCCTCTTCTTTTTTTTCTCTCTTTTATTCGTTGGCATGTCAAATTACCAAGGCTGTTATCGCCATTATCTGTAACCTCACGGCTCGCCGTATTAAACGGGGCATAAAAGAAGCAGCTTGGTTCCAATTTGTTTGGGACGTTGTCTATTTTTCCACCAGTATTCTCCACCACGAAGTTAGATCGCCGCATATGCCCTAATACCCGGACTTAATACCAGGGGTTGTACTCAGCCTGGCACGCTTACAAAAAGTCTGAACACCTATAGGGAACTGTTCGGCGTCCCAGATATTGCGTTATATGCATTGGCTCCGAAACATATCTTTGGTCAATAGTTGGGTTGCCCAGCTCCTGTGCTTGCTACCTTGCGTTCCGCATTGTTCGGCTAAGGTAGTAAAGGAAGAACTACTACGATTGTACTTCTGGTTCGTACGGTCAAGTACCTCAATAGAGAAAGCCGAAAATTGACTGTCATGATGAGGCGAGAGCTGGTCAAGCGATTCGGCGACCTAGTGTTATACTATGATCGATAGGGATCCACTCCATGTTATACGAGGGGCTGATCTTCGCCCAACCGTGTGATAAAGCACTATAATTCGAAAAGCCTGGTACGCACCAGGGGCTGGTATTTAGCCTCACTAGTCAAGCTCCTATGGCTAAGTGAAAGCGATAAAGCCGCATAGTCTGGTTGCCTGGTTCGCTACGCAAACACCTCCTATACGGACCAAGACATTGGATAAAGAGTGTTCCTGCGTGCTACCGAACACCCGTGTAATATTTACATGGGGGCTGAAGCCGACGAATGGAAACTTTCAGATTTACATAAACAACTGCACAGGTGGGAAATGTCGCTCATTAATATAAAAGCGCAAAATTTATATACATCGGCACATTGGCTTAGTCCTTACAACCCGAACACAAATCACTCAAAGATTTTATCCTTTGAACATTGACCCTCTACAAGGCGGGCTCCTTCTAGGACATCGTCAAAGTACCTCTCTGGTTTGCGATGATCCTTGACTTCTGGAGGGCCATCAGTGGCTATTTCCACGGCCTTCATCTTCGCCCAATGCACCTTCACGTGGGCAAAGGCCATCCGAGCACCCTCTATGCAGGACGGGCGCTTAATAGCGTCGACCCACGGACTCACATCAACGAGACTCTTCACCAATCCAAAGTAACTACTCGGGATCGGATCAGCGGGCCATAGCCGGACTATCAAGTCCTTCATGACCGAACTCGTCATGTTGTGCAGCTCGACCAGCTGCTTCATTTGGTCATTGAGGGGCATCGGATGGTTGGGCGCAAGGAACTGTGACCAAAACAGCTTCTCGGTGTTGTTCCGCTCCTGAGCTCGAAAGTATTGGGCGGCGTCGGAGATTCTCCTCGGGAGATCCGCAAACACGCCTGGAGAATTCCACAATCGTGTCAGCCCAAGATACCTCTGACCTCCGAAGATGCTCTGCAAGAGAAAAACCTTACCAGTTGCTATTTGACGCACTTGTTTTATCTCCTCCTAAGCACCGCGCGACTCAATCCGCACCTTCTTGGCAGCATTAACTGCCGTAGCGAGTTCGGACGCTTGGTCTGAATTCGCCTTCTCTAAGGTGTCACATTTGCGAATTGCATCTTGAAGCTTGGCCTCGACTTCGGTCACTCGAGCCTCGTGTTGTTGACGCATGGCCTTTTCGGCCTCCAGGTCCGCAGCCGCTTTATTAGCGGCCACCTTGCTCGCTCTGGCCTCTTCTTTGGCCGCTGCAAACTCGCCCTTTAGAGCCTCGACCGCAGCTACGTCAGCTATATTTCACAAAAACGTATAACATATATTAGCTCATGTTCGGACATATAGTGCGTAAAATTTAGATTTTCTAAACCCACATATCTTGCGTTTCGTCAAAACGCTTGTTGACGCGGTCGAGATCTTCATCAACTAATTTAAGTTTCCGATTTAACTCAGAAATATCTGTGGCTCGGGCAGATGCCGCAACGGCGAAGGTTGTCCAAAGCACAAAGTACAGTTCAACTCTATCATATGCTAAATCATGGATGCTTTGTTTGATTCTGTTCGGAATCACACAAAGTATCAGGGGCTACTATATAGGAAAATGGTTGTGTACTCTTGGGAGTACGTACTCCCGCTCATCATATACCATATAGATGAATCTTTTATACCTCTTTATTATTTTTAATATACTTCATTAATAATTATTAGATAACCCAAAATAATTTTCATGAAAAAATTCATGCGAGTCTACATATTTTAAATGTTTACGTATATACTGATTTGTTTGTACGTAAAAAAGATATATTACAAAAAGTACGTCGCAGATAATATTTTTTCAACAAAACTCGTATTGGGGTATCTTAGAATATTTAATGAAGTATATTGAGAATGATAAAAATGTATAATTAATGCGTATATGAGGTATATTGAGGATGGGAGTACATACTCCCAGGAGTACAAAAGAGGAGTCATATATATATAATAAAATAAAAGTTTTCTTTAAAGAACATTACATCGCATACCTCAAAGCCTGTTAGTAGGCCGTTGAAGGCTTCGGTGAGACCGCTTTTGACGGGCTGAATTTTCTCAATGACCGCACTCATGAGAGTGCGGTGTTCCTCCATGACGGAAGCACTTTGTAGTGCTCCCTCCAGAGTGTTCGGCGCCTCCGGATTGACGGTAGGCACCGCAGGAGCAGTTTCTCCCTTCCCCATTACGGGGGGCTGGTCCCTTGATGTCGGAGCCGCACTGGACTCCAGAACAGTGTTCGGCGGGGCCCGGGATTGTTTGGGCCCCCCGTCTTCGGTCGCCATGGGGATCTCTCCCCCCTAGTTGACCGCGGTCGCCCTTTCGTCCGCCCCACTCCCACCTACTAGAACAGGGGGGGTTTGTAGAGAGGATACCTCGGTATCTCCCACGATGGGCGATGAGCCCCGCGGAGGTGTATTGCTCTCCGTCTCTCCGGACGCTAGAGAGTTACCCGAGGACAGTGAAGCCACGGGGATGTCGTGAGGAGGGCTACATAAAGGTAAAATAAATATTAGATGCTGCAAAGGAAAAATATCCGAATATAAGCAGTTTAAATACTTACGATTCGGCCGGGGGCTTGATCCTGGGCTGAACCCGATAGCTGTGTTCGGACGATGAGTCCGAACTCACGGGAAGAGTTAGCTTCTTCTTGGGCACAGCCTTGCCTGCATCAGCAGGGGCCGCTCTTTTTCTCCCCTTGGCCGGGACGGGGGAGTCTTCTTCTTATTCCTCCTCCTCTTCCTCTTCGGGAGAGAGTTGGGAGCCTATTTCCTTGGACCTTGTGTCCGCAGGGCCAGCAGGGCGGGGGTCGGTCTTGACCTCCTTGCCCTTCGTCTTAGCCTTCTTCTTCCGTGCCGGAATCAACATCGCCGTCACCCGAGGCGTTTTTGAGTCTTCTCGTAGGGGAGCCAGACACTTGATCCGCTCTGCCTTTTTCGTCCAGGCATGGATTGAACGCAAAAACTCCAACTCCTATTATAATTAAAGCAAGGAAAGAATATATGTTCGGCAGAAATCTCAATTACCTCTGATGCAGGGAGCACATTACTCAAGCCCGTGTCCTCAGTCTCCGCCGGCCACCCTTTCTGGGCCTTGAAGAGGTGTTTCCAGATGTCTTTGTGCGTAGAGCCGAAGAGGTGCTTCAAGGGCCGGGACCCTTCCGGATTAAACTCCCATAGACAGGAATTCCGGCGTTGGCGGGGGAGGACGAGACGGGCAAGCATTACCTGGACCACGTTAGTGAGTTGGGTGCCCTTGGAGATCATGTCAGAGATGCGTTTCTGGAGGGCTAGCAACTCCGCCCGAGACCCCCATTTTGGACTTTATCGGTCCAGGAGGTTAGCCTCTCCCGGGTCCAGATCTGAATGGAGGAGCTGCCGCCCACTTGGTGTCGTGGGGCTCAGTGATGTAAAACCACTCCTGCTGCCAAATTTTGTTCGTCTCCACGAACACCCCCTTTGGTGAGATGGCGTTGGGGAGTTTTCTTATCATAGCACCTCCGCACTCAGCATGCTGCCCGTCGACCACCTTCGGCTTCAAATTGAAGGTGTT
>LR738710.1:452167985-452191275 GCA_902687465.1 Secale cereale | reverse complement strand
GGGGGGGGGGACTCGGAGGAATGCTACACATATCACTATGAAAGCGGATATGTGAAGAATTGAATTCGGGGCTAGATCATGGAAATCTAACCCGTATAAAAACAGGAGCCCATGTACAAAGGGGTGGAGAGGAAATCCCAGCCCCCAAATGAAGTGCGGGAGGAATACAACCCTCTCACCCGCTTTAGGGACGGGGATCACTTGGTCCTTCTCGGGGACTCGATGCACCACATCGTTAGCGAGATAGCACGCGCTTCGGAGGCTCTTCACGGTCTTCTCTGTGACTGAAGATGCCTCCCACTTGCCTTTGGAGCCAGAGCCAGCCATTGCTGGAGACGACGGCGATGGTGGAGGATTTGAGGATTGAGGGCGGAAGAGATGTGGGCGCTGGGGGCTGAGGAGATTGGAGAGCTAGGGCTTGAGGAGAGCGTGCGGATAAAGGGTAAAACTTTGGGTCCTTTTATAAGTGGTGAATGGTAAACACCCCCCACACCAGCCGTAAACCTCGTCGGTTCCCAACGAGGTCGTGCGTAAGGCACGGTTAAGATGCTCACGTCACGTTGATAAGGATCTGGTAATAAGCGGGCAGATCTCTGTTTTGACAAGACGTGCCAGTGACGCTATACCTCGAAACGCGAAACCAGAGCCAAGAAAATGGTTCGATATGTGTTAAAGGCATAGAGTGACGCTTCGTTGAAAGGTTGTCAGTAAAGACACGGTACCCATTTTTCGATACCTTGCCTTCAAGGCTAAGGGTTGTACTAACCATGCAGAGCCGGACACGGTACCTTTTGTAGGGAATATTTCTTCAATATGTTTGGGAGGAGGAACCCGCCTTGCAATGTCGAAGACAGTGCGTCAGCCGAACTCGTCGTCATCGAAGACTGGTTCAGGGGCTACCGAGGGAGTCATGGATTAAGGGCTCCTTAGGTGACCGGATTATTCATTATGGGACTGGCGGGCCGTAAAGATTATCGATGAAGACTATCTCTCGTATCCGGATATGACTCCCCATGTGTAAAATAGCAAGTTTAGAGTCCGGGTGTAATACTTTCCTTCCTCTGCAAGGTGATCATGTACAAACCCTAGGTCCCTCTGGTGCATATATAAACCGGAGAGTATAGTCCGTAGATACGACGGCTGAATCATAACAATCACATAGGCTAGACTTTTAGGGTTTAGCCATTACAATCTCGAGGTAGATCAACTCTTGTAACCCATATTCATCAAGATCAATCAAGCAGGAAGTAGGGTTTTACCTCGATCGAGAGGGCCTGAACATGGGTAAACATCGTGTCCCCTGTCTCATGTTACCATTGATCCTCAGACGCATAGATCGGGACCCCCTACCCGAGATCTGTCGGTTTTGACACCGACAATGATGACAAAGTTAATTTCTACCAAGCTAAAGAGAAAAACATAAGCAAGATCAGGAAGGAAGAGAAATTGCATAGACATGCTCTTCCAAGGAAAATTGCATTGTGCAGAACAAGGGATGAAGTGCATGAGATGAACTTTAAAAACCCTGGCCAGATCATTGATTGGCTAGTTAGGCAACCATCATCGCCGATAGCTAGTCGAGCTTCTCGTTGGACTTGGGTCAATGAAAGAATTGATGTCATATGTCGCAACCCGGGGCCATACGAGAAAGATGTCGTGTTGATGGATGAATAAAGGGGGTTGAACCACATTATGTCGTAGTGTCATGTGGACTATAATGGCATGTGCCCTTACCATTTATGTAACCTATATCATTTGAACTTATGCCATGTAAGCTATGTCATTTGAAGTCGATCTTATGTTATGTACTTTATGTCATTTGAACCCATGATAACTTTGTGTCTTAGATCATTATAAAAAAGCTATGTTTTGTGTTTGTCTTATATCATTTGATTTAAGTTTTGTTATGTTGAACTTTCTGTAGCATGGAAAAAAAGACCCCAGTGGTGTAGATAGCATACGAGAAGTGTTAAGGAGAACGACGCCGTAGGATGATGAATGAGCTTCAAAAATGGATTAAGAGTTGTGAAGAGGCAAACGCAGTTATGAGGGATTTCAACAAGTATGTGTTTGGTGACTTCCCTGAAGAGATCGAGAAAGAAAAATGGTAGATAGTTCAGGAGTTGCAGGAGAAGGAAGATGAGTGTAGATGGACTTTGACAATGGAGATAGCGTTCCCCGTAAGCATTGATGAGTTTAGGGAGCTGGACATGGCAGAGCCAGGGCAGATAATTGGATGGGCAATCAACCAAGGAGTATCAGAGAATCCAAACCGACGTGCTAGATGGGCCTGGTTCCGCGAGGAAGAGGGTTCGGTGATCCATTGGGCGGGTTCGTCCGAGTATCGACCGAAGCCTAATCCAGAGCGTGATGCAACGGTGGAACGTATTAAGGTGATTAGAGACTACTTCCCGGCTTATAAGGGTTAGGTATCCTTTCCGGGTAGATGTCATTTGAGACCGTTTAGTTGCCATTTTTCGGTGTAGAACACTTGTCATTTGAACCAATGCTCTAAGTCATTTGGTAGATGGATCTTAATGTAATTAACTTCATGTTATTTACGCATTTTCCGTGGTATTTGATCATGTCGATTGAATGTTTGTCGGAATGGATCAATGCTAAAAAGAAAGGCAAAGCCAAAGGCAAAGTGCTAAAGAGGAAAGGAAAAAGACATAGGCAAAGTGCTAACAAGAAAAGGCAAATGCAAAGTGACTGCAACTCTACCGCCGTGGCCCCGGCGGTAGGGTGGCCAACCCTACCGCTGAAAGCGCCCAATTTTTCGTCATAGTACACTTTCCCACCCTACCGCCGAGGTCTTTGGCAGTAGGGTGGCAAACCTTACCGCAGATTTTGGGCGATATTCCGTGCCAATACATTTGCCACCCTACCGCCAAGGTCTGCGGCGGTAGGGTGGCCAACCCTATCGCGGTTAGAAACGGCACACTCGTCACAGTATTGTGGTCGACCCTACCGCCGTACACCCCGGCGGTAGGGTTGTGAACCTTACCGCCGTACACCATAGATGTAAGTTGTAGAAACAGAGCAAACTATGTTTTTATAGCTTATGATGAAACCACACAACAACAAATAATCAAAGCAATACTTCAAAGTCATGAAAAAATAGGCTAATACAGCATGTAGTTCACGATCTGCAAATTAAGTACATAGTTCATCACACAATATTGAATTGAGGACATAGTTAATGACAAGTCTTGAAATAAAAGACATAGTTCATGACATCTTGCACGATACATCCTTATTGGGTCACACGAGGCCATTTTCCTTTCTTGTTGCGCGCCTCATTCTCCTCTTGGGCTTCACGAGCCCTTGCAGGCTTTCTTGCCCTCTATTCTTCATGAGCAATCTTCTCTTTGTGTGCCCTCTCCTCCTCACGCTTCTTTCGCTCTATCTTCTCCTTTTGGCGAAGCTCTTCATCCAAACCTCTCTGAAATGCTTCTTCAAACAGTTGTTGCCTCCTTAGACAATCTCGATGTTGGTCTTTTTCAACATCAACTGGCACATCTTGATTTATCCATGTGAAGTACTTGCAAAGTGGAGGAGGCGACTATGCAGGATGAACAAATTTGGTTGTTAGTAAAAATGGGTTCAAGTTGAAGCAACGTTACGAATACTCTTTGAACTTGAACAACATACCGGAGGTACATCATAGGCGTGAGTTGGGCGAGGACGTTCATATGCATAGTTGGGACAAACAAAAAATCTTCTTCCTTTGGTCCATGATTTCTTGTGGTCGGTGGATACCTTCACCTTACACATGTCTACACACCAGCATGATGGAGTCTTCATATCTTCTTCCTCTACCTTGTCCAACTTGGCCCCTACCCACTTGTCTGGCATGTCCTCACGGTCAGCACGCGGAGGCCTCGTCATGGAACCGGATGAAGCGTTGCCTATGAAGAAAAAATTGGTTGTTAGTAAATTAAATAAACACGTGTACATATGAAGTCAACAAAAATAATAACCATTCATATTATTTCAACCATCTGGGTTAAGCAAAATGTCGATGGACCTTCCTCTATCAACCCTTCGCATCCTACGAGCATGACCACCGGCTCCTCTAAGATTCGACTGTCGCCCGCGCCCACCAATAGTGCCTCCTCGTCCAGTTCCTCTAAGATTCGACCGTCCTCCACGTCCACCACTCCTACCTCCTCGTGTGCCACCGGAACCTCCTATTCGGCCACCCGTTTGGCTAGTGGGAGTGTTGTCATCAGTCTGTGGCCGTTTGGTGCATTTTCTAACATTGTGACCCGGCTCGTTGCATTGACCACAAATGTTGATGTCCGGTGCTTCCATGAAATGGCCGCTACCGAATTGTTTCATTCCGGTGTATCTAGCTAGATCATCCATGTCACTCCTAAACCTCTTCTTTCTTCTTCTTCCCTTTGTAGGCACCATGAGTTCGGGGTCGGGAATGATGTGTGGCCCATCATACTCAGGCCAATGTGACTGGTCGAGGAAGGGACTGAATTGAGGCGCCCATGTCAACCTCATTTGTTCCAATGTGAACTTATGCAACCGCACGGTGGTTCCATCGGATACGTTCAAGTTTCTCGCCCTTGCCGCGATCATCACGTGTGAGCAAGGCCAATGATACTTGTGAGGTCTCTCACACTGATACCACCGGTTCTTGAGGCGCACCTCGTACGCAACCCCACCATACATCATGTCGTCCCTTGTTGTCCCACCCGGCTCATCGACTTGGTAAATCATTTCTTTTTCATTGAAACTAACGGTTTGTTGACGAGAGGACTTGCACGCTTGATGCTTCAACCAATCCTCAACTTTGAAGGGGAAATCCATCTTTTCACCTATCCATTCGGCGTTGACTTCTGAATGCCTCAGAAAATACTCGTTGAGCTTGAAGAAAGTATATTTCACTATTGCAGTCCCCGGCAAGGAACGAAGACCCTTAAGCACATTGTTGGAGCATTCCACCATGTTACTTGTCATGTCTCCGTATCGGAAACCTCCTTCGTCATAAGCACGTGACCACTTATGCTTCTCCAGAAGATGCCTTGTCAAGAATTCTCTCCCTCCTTTGTTCTTCACCAACGCCTTGAATGGTTGGTCATAGCGTCTTTGGAATGTGTCGGTGTTGAATGCCACACAAACATGGGTAAGATCCTTGCAAAACTCCTTACTCTTGCATGCCCGATAAAAGTTGCCATGAAATTCCTCATGCACCAACGGTGTTTGAGTTTTGGATAGCCTGGAATGTCAACTTCTATTGCTTTGAGAATCCCATGATGGCGATCCGATATGATGCACACCTCTCTTTTGTTGCTAATCACCTTCGTCCTCACATGATCCATAAATCACTCCCAATTATCATCATGCTCGGAAGGCACCAACGCAAATGCCACTAGCAACACGATGTCATTAGAAGAGTGGGCCATTGCCACCATCAATTTGCCCTTATAATTGCTGGTCAAGAATGCGCCATCAATTTTCAAGACGGGGCGGCAATGGGCAAATGCCTCAATGCATTGCCCAAAGCTCCAAAAAGCTCGATGAAACACTCCCTCAATTGACTCGACCCTATGGCACATGCCCGGGTTCCGATGAGCAATGCCTCCCAACATTCTCAGAAGAATATTGTGCGCAGCGGCATAATCACCATGCAACATCCTTATAGTGTTTGCCTTGGCCATCCACACCTTTCCATACTTGACCTCGTACCCGAATCATTCGAAAACCAAACTCATGAGTAACTTCACCTTTACGGTTGGATCATGGGATATCTCATTCAACAATTTGTAGCCTAGATACCCAGACGTGAGTTGACAGTGTCCTTTGCTTCGATCCGCTTTGTCCGGCAGTATGCACTCATGGGTGGCCACATAACTCTTCAACTCCCATTGCCCGGTTTTGTCGATCTTTCTTCCATAGACCTTTCGTGGGAAACCTTCTTTGTCACATTTGATGGTATAGCGTACATTTTGGTTGGAATGACCAACAACAAACAGCCTATGGTCCCGGATGGGGTAGTCACTCAACCATATCTTGAATTCTTGAAAACAACCAAACTTGATCCCTTTCTTCAAATGAGCATTCTCGTCCTCACCCGGTGGCCTTGGATCACCCATCCTCGGGCAAGTTGATGGTTCCACCAAACACAACCTTATGCCGCCATCAACAACGGCCTTGTCGGCAAGACTAAGATCACGAAACAAAGAGGGTCCCCTTTCCTTGCCATCGACCTTCTTGTAGACTTGATTTTCTTGAGCCATGAATCCATATTCGTCCTATTCTTCCGGCGAACTCTCACCATCCGGCTCATACATACACATATGGCTATAAGGGAGGCTACGGTCCATGTCTTGTTGATGCAAAATGACATCCAAGTCACCAACGGAATTGTAATGAATCTCTTCTCGTTCTGCATACACATCATCTTTAACAATAGCATCTTCATCCACATGAGCAATGGCATCTTCATCAACATGAACACTGGCATGTTCACCAACATGAGCAATGACCTCATCTCGAACAACTATGGCTCTAGCATTGAGGTCCTCTTCATTTGGTTGGCTAGTTGGTGGTTGGCTACAAGCATTGTGGTCATACACAACGACACCATCATGTATTGGGGAGGACAAATTCCGGTTCAATTCAAGTAATAGCCGAGGATCTTCAACCTTCTTGGCAAATAACTCAAGTGACTTGTCTTGTGATTTCTCAACTTTATCATTATACACATTCCAATACAATTGAGAGGTGATGGGCATACTCTTTAATCGGGACTTTACTCTCACTCCTGCATCATACCTCCCAATAAGCTTGACCTCATCACTTGTGTTAATCCAATTGAGTACGCTTCTCACTTTTACGACAATGTCATCATAGCTCGGGCTTGTGTCAAAAACCATGGCCTCCTCCCCTTCATTGCCATTTCCATTCATAAAAGCCACCTTGTCCAAATAATGCACAATCACTAGTTTATCCATCTAAAAACAATGGAAAAACATTGAGTCATCCTTGGCCGGCCATTTCATATAGATGAACTACCTAAAATATGCATACTATGAATCAAACCGCTAGTATACCTTAATCATAGCATTAACCCAAACCCTATCCCTAATCATAGCATTAAATAAACCACTAACCCTTACACAAAATTTAGCTTCCAGCAAAAAGATTGACACAAAATACTTAGGCAAACCATAAATGCATCATAAATGCTTCATAAATGCAAGAAGTTGAGGTGCACCTAGGGTTTGCAAAACTAGTTGATTCCAATCAAATTAGGTGATTCCAACCAATCAAATGAAGGGGGGTGGAAGAGGTACCTTGAGTGATGCAAATACTTCGGATTCACTGGACAAATCTCAAACAATAGAGGGGGATCTAGTGGGTGCTTTGGTGGGGGAGAAGAGGAGGGAAGAGAGAGTGAGCTCGGGGAAGAAGATGAGTGGAGTGGATGGGTGGTGGGTGGGCCCCACCACCTTATCCACCGTGCGACCCTACCGCCGAGGTCCCCGGCGGTAGGGTGTGTGGACCTACCGACGTGCCCTCGAACGGTAGGCCCTCTGCCACGTAAGCAGCCACAGTTAACGGTTTGACGGCCAGCAGCACCCTATCGCCGAGAGGTGCGGCGGTAAGCTGTGCAAAGCTACCGTCGGTCTCCTTAACGGTAACAAAAGGGTCGGATTTTAAAAAGAATGCAAATCGAGATCACATCCTGCTAAGGTAGAGAAAAATGATCAAATCACGAACCACCTGTGAGGGGAGCTTGTTGGATCCACGGCCAATGGATGGTACTAGTACCAACTTTTTTTTTTTTTTTGAATCACTAGTACCAACATTATTGGTGTGGTACGTGCGGCGTGGGTTGGATCCAGCCTCACCTGACGCCAATCGATTCAGCCCCCACACCGCTCAACGTAAGAAGCAGCAATGTGACGTGGCCTCGGGAGTCGCGCGCCAGCGTTACGTGGCTAAACACAGGCGAGAAGTTGCTCTGCGGCCCCGAGCAGGTCTGCAAGCTTGGAGCGCATGCACGCTGCCACGTACTTCTACTGCTACCACTAGTGTCTAGCTAGGCCCCCCGTACCATACGTGCTCCGCTCCACGCCTTCACCCATCGAATACTAGCAGATGACCCTAAAAAAAGAATACTAGCAGATGAAATGAGGTGCACTCGTTTAAAATAATCTAAACAAAGTCAACAATATCAGCACTCCTCCCTGAACATGAAGCTGATTAGGTCAACCCCACCGCGCGACATTAAAAGGACATCCGCTTTACCCTGATTATGTCCGTTTGGGTAGAGCGATGGATCGTGTCCGGGCAGTTTCTGAGATGCGGTGGCCGTGCGTCCAACGTGCGGACGCATCCCGATCGCATCCTGTCCGCGTGCATTTATCTTTGCATGTTCATATTTTTTTTCTCATTCATTTTTTGGTACATAAAAATATATCATCAAATTTTGACTAGAAAAATAAGATCAAAGAAAATAAGAACCACAAGAGTACATTTTAGAAGATATACAACTTCTCTAACTCCTCCCTTAAGCTGGGTTAGTGTCTTCTCGATGCACTCATTGTTGATCTGAGAGGAGTCTCGATCTTGCGTGTTTCTTTCTTCTTCGAGAAAGAAGCAGAGGTTGCTTCCTCGCATCTACTCTCATCTTTAGCCTCTATTCTACCAACATACTACCTCCTTTCCGGTTTATAAGGCTTGCACGTATATTTCGATTAAAAAATAAACCAACGTAATACAAGTTATCCGTCACAAAAAATATATCATTAGAATCTTCAGATCTTCTACTTTCTAATGATGTAATTTTTAGACTATACAACCTATTTTATGTTGGTTAAATTATAGACCTAGGGATACGCGCAAGCCTTATAAACCGGAAAAGAGGCACAACTAGTCAAATTGCGTGCTATCGATATATCGATATACTCTTCTTCTCAATACCAAAACTTGCATCCATGCTACGCAATAAAATTTTAAGTTAGCACAACTAGTCAAATCCGAGAGCACAACCAAAGCTAACAATAGCACATACCTCATCGTTTAAGCACTTGATGAACATCCATCCGGGATGTTCCGGCGTTGTAGACGCGCGGCGCACGACCTTCTTTGG
Organism: Secale cereale; assembly: GCA_902687465.1. Classification (NCBI taxonomy): domain Eukaryota; kingdom Viridiplantae; phylum Streptophyta; class Magnoliopsida; order Poales; family Poaceae; genus Secale; species Secale cereale. The sequence continues at coordinate 452,182,160 of LR738710.1, read as the reverse complement.
GCAGTCGTCGCACTTAATGAGTGGCTAGAGAAGGAGCCATTGCCTGCATGCGGCCTTGCGGCCTTGCCAGGGCCTTCCGACCGGGTGCCCGGCCAGTCCATGACGTGGCACGGTCTCCCGCAGCCGGGCGAGCTCAAGACCAACCGGATCCATCCCAAATCCGGCCGACGGGTGCGCAAATGAGGTGGTCGGGGTTGGGTAGCTCGGGGGCGCAGAGGGGAGGGGGCTGGGCGAGCGCGCGTCCGAGCTGCACAGCTGCCATGGCAGCGGCGACGACGGCGGCGGCGAGGGAAAGAGTGTGATAGAGTGGAGGGGAAACTGACAGCGGGGCCCGCCAGTCAGGGGCTGACGTGGCAGCTTCTTTCACAGGAAAACCAAGACGAAGTTGATGCTTAAACTTTTTCATACTATACAGTACGAACGTTTTTGTTGCTGGACAACTGTTTCATTTTTATTTTTGTTTCGTATTTCTTTGATCTTTTAAGACACGTCCCGGCCTTCTTCCAGTTTTCCTTTTTTTAACTTTTGCGCATCTCTTTTATATATAGGTTTTGTAATAAATGATGTACATTATTTTAATACTTTCGACATTTTTAAAATTTACACCGAACTTTTTACTATGCAGCATTTTTTTCAGATATTGTATATTAAAAAAAAGCGATGTATATAACAAAATTGTTCATCCTATATGATACAATAGTATTCAGTGTGTATTTACATCTTTGTGCCGATAGTACAAGAGTACATACATCTTTTATAATACTCTATTTTCCTATGGGAAAGTATACACACTATCTTTCAATTGAAGAGTGTATACTATCTGGTGTGAGAAAGTATATACTGCATTTTCATCAGTTTATAGGAGAAAATATACTCCCTCCATCCCATAATATACCCCCTTCTTTTATGTGAGCGTGTGTGCTACATCATAAGTGAATGCGTACATACTTCATTTTCATGAGTATATCCTGCATTATTTTTAAAGAACTATATTTTTTTTTTCATGGTAATACATGTCTCATTCATATCATAAAGAACGAAGTACAAGTCACGTAAAGATCGACATGACAAAACTGAAAGGATAGCAGAACATCTCTGAGCTTGACACCAACGCCCGTCACCTGCCTCCGGCACCACCACAGCAGGCACCGAAGAAAAGAATGACGAATCACCTCCTCACCCGAGCTCGACGCGGCTCCATCGCTGATATGCAGCTTTGCGGACCTCCAAGGTGGCTCACCAAAAGTGAAACCCTTACCGTTGAACGAATCAGACCGGGGCAACACCCCGGACACGCCATCGAACTCCAGATCTGGCACCCCACTACGACTAAAACGCCGAAGGAGGAAACCATAACTGCCATCCACCAACCACGAGCCCAACACATGCTCCGTCTTCCAGATGTCGTCGATGCAGACCACAATCTGCATCCGCTCCTGGACTACCTCCCAAGCTCCGCGCCAACGCTGGAGCAAACGCCGTCGCAACGGCGGAGCCCGATGACACAAGTCCACCACGAGGATGCCGCCGCCGCCACGCCATCCTTACTTGAACAAACTGGTTTCCAAATCCATCCCCAACCATAAGACCGATGGCCTCGTCAGGGAAGGATCCGAAGAATTTTTATTTAACATTGTCATCATCGCCGGCGAAGCAAAGACGATGAACAACATAAAAAACTAGACTACGAGAGAGTAAAAGCAATCCGCACGCGTGGGTCCGGCGACCCCCTCACCACCGACGACCAAGGTCGCCGGCGGAGGGGAGCCACCGGAGCGCGGCGTTGGAAGATCGGCCTCCCCTGGCGGCGGCTAGGGTTCCAGCCGCCAGGGAGGAGAGGAAAGCAGATGGGTTCTGCGCAACGATACGGATGCCTGAAGAACTTTATACTAGTATATTATTGTGAGGATGTACAATTCTTTATTTTATGCGAGAGTATATACCACAGGATTTCTGATGAAGTAAATACTTCGTTTTACATATAAAATATGTTCATCTAAATTTAAAAAAGGTGTTCATATATTATAGTTCAGTATAAATAATTTTCAGTGTGTATAACAAATTGTTCGTATATTATACAATAGTTCTCAGTCTGTATTTATAAAATAATTTCAGTGTGTATTTAAAAAAATATCGCATAATAAATAGTTTAGTATAAATTTAAAATATGTCGAGTACTGAGAAAACGTTCACCATTTATTACAAAACCTATATATAAAAGTGATGCGCAAAAAATTAAAAAAAGAAAACCGGAAGAAGGCCAGTACGTATCTTAAAAGATAAAAGAAATACGAAACAAAAAAACGCATTAAAAAAACGAAACAGTTGTTCAGCAACAAAACTGGTTTCTAAAGAATACTCCCTCTGTAAACTAATATAAGAGCGTTTAGATCACTACTTTAGTATTTTAAACGTTCTTATATTAGTTTACGGAGGGAGTAGTATATAAACGTTTAAGCATCAACTGTACCTGACGCAGTGGTGTAGCGTAGTGGCCACCTCGGCTTTCCCTCGGCCAGCGAGTCGCGGGTTCGATTCCTAACGGGCGCGGGTAATTTTGTTTTGAGTTTTTTCCGCAAACGAGGCCCTCTGTGTGATTAAATATAAACAGAGGGTTTTTCTGTGAAAGAAGATGCCACGTCAGCCCCTGACAGGTGGGCTCCGCTGTCAGTTTCCCCGTCAATACGTGTTTATACGTCGTTTAGTCCGTTCTGCAACGCCTCGTCCCAAAGTTAATACTGACACGTAAAAATTACTAAACTTGATACCAATCTACTTCAAATGCCTCAATTGTGATACTTCTGTGTAATTAACTCTGCACCATTGCTACCCGCGTCGCTGGCTTGCCCTAGCGCAACAGTTGTTTGGTCCTCCTGATTTCACTGCTGGCCACATTATTGTTATGTGGCACATGTTTTTCGTTCTGGATCCTGGCCCGATAGTTCCGGACAAAGTTTATGCGTAGCGTCGCGGCAGTGCACCATCATGTGATCCCGGCAGAGACACGTCCCGCTTGTACTGTGCAGGGTTGGATTGATTAATGGCACGGTCGATCTGGTAGGTCATTTTCTTTTTTCGTGTGCGTGTCCATTTGTATGCATGGATAGAAAAAGGACATCCAGTATACTACTCCTCCTAAATAAAGCAAAAAAAAGGTAATAATATAAGGAAAGCGCAATTTTCAGTTGAGCCGATCATACGGGGCAACGCACCCTCCAAGAGCACACGACCTGTACCGTCCTACGCCTTTGACCACGTGATGCTAACGCACGACTAGGGGAGTACGACGCAACGCTTGCGATTATATGGCTTTGCGATGTACTCCCTTCGTTTCTAAATATAAGTCTTTGTAGGAATTCCATTATGGACTACATACGAAGCAAAATGAGTGAATCTACACTTTAAAATGCATCTATATACATCCGTATGTGGTTTATAGTGAAATTTCTACAAAGACTTATATTTAGGAACGGAGGGAGTACTCCCTTCGTTTCTAAATATAAGTCTTTGTAGGAATTCCACTATGGACTACATACGAAGCAAAATAAATGAATCTACACTTTAAAATGCATCTATATACATCCGTATGTGGTTTATAGTGAAATTTCTACAAAGACTTATATTTAGGAACGGAGGGAGTAATACTACTCTATTGATGCGTTTCCGTCCCGAGGAAACAAACCCCACGAAATTACTACCAGGTGGAGTAGCCACAGCCACTGTCTGCCGCTAGCTAAACGCACATGAGTTTCCGCAAAACCGCTTTTGACTTTTGACACACCGACGCCCCACTGCTTTTCCACCTTTTCCCATTATTATTGGTGGCGTTCAGTTCAACAGTCCAAATTACTCTTATATACTCCCTCTATTTCTAAATGTAGTGCTCATAGAAAATTTCAGAAGTCAAACTCCACCTACTTTGACTACATTTATAGATGACAAATATCTACATCTATGATACTCCGTATTAAGTAAATATTATTAGATACATCATTAAGCATATAATATTCATATAATATTTATTTGCTATTAACTTTGTTGATAGTTTTCACACTAAACTTGGTTAAAACTAAACAATGTTTGACTTCTAAGAAATTTTATGGGCCCTACATTTAGGAATACAGGGAGTACTATGTACCGACTTCGTGAAACCGAGTGTTATATTTTGGCCAATTCAACAAGAAACATTCATTTCGTCAACTACAGTCAGTAGTGCGTGTACTACGGGTGTTTGATGCATGCATGAGAGTTGTATGTGGTTGATGCCGCGTTATGTTAGCATGCTATCACTCGATTTATTAGGATTGTCACGCAAATGAATAAAATATGCTACTCGTCGGCTGATTTTGTACTTCACATGTACACATCAGGACAACCGCATACATGTATGCGTCATTTCTTAATGCACTTTGAGCAAGAGCTCCGCATTACTATTGAATAGTGTGCATTGTATCATAGATGGGAATTATCAGTGCACTTATTGTGGTTACTCTTTTTTTCTTAACCATACGAGTGACAACGGAAGTTACACTTACATCGGATTGTCCGAATATAGTTGGGCTATCCCATTGAAGAAGTAGTCATTTCTTGTTGTCCGAATTACTCATGAAATCAAAATTCCAATTACCAAAAAGAGAGGCGGTGGGAGTGGGAGTGGGCACTTAAAATGATCTAGATCCAAGAATGCTTTGCAAGCGCACAGGAAAAGTTGGTGTGTGGTTTCCAACACATGAATCCCACAAAGCACACAAGTGTAGTTCGTGAAAAAAAGTTTCCTGTAAATAGTTCTCTTGTGTTTGATATGTTGTTTAGAAGAAGCTAGAAATTGAGTTTGTGTTTAGCTTGACAACTAGTCCTCAAGAACCATTTTATTGACTCTAATGGAGAAAATATGGGTCTGAAGAAACTGAAAAAGCAATGATTTCCTGGGAGACAGTTTGTAAACCTAAGTCTCGTGGTGGATTAGGGAGTGGTAGATATTCAACTGCACAATAAGAGCCTGTTCGTTAGAGCTCCAGATCCTCATTTTACAGCTCCCTGCTCCTGATCCTCCGAGAATCCACTCCCATGAGGATCTGGATCAGCTTTACAAAAGTGTTCGGCTATCAGTTGGCTCCTAAAACACTGAATTGTCGGTTTAGGAATAAATAGACCATACTACCCTTGATTGTGATACTTTTTTTACCTCTGCATATACGTCTCGCATACCATGACATGTTATGAACATTAACATATTATATAGGAATAGGAATATTGTATGGAGCGTTAGTTAACAATTCATTTTGAGCTTTTCTGAGGCATGATTGCACGTTGATTGCAGTATGAACCATCACATGTGTATGCTACGTGTGGTCCCATGATTATCACACAATAACAAAGTGGTGTATGTATATACAATATACGTTATATGCGTAGCAATTTTTCCAAGTATATATAATGAACATGATCAATCTAAATAGATGAAATAAAATGTTCTACCGATAGTTGTCTCGGAACAAAAAATAGTATGACATAGAAAATATTCACAACATCTAGCTCGTAGATTCAGCAATTGCCTTTGCAAGGTCATCATGGAACTTATCCATTGACCTATCACTCATGCTTGATGTTGATGAGTCTGATGCATCTTGAGAAATAATATATTTCCTATACCTCGTCGGTATTGTCGGAACATAGTTAGGATTCCGATCAAATCTACGAAAATGTGTATCAGTCATACCATGCTCCCTTATAAAATTGTGCAAAGCCATGGTTGCTGCAACAATCATCTTTTGCTTGTACAATGGGTATCTTGGCATCTTGAGAAGAATTCGCCATTTCATCTTCCATACGCCAAAAGTTACCTCAATGACATTCCAAATACTTAAGTGCAGATGGTTAAATTTTTCTTTCTCACCACTAGGAGCAACACCTCTTCCGAGGTCAGGAACGTGATATCTTTGGCCCTTAAATGGTGACAAATAGCATGGACGATTTGGATAGCCAACATCAACGAGATATTTTTTCCTGAAATATAGATGTATAAGTCACACCAACATGAAATAGATGCAATAATACACAATCTGATATGAACATGAAGTAGAAAAATACCTTCCGGAGGATGCAGAAAGACATCTTTATCCGCGTCTAATGCATGATAAAGCACACTAGTATCATGCATAGCACCTGGTTGGCCAATAGACGCATATGTGAAGCGCATGTCAAAATCACATACAACCATCACATTTTGAGTTGTACTACCTGATCTTCCAATATATCTAATGACATTCTTAGGCTTAACAGTTGCACGTATGTGGGTTCCATCAATAGCTCCAATGCAGTCTTTGAAATGTGGCCACATCTTCCTATCATTTCTGATTCTACCATGAACAATAGAGAAGTTTGGATCTTTTGGTCACACAAAATCTTTAGACATCTTTACCAAGCTGCGAAGAACAAGATCAAACTTTCTACTGATTGTGTCACCGGAATGCTTAAATCAATTTTGCGCTCCCGATTTGAGTGACATCCACCACATATGTACAAGAAGAGTGCTAAAGCTTCAAAAGTACTCATATGCATAGTTGATTTCAGACCATACGTACTCACCAAAAGATCATGCAGATTGTGAAACATTGTAGAATTCATACGAAACATGCGGTGGCTCTCCCCTGGAGTGCGCAAGGTTTCTTTCACCCAGCCCATTCCACTGAGAATTGAAGTCCTAGGTTCATTCTTATCCAAGTAGGTCGTGTGATACTTTTCAACAATAGTTACAGCAGAAGCAAGATTGCTTATCATCATTTAGTGTAGGTGCATCAGCTGAACATCATCGTCATCCTCTTCATTTGAGTAATTACTCCCTCTACTATCACTTGCGCTTGAGGACATCTATGCATATAACATACATGAGACAATTCACAATGAGAAACGAGTCGATGCAATAATGACATACATAAATAGGAATAAGATTCAAATGATTTTGTATTCATATGTATAATGTGTGACAAACCGGACAGGGTCTTACAAGCCAAATAGATTACTAAATGCAACCTGAAAGATAGGAGTGTTGAAGGCATAGTACTTATAGGAATGCCTTCACAATTACAACCAAAATATTATAATTTCCTTCTGAGCAAGTCAAATCGTGCACGAGCATCAGGTATGGTCATAAATATTTCTCTTTGCTCCTTCTTTACGAAAGTTTCAGAAGCAATGAAGTGCTCATTAGTGCCAATGACACCACCACATTCTATAACCAGAGACATGGCATCTTTGATGGTACAAACTGAGGCATCCTCTCTCTTTTGAGCAATGGATTCAATGGCTGCTTGCGACTTCCTGCTTAGCTCAACAATTTCTTTCAAATGGTCTTGCATGATCACAGAACCACGCCTTGACTTTTTTCCTTTTCCATCTATAGGACCACCTGCTCTTTTTTCCTTTATTATTAATAATTGGCGACTCATCTTCGTCCTCACTTTCTTTCTCCTCGTTCTAATATCCGCGTCTTCAGCATCAACATTCTGAGGACTTTGAGGCAATCTACCATTAGCAGGTGACCAATGGTCTTCACCAGTGTTGCGCAAGTCCTCAAAGATCTTGGCCAGAAGGTCCTCATTAGTCTAGGTTTTCCTACTATTTTCAAAAGAAGATTCGAACAGGAAACTAATTCAACGGAAAAAAAGGTGAGGTGAAGATAGAAGCATACCTGGATATATACTCATAGTGGCTTCCATACCTATCTCCGGTAGTCCAGCCTTCTGAAACCTACCACAACCTTGGTATTTCTGTCAACGCCAAGTACTAAACGTTAGACATGCACGGATGGTGCAGCATTTTTTGTATGTGTAAAAAATAAACAACGACTAGTAGCTCACTTTTTTAAGACTTTTCCAACGCTCGGCAGAAGCTGTAACCGTTTGCTTAACAGAATCCTAGCCCATACTCGTCTCCTTTTCAAACTCTTCCAAATGTAGTACGCACTTTTTAGTTTATCCCATTTGTTCTTAAATTGTCTTCTATTGTACAGTATTCCAGTTTTGTGGCATAATTTACCAGTCACTGTCGTATACCCTGTATTATTCATATGTGTATTTGGGTGATTTCCAGCTTCAACTTGTTCCTTGAACAACTCACAAACCAAGCGAGTGTGTTCTTCATTCCACTCAGCAGTTGCTTCCATTGCTACTATGTTCGACATAAATTCATGTAAGCAACAATACCAGCAACTAATAAAAATTAAAGTTGAAGATGCACGGAACAAGTCTGCTAGTATTATTATTAATATATATGAAGTCATAAGTACCTCACAATAAATAAATTAGCTAGTACTACTAAGAAATTTGATAGTTCACCTAGGACTCATTCGGGTTGGAGGATTTCATAACGTGGGAATTAGTACTAGTATAGGAATTTTATAGGATGGCACTTGTCCTCCGAGAAGTGCATCCCTGCACGCAGGGCTTCGACGGTGCGCGTGCCATCATGATTCGAATAGCTGAATGTGCTAGTTGGAGTATAGGTGAACGTTTGGAGAGTGATATGCAGCGTATGTGCGTATTTCAGAGGACCCCTACTGACAGCACGATCTGACACGCTGAGGTACGCGCACACAGACGAGAGGACGAATACGACCGTACGGACCAACCAGCACGTCAGACCAGAGAAAGTGCGTGCTCTTGTGCTCGCGTAGGAGCTCTCGCGGCAGCGCCCCCGCCAGGTAAACAAGAAGTCGCCGTCGGCCTGATCTCCTAGCCCTGGCCATCACCGCGCCGTCCGAGGTCAGATCCGTCGTCCGAGTTGCGCGCTCTCTCCGCCCCACTGCATTTGCCCGCCTCGATGTCGTTTGGTGGCGGATGAAGCTTGCGCACGGTCCCCTCTGATAGCGGCCATGCCAGCTCCGCCACTAGCCGCTACCATGGCTGCGCCCGAGCGGCTTCCCTGTGACTAGCTCTCTTTGGTGACGGCCACCGGTGCTCCGCCGCTTCGCCGCTTGCCATGGCGCTATCAGCTGCAACCGGCATGTTACTCCACAAGGAAGCGACGACGTCCATGGCGCCCCTGCCTCCACTGCACATGCTGCCGCCGACTCCGTCCTTCAACTACCGCTCCGGCAGCACGCCAGTCCGAGACTCCCATGGCGCCCGATGCCCCCACCTCCGTCCTTGGCAGTGGCCGCGCGGTCAAAAAGCACATCAATAGCGTGTCAGAACAACAGCTCCCTCACGCAACCGTCGTAAAAAAAGAGACAACCCTGCACCCATGGTCCTTTGCGTCAGTTCTGACATTGTAGTTGCAAGTATGGAATGATGTATGTCTCCCTTTTGCATTTCAACGGAGTTTAATGTGTGAATCACCTCGCCTGGACGTGCGGCTGGATAGCTGCGTTCAGCTGCCGCTGCGTTCAGGATGTCCGCTCTCCTTGTCCTCCTAAGGAATTGACTCACCTCGTTCCTACGAGCAAAATGAGCTTTAAGTGGATGTGTAATTTCCTCCAAAAACACGGGAAATGAATAGTATTCCTACAAAATTCATGTACACATTTCCTACAAACCGTATACATCTATAGGAAATTTTCCTCTGAAATCCTTGTTCCTATGTGTTTCCTATGAAAATCCTACAAACCGAATAGGCCCCAATCTACTATTTAGGGAAGCGACTCATTTGCAGCATATATATAAAACGAACAGAACACACTCACATTCAGTAATCAGCTAAGTGAGAGGCGTACATCTGCACTTCATAGTAGTTATCTATAGCCAATCTGAAATCTATCTTGAATATACATGATTTTTTATGAGACCGAGTTCCTAAATCAATCTTGGCACGTGTCGTGTTGGAATTTGAGAGGGGATGGGAGAATCTTGATACAAGCAATGGGGACAGGTGAACATGAACCAATCTATAGCCTAGGGTTTGGGGATGGGAACCATACCTTAACATGATAAATGGAAGAAGTGAGTCAGCGGTGTGGCAGGTCGCCTTCGTCCGTCTCCGGTGACGGCCGTGGCTGCCGTCGATCGCGGCCTCGGTGACGGCCGTGGCTGCCGCCGGTCGCCTATCTCTGTTCCTCGTACTAGAGAAAGAGAGGAGATGGAACAGATTAAGCGAATAGGTATGATATTTTAGGGGTTAGTAATGGCAATGGTGAGTAATATCTCTTAACTTCTCTGGGCCTTTCGGATTCCAGAAAAATAGAATCGACCCGTTGGTCTCTCCTCCACGCTAGTGTATTTTCTGCTCTGCTCCTTGCCGATCCGCGGATCGTATTTTCTCGGAGCCCGGGCGTTCGGCTCTGCTCCTTCGACTCCCATACAGAATCTTAGAGCAGGAGACGTACCGAACACAACCTAAAGTTCTGCTTATCAAAAATCTGCACAAACTCTTCAACAACAAAAATCTGTCCAGGGTCAATTTGATGTGGGAATCATACTACACCACCAACCCACCACAAGGCATACTGGAATGCTCCTTTTTGGTGGAAAGCACATTTGAAGCTAATTCCTCTCTTCAAGGAAGTGGCTAACACTAAGTGGGTACTGGAGACACCACTCTATTCTGGACTGATAACTGACACCAAAAAACCCTCGCACATTAGTATCCTGAAGTGCACTCTTTTGCAATTGACTACTGGTTGAGGCGCCACCCTATGGCGCCGCTTGAGAGAAATATGTGTGCACGTTTTCATTTAAAAAAATACATAGAGTCCCCGCCTCCATCTAAAAAAACATCTCAGAAAAAACCCCTCACCTTCATCTAAAAAAAGAAGTAAACAAGAAACAGAAAAAAAATTACCACCGCAGCCTACCAGTGAGTGCCACTTTGCATAACCCTCCATTTAAAAAATACCAGAGGTACTCACCTCCATTTAAAAAATACATTTAGAAAAACATACACATTCATCTAAAAAATCCAAAAGATTTCTCACCGGGGCCAACCAGCATGCGCCACGTGGCATAGCTGGTTGGCTGCCCTTCATGCATAGCTTAATGGGTTTAATGGCCAATGTTCAGTAGCTCACATGAAGCAATCGTTGGATATTATGGAGCAATTCCACATCCCTCTCTCCACCATTTCCTTTCAACAACTAAATGATCTTATACCCATTCTGCAACAACTGGGAAACACTAATGACACTTGGACATATGAGTGGAAATCTCGTATTTTTTCTGTTAGCAAGATGTACAAACATCTGATGGGTCCCTCTGGCATACATCACTTGTTCAGAGATCTCTGGAAATCAGCCACCAGAATAAGGCACAAAATTTTCTGCTACTTCATGACAAAATTAGCTCCAAAAGCCTGCTCAAAAGGAAAAACTTTTTGCTTTAGAGTTATGAATCTGCACTCTGCCAAGATCAAGTTGAGGAACATCTCTTCACCTCCTCTGGGGTTGTCAATTTTCCCTTTCTTGCTGGGATTCTATTGCTCCAAGCAGACACACAGGTGTCTCTACTTTTGATGATATCATCTTTCTAAGTCAATGTTTCCCAGCCCAGATTGCCATGGACATTGTGATTGTGGGATGCTGGAACATATGGATGCAAATAAATGGGAAAATCTTCAACAATGTGCCCCCAAGTATAGATGCCTGGAAGCATGGTTTATACCGAGATCTATCTCTTGTCAAGTACAGAACTAAAGAGAAGAGTATTGCATGTCTAGAGCAATGGATAAGCTCCCTACTAGCATAAGCCTCAACAAATAGTATTACATCATGTTAGAAAAAACAGGAGTTGGGTAGTTGACATGTATCTTCTTTTTATTATTATTTTCTTTGCATGTACATACTTACTTTTTTTTAATGAAAATGTATCGTAGAACTATTGTTCTACGCTTTCGGTGTCAAAAAAAGGCCAATGATGAAATGATAAGCCTTCGATACCCTAAATATAGATAGGTGACCCATAAAATACCATGAATCACTTTAGTCAACCACAAGGAGGCTACTCATCAAGTCTTGAAACTGTTTGTATTGAACAAAAGGAATTTAAAAAGTGACGAGTGGACAATATCTTCCAGTTCAGAAGCTTGCATGATCTACTTGACACACATATGTTGATTCTTTGCAAAAGATTGCAAATGAATCCAGGAGTGGGTAAGAAGAATCTCCCTCCATGATCTGAACAAAAGGTACATTACTAGAGATGGTAGTGGGAGTGGAATTCTCTTTGTAAACAAAAAACTTCCGACAATCTTTCCTCCAAAAAGAATTGTGAGCCATCTGAGCAGGAATAAGGCCTTGTTAATAATGAACCTCTCACATAAGCTTAACCCAAGGAGTATCATGGTGATTCATGAACTTGTGGACATTTTTCAGCAAGATGGAATTATTATGCGTTTTCATTTTTAGTACACCTAAGCCACGACCGAGTTTGACTTTGCAAATAATATGGCCTTTCATTTCTCTGGTGAAATAATATGGGAAGTCAAAGCTTCTTATATATTCTTATGTTTCATCTCTAGATATGTCGAGTTAGTCGATGTGATCCCCTTGATTTCGTGAATACATTGTTCTACAATATATTTAGGAAAGAGACAATAACGTGCATTACTAATTACCTTTCTATGACACGATGAATTAATTACTGGCAATGATATCTGCCAAACGTTTGCTAGAACTGAGATCCAAGCGACCCCCTCCCGCGAGCCTCAATCCTAGCAAACACCTCGAGAGCCACGCGATCTAAATCCAAAGAATGACGGTTATTGACGAAAATTGCAGTAAGATAAACAAATGCCATGCTTTTTCTGAAAACCGCCACCACCCCTAAGATTACGAAAAATGCCATACGATAGGTTCGCAAAGGTCATGCGTACCAGCGAACGTTCGCTGGGCCTGAGTATTAGTGTCCTTAATTGAAGGATTCAATGTAGTATTTATGGGAAAATAAAAACCTCAACAGTTAATGGCCATGACTCACTAAAACTCTTTCCAATGATTAGGGGGAAAACAAATATATAAGAGAATTATTGTGGCTAAGCTCTCGCGCACGCTGTGCGTTCCCAGTATCCGGCGTGAGCCTTCTTTTAACTGACACTTGTTTGCCTTAATGTTTTTGTCGGATTACGGGCTCCGCAAACCCAAGAAGTTCGAACACGGGGGCGTGAACGAAGATCTCTCCCACTCACATCTACCTAGTGTCTCGCCCTCGTCCAGTGAAGAGATTCAAGCGAACAACAAGTAAAGCACACAAGAGTTTACCCAGGTTCGGGCCACCTTACGGTGTAAAACCCTACTTCCTGCTTTGGTGGATTGGCCTCGGGAGGGCTTGAATATGGATGAGTACAGTGGTTCCTGAACTCAGGAGGAGAGCTCAGGAGGGTCAGGAGGAAAGGGTTCTTGCTCCTTTGTGCGAGGGCAGAGTTTCTGGATCTGATCCCCTCTCCCCTTCATGGTGGAGATCATAGCTACTTATATAGGCGGCTAGGGTCCTCTTCCCCCGAAATGTTTAGGCGGGAAGGGATCCCACAACGGCCATTTTGAGCGGGAACACAAGGACGTTCCTACCCTGTCAAAAGTAGTCTTCGCCCGCAAAGGGATCTGGCGATGACGCGGTGGTGGGCTTGGTGGTGACATCCTTCCTGTCGTCCTTGCGGTCTTCGGTCTTGTTGCACCAATGGGAAAATCTTTGTCCTGCTCCTCGGGAACCTGCGCCTGCACTATCTCCCTTGCACCAAAACGACAACTACGCCGCTGGCGCGGTGCGTCACTGCTTGCGTCACTGCCTCCTCCCGAGGCAGGCTCGGCCTTGGATTCTCCGCCCCTCCGGAGCAACCTAGCCGAGGCCACTCCTGAGGAGGTCTTGACGTCGTTCTCTTCACAAGGTCCAGCCCCCTCGCGAGGGTCTTGAGCAGCTGGTCAATCAGCTGGGCCATACCAGGCCATGGCACAAGCGCGCTACGGCCCGCAGATAGGCAAGTCAGGGTACCCTGGTTCCCAGGACGCCTACAGTAGCCCCCGAGCCCAAGGCGCGCGCGGAGTTGGCTTCGGGGCGAAGCCTTAGTCGAGGACGAAGCGCCGCGGGCCCCAAAAGGCTGTGGGCCAGGCTGGCGCGTGACGGTTGGATGGGACGTGGCGACTCCGCTCCCCACGCAGTCTTGGTAACCGTGTGACTTGACAATTCCCTAGCGCAGACGATGGGGCTATTATGGCTGCAACGCCAGTGACTGGCGGTTGGGCTCCTCCGCCCT
>LR738710.1:452090033-452167928 GCA_902687465.1 Secale cereale | reverse complement strand
GGGGGGGGATATCCCCCAAGCCGTCTTCTAGCCAGCGTCGTCTGCCTCCTTGTTTGCTCTCCGCTCTCCTTCTTGCCGCGAGGTCTCCATGGCGCCGTTGAGGAAGCTGTCCGCTGCGGAGAAGGGGAAGGCCCCGAAGGATTTGGCTTCACCGCAGCCAAAGAGGGGCCGCGGCCGCCCCCGCAAGCATGCCGCTGCGCCCAAAACGACTCCTTGAGGGAGCGGGCGCGGCCTTCCGGGTCCTGACGCGATCGCCAGTGAGAGGCGTAGTGCCTCTTCCCATGGTGAAGGTGGTCGCGGCCGTGGTGGGAAAGGAGGCGCGAGGCAGCGTTTGGTGGTCGTGCGTCCTCCGCACCCGCAGCTCCACTCCTTCGACGCATCGTCGGAGTTCGTGGTGTGGGCGGAGAAGCCTGGCGTCTTGTGGCTCCGACTTCCCCGCTCGTTCGGCAACATGCTACCAGCCGGAGGCCCTGGCGGTGTTTGGCTGCAGACCGACGGTTGCTGCAGTGGCGTGTCCTGGGTGGAGGTTGATGTGGCTCCCTCGGGCGACGTGTTCCTGGAGCGGGGCTGGCAATCGTTTGCGCGCGTGCGCCGGCTGTAGGGGAGGTGCACACTCCACTTCAGGTATGATGGCGCCTCAGGGTTTTCTCGGAGGAAGGGAGGCACCTTGGGTGCTGTCCTAAAGCTGATGGCGAAGAGGACGATGGGCACGGCGTCCGGAGGAGCAGTTCCTCCTCCGGAGGCGATCTTGGTCCTGAAGGGCGCCGCAGGTCCCCCTTCTGTGGCAGCAGCAGCTCCTCCAGCAGCGGCGGCTACAACGAGCCACCGCGCCGCCGAGCTCGGCTCGGCGAGGGGAGGGGGTCGTTGCACCGCTGTGGCTCGGTGAAGCCGGAGGAATTGGGAGACTCCGACTGAGCGGGAGCGGCCTCTACTTCTTCTTTTTTCTTCTTCATGTCCTTCCTGTGTCAAAACTTTAAGTTGCCTCGAGAAGGCGTGTAATGGACTGTGACATATGTATGAAGCGAGAACTTGCTATTATTTTTTTGGTCTTGGTGAGATTACTTAGCTTATGCGTTGCGACGTCTTGAGGTGGAGTGCTCCTGACTCATTGGCGTCATGAGCCCCCATAGGGTCATGAGGACGGCTGAATTCGGAGAACTCGCGCAGCCCCCGAGTACGGGTGAGCCGCTGAGAGCTACTGAGAGCGTCAAGAGTGGATTAAGGCGCCAAGGCCTGAGCCGGAGCCTGAGCAGGCTTGGCCAAGCAAGGTCACGGGACCGTGGCAGACGAAAGCCGGTGACCGACCGTGTCCCAGCCCCCACACACGAGGCACGCGAAGGAGAGCGAGTGGCGCAGCCCCTGCTTAACAAGCTGAACTAAAAACCGGCGAGAAAAATCCCAAGCAAGACTTCCAACCAAATTGCAAGAAACGCGAGAACTTCATAGCATGGGGTAGAGGAAGGGCTGATAGCCAAGGAAGTAGAAAATGATGACAGCCAAACACAAAGCCAAAAAAGGAAAAAGGTCGCGTCCGACCCCTACACTACGTCTTCTTCCCCGCGCGGAGCTAAGGACTGCCACTGGGACGTGGGTGGGAGCCCCATCTGAGGGCCTGTAGGCAACGCACAGGAGACTCTGAGGCGTGTACAGCCCCAACTCATTATTACGTGAGAGTGTCACGAGCGGAGACCTTCACGGGCAGGGAACCTTGATTACGGATAGGACCTCCTGAGGTGCTCAATGTTCCAGGAATTCTCGATAGGTATCCCATCCTGCGTCTCCAGGCGCACAGCACCAGGTCTAGAGACACGGACGATTCTGAACGGGCCCTCCCACATGGGCGAGAGCTTGTGTAACCCCTCCCTGGAGAGGACCCGCCTCAGGACCAAGTCACCAACTTCAAGTGTTCTTGCGCGGACATTATGGCAGTGGTACCGCCGCAGCGCCTGCTGATATCGCGCCACCCTGAGGGCAGCTCGGCGGCGGCCCTCCTCGCCGAGCACGAGGTCCATCCGCCAGGCGACGTCCTGGAATTCCTCATTGAAAGCCAAAACCCGTGGGGAGTGATGCTTGACCTCGTGAGGGAGGACCGCCTCTGCCCCGTAGACGAGAAAGAAAGGAGTTTCTCCCATGGGTTTGGTAGCTGTGGTTTGGATTGACCACAACACGGACTGGAGCTCGTCGATCCAGCCCCTGCCGCAAGCTTCGAGCTTCTTCTTAAAGTTGTACGTCTTGAGGCCACGCAAGACTTCCGCGTTGGCGCGTTCGGCCTGACCGTTGCTCCTGGGGTGAGCCACCGAGGCGTAGCAGATCTGTGTTCCAAGGTTAGCACAATATGACCTGAAGAGATTGCTTGTGAACTGCGAACCGTTATCCGTGATGATGCGGCTGGGGACCCCAAATCGCCTCACGAGGCCCTAGATGAACTTGACGGACGACCTGGCTGGGATCGGGCGAACAGGCTCCACCTCTGCCCACTTGGTGAATTTGTCGATGGCGACGTACAGGAAGAGGTAGCCCCCCGCTGCCTTGGGAAATGGACCCAGGATGTCCAATCCCCAGACCACGAAGGGCCAGGAGAGCGGGATCGTCTCGAGGCCCTGCGCTGGCTGGTGGATCTGCATGGCGTGAAACTGGCACGCCTCGCAAGCCTACACAAGCTTCGTGGCGTCGCTGAGCGCCGTGGGCCAGTAGAAGCCGCTGCGGAAGGCCTTGCCCACGAGGGTGCGGGACGATGAGTGGTGATCGCAGTCCCCACCGTGGATGTCAGCCAACAGCTCGCGCCCTTTTTTCCTCGAGATGCATTTTAGTGAGACGTCGTTGGGGGCGCTCCTGTAGAGTTCACCATCTTGAATGCAGTAAGCCGAGGCCTGTCGGACCATGCGCTCTGCGTCTTCCTCCTTATCTGGCAGGGCGTCGTGTTGCAGGTACATCTTGAGCTCTTGGGTCCACCAACCCTCCTCGGGCTCCGCGGCGAGTAGCAGGCGGGCTCCGGAGGCTGGTCCGCAGGACGGGGCTCCATCCGCAGGCGCCGCAGGTAGCCCCTCCTAAGGGGCCGCTGGCTTGGGAACAGGCGGTGTTGCCGATGGTTTGAGCAGCCGCTCCTCGAAGACGCCCGGCCTCTGAGGCTCCCGCCAGGAGGCTCGGTTGGCAATGTCATCCGCTTCCTTGTTGGTGCCTCTTGGTACGTGCTGCACCTCTAGCCCTCGGAATCGCTTCTCCATCTTGTGCACTTCCTCCAGATATGCCTCCATGTGCTCGTCCTTGGGCTTGTATTTCTTGTTGGAGAAGTTGACGAGGAGCTGCGAATCACCTCTGATGGTGAGACGCTTGACCCCCAGTGCAGCAGCGGCCTTGAGCCCAGCAATTAGGCCCTCGTACTCTGCGAAGTTGTTGGAGACCTTCTCGCCTTGTTGGAAGCAAAGCTGCACGGCGTAGTACAACTTGTCCTGAGTGGGGGATACTAGCACGGCGCCAGCCCCCGCGCCAAGGTGCGAGAAGGCGCCGTCGAAGTATACCACCCATCCATCCGGGGCTTCATCACCGGAGGCCAACGAGCGATCCTCGCCAGCCCCCTGCTCCGGTGCGTGGGTCCATTCTGCCACAAAGTCGGCCAAAGCAGCTCCCTTGATCGCTCGCGTGGTGCTAAACTCCAACTGGAACGCCTGGAGCTCGATGTTCCACTCGGCGACCCTCCCGACGACATTCGGGCCCCGGAGTACTTTCTCGAGAGGGTATGACGAGACAACCTTGATAGGGTGGCCCTGGAAGTAATGGCGCAGCTTCCTGGATGTGACAAGGAGCACCAAGAGCAGCTTCTGAGGCATCGGGTAGCGCGAACGCGCGTCGCGCAATACGGTGCTGATGAAGTACACTGGGTGCTCCACGAGGGTCGGTGCTGCAGGATCCTCAGGCGCCTCAGGAATCTTGGGTGCCTCTTGCTGGATGGCGGGGTCGCCAGTAACTGTGGTCGGATCTACCTCTGGAACTATGTCAGGGGGTGACGGGGGTCCTGAGGACGCCGAATTGCCCGGTGGCCTCACGCTTCGGGGCCTCTCATCGCGCTCCACCACTAGCGTTGCACTGGCAGAGTGAGGCGTCGCGGCGAGGTAGAGAGTCATGGGTTCCAGGGGTTGCGACGCTACCATAACCGGCGGGCTGGTGAGGTATTCCTTGAGATCTCGGAAGGTGGCATCGGCCTCCGAAGTCCACTCAAAGGGCCCCTTCTTCTTCATGAGCTTGAAGAACGGGAGGGCGCGTTCACCAAGCTTAGAGATGAAGCATCCCAGGGACGTTACGCATCCCGCAAGTTTCTGCATCTCCTTCAGGTTTGTGGGTGACTTCATTCTTTCGATGGGCTTGATCTTCTCCGGGTTAGCTTCAATGCCTCGGTGCGAAACCAAGAACCCTAACAACTTGCCGGAGGGTACACCAAACACGCACTTCTCTGGGTTGAGGCATAGCTTCACCTTACGCAGGTTGGCGAACGTTTCATCTAGGTCCTGGACGAGAGTCTTGGCCTCTCTGGTCTTGACCACGATGTCGTCGACGTAGGCCTCTGCATTCCTCCCGAGCTGAGGGCCGAGGGTGATGTGCATCAGGCGCTGGAAGGTGGCGCCCGCGTTTCTCACCCCAAAAGGTATGCAGGTGTAGCAGTAGACCCTGCATAGGGTCAGGAATGCCATTTTCTCCACATCCTCCACCGCCATCTTGATTTGGTGGTAGCCCGAGAAGGCCTCGAGGAAGCAGAGCAGGTCGCACTCAGCAGTCGAATCCACGATGTGGTCGTTGCGCGGGAGAGGGAATGGATCCTGTGGGCAAAACTTGTTGAGACTCATGAAGTCGACGCACATGCGCTCCTTGCCTCCTTTCTTCAGAACTATGACGACGTTGGCCAGCCACTCTGGGTGCCGCACCTCTCGTATGACGCTTGCTTCCTCTAGCTTCCGAACCTCCTGGACGATGAAGGACTGCTTCTCCGGGGCTTGTCTGTGTGCTTTTTGCTTGATAGGGCGCGCGTTGGGGCACACCGTGAGGTGATGCTCGATGACGTGCCTAGGCACCCCGACAAAGTCAGCGGATTTCCAAGCGAACACATCCTTGTTGGCCCTGAGGAAGCTAACCAGCGCTGCCTCCTGCTCAGGGTCCATGCCCGTGACGATGGTGAAGGTGGCTCCTGAGCCCTCCTCGTCAGCGGGCACCTGCTTCGTCTCGGCTGGGTCCTAAGAGAAGAGATGCTTCTTCTTGGTAGGCGTGGCTTCCGGTGTCTCTGAAGCCCCTTTTGCACCTGGATGAGCTGTGGCAGCAGCCCTGTAAGCGCGCCCGAGGACCTGAAGGGCAGCCTTGGGGTCCCCTTTGATGGTGATGACGCCGTTGCTCCCGGGCATCTTGACGGTGTTGTAGCCCGGGTGAGTCGCCGCCATGAATTTTGCCAAGGCAGGGAAGCCAAGGACGGCGTTGTAGGGCAGGTGGATGGGCGCAATGTCGAAGTCGAGAGCTCAGTCCGGTAGTTAGCTGGGGTGCCGAAGGTGTCCGGGAGGCGGATCTGGCCGAGCGGGACAGCCGAGCCCGTGACCCCTGAGAAGGGCTTGGTGGGGAGGAGCTGCCCGTAGGACACGGGCAGATGACAGAAGGTCTCGGGGGTGAGGATGTTGAGCCCGGCGCCGCCGTCGATTAGGGTCCTCGTGACGGCCACCCCCTAGATGGTGGGTGTGCATACTGTGGGGAGAACGCTCGTGTCAACTGCTTCTGCGGGGCGGTTGCTAGGGCCGAAGGTGATGACGTGCCCTTGCGTGCTCTGTGCCCGCGAGGCCTCCTGCGGCTGGGCGGCGGCCCGACCTGCCGAAAGTGCGATTTGACGTGACGGGCCGACGTCGGCGCTTGGGATCCTCCGAGGATGCCGGCGACCCCGCGGCAGGGCAGCTCCCCGCCGGCAGCGCTCCGCAGTCCGCCGATGCAGGTCGTTCGAGCGCCGAGCTCCCCCACGGGTCGCCGTGCCGGGGCAACCATCGTGCCACTAAGAGCGCCGCCGGCGAGGCCACAAGGAGCAGGAGTGGCGGAGCAGGCCGCTCTCTGGTGGCCCAGTCGGCGAGAGCATTGTCGGGGAAGGAGGCGGAGCGCCCACGGGCGACGCGTTCCCTCGATGCCGCTCGGACGACGGGGAAGGCGCCAGCCTCTGCGCGGATGTGGCGTGCCGCGATCATCATGGCGGCGCAGCGCAGGAGAGGGGAGGCGAGGTCGTCGGAGAGGCGAGATTTCGACATGCCCCCTACCTGGCGCGCCAAATATCGGATTACGGGCTCCGCAAACCCAAGAAGTTCGAACACAGGGGCGTGAACGAAGATCTCTCCCACTCACGTCTACCTAGCGTCCCACCCTCGTCCAGTGAAGAGATTCAAGCGAACAACAAGTAAAGCACACAAGAGTATACCCAGGTTCGGGCCACCTTGCGGTGTAAAACCCTACTTCTTGCTTTGGTGGATTGGCCTCGGGAGGGCTTGAATATGGATGAGTACAGTGGTTCGTGAGCTCAGGAGGAGAGCTCAGGAGGGTCAGGAGGCAAGGGTTCTTGCTCCTTTGTGCGAGGGCAGAGTTTCTGGATCTGATCCCCTCTCCCATTCATAGTGGAGATCCTAGCTACTTATATAGGCGGCCAGGGTCCTCTTCCCCCGAAATGTTTAGGCAGCAAGGGATCCCACAACGACCATTTTGAGCGGGAACACAAGGGCGTTCCTACCCTGACAAAAGCAGTCTTCACCTGCAAAGGGATCTGGCGATGACACGGTGGTGGGCTCGGTGGTGACATCCTCACAGTCGTCCTTGCGGTCTTCGGTCTTATTGCACCAATGGGGAAACCTTTGTCCTGCTCCTCGGGAACCTGCGCCTGCGCTGTCTCCCTTGCACCAAAACGGTAACTGCGCCGCTGGCACCCGCTGGCGCGGTGCGTCATTGCCTCCTCCCGAGGCAGGCTCGGCCATGGATTCTCCGCCCCTCCGGAGAAACCTAGCCGAGGCCGCTCCTGAGGAGGTCGTGACGTCGTTCTCCTCGCGAGGTCCAGCCCCCTCGTGAGGGTCTTGAGCAGCTGGTCGATCAGCTGGGCCGTACTAGGCCGTGGCAGGAGCGCGCTGCGGCCCGCAGACAGGCAAGTCCGGGCACCCTCATTCCCAGGACGCCGACGGTTTTGATTCACTGTCAATTTTTTTAACTACATCTTGAGATAACAGGTCACGACACACATGTGAACTTGTCCAAAACATATATAGTCACCCCACAATTGACGCCTACCTTGTAAGTGCATCTTCGGCGTTGACCCTCAAACCGCTCACATATGTCTTGACCGTGCGGTCCGGACCATAGAAACCATCCAACACGAGCCTGTATCGGTTTGCTTAGCGGTTCAGACACACTTTGTCTCGCAAAGTGGAGACAAAGTAGGGGCAGGATGGTGGTTTGCGAGAGTTCAGATAATAGCCATGTTGGACTCCGACACCCCAGGCTCGCTAAATCCACCCTCCTAATCTCATTTTCTTCCACTCCACGACTTCTCCCCCTTTCTTTGCATCCGCACCCTCCACCTCCGTCTTCGCCGTTGTACCTCTTCAGGCGCCACACATGCACTCAGTACAAGAAAAGACACATCCTTAACATTTTGGGCCGAACGATTTTTTTCTGTCATGCTTATGACACTTCTATGACGATAATTGTGACAAAACACGATATCATCATAGATGTGGTGGGCTCCTACTTCTATGACACAAAATCATGACACAGGGATGCACGGAGGGATTGTGCGTTTCTCTCGTACACGTACACGCGTGTGTGCGAGGCATTGGGCTCTAACTGAACCCGAGCGAGGCGTTCGGCTACTGAACCCAAGGGATTGCACTGTAGGCTACGCATTACTAAACCCGAGCGATCGATCGATCTGGCTGTTAACTAAACTTGATCGAGTAATTCCTTCGCTACTGCTGCTAACTGAAGCGGATCGAACATGCTGCCTCTTGATGAACAGTGAGCGTTGTTGGGGGTTGGATGAACAGTTCCTCGTGGGGGTTGGATGAACAGGACCCCGTGGTAGTAGCTAGAGGCTGTTGCCGCTGGATGAACATGACCCCGATCGAGCCGGTTGGGGGTGGATGAACAGGACCCCGTGGAGGGCTGGTTGAACAGTAGCCGGTGGAGGGCTGGATGAATAGTAGTCGTTGGAGGGGTGGTTGAACAGTAGCCGGTGGAGGGGTGGTGGAGGTTGGATGAAC
The DNA here is from genome assembly GCA_902687465.1 of Secale cereale. Classification (NCBI taxonomy): domain Eukaryota; kingdom Viridiplantae; phylum Streptophyta; class Magnoliopsida; order Poales; family Poaceae; genus Secale; species Secale cereale. The sequence continues at coordinate 452,159,673 of LR738710.1, read as the reverse complement.
ATGAGCCCGTGGATAAACAGTAGCTGGTGGAGGCAGGAGGGAGATGTCGTGGCTGGACAGTCACAGGTGGAGGCTGGAGGAGGTTGACGGTGGATGAACAGTAGCTCGTGGAGGCTGGAGCAAGGCACTAGACAGTGGATAAATAGTAGCCCATGGAGTCCCGTTTTATGGTACGCCACACCCCTCTCGATGAACAGGATCCCGTTTCGACCATAGGAGGTCGAAGAGAAATCCGTTTCCTCCGTTTTGCGATACACCACACCCCTCCCGATCAACAGGACTCCGTTTCGACCGTAGGAGGTCGAACACAAGTCCGCGTCCTCCATTGTGCGGTACGCCAGACCCCTCCCGGTGAATAGGACCCCGTTTCAATCGTAGGCGGTCAAACAGAAGGCCGTTTCCTCTGTTCTGCAGCACGCTAGGCCTCGTTTTAGTTGTTCCGTCCAAGCCGGTTGGCTCCCGATGAACATGACGCATTTTGTTGCCTCCCGATGAACACGACCCAGCTTCTTCGTTCCAACCCAGTCGGTTGGCTGCCGATGAACAGGACAATATCGCTGCTCTCCGCTGCCTCTCAATGTACACGAGCCCTGGCCGTACGTATGTGCGAGTAGGTGTTCGAGACCCCGCCCGTATGTACGTACGTGGCCGTATTTACTTTCTTGCGCCCTGGCTGTACGTACGTGTACACGATATTGACGGGACATCGTGACATGCTACGTTTGCGCCTCTACTATGACACGTGCCCTTTCTTACTCGGCCTCGGTTCATCGTTGCAGCCTGCAGACAGACCGATCGACCAGTATGTACATACATGTTCGCGACCAGACAGACAACCCTATGTACGGTTCGACTCGATGGGTCCTAGCTGTCAGGGAGGTAATGAGGCACGTCCTTGCATGCGAAGATATAGCTAGTGGATCCCAACTGTCAGGGGGAGAATCATATTTTTTTCCCGTAATATGGACGCACTTCCTTGAATGCGAAGATGTAGCTAGTGGGTCCCAGCAGTCATAGGGAAACATTTTATTCACGAAATACGATGGCCCGTCCGACGGGTCCCTGCTGTCAGGTGGATGAATCATTATTTTGCGCGTAATAAGGAGGCACTTCCTTACTGCGGCCGTGGACCCAGCTGTCAACCTCTTCACGTATAGTACTCTTCTGATGGAAGTTGTTCCTTGATCACATTGACCACGCTGCGCCAAGAGCACCAAGGCGATGGACGACGGAGAGGCCTAGGAAGGGGATGACGCGGAGCCATGGAAGACGCGGTAATGGATGCCCACGCGGGCAGCAGCATGAGGGTTGACTGGTTTGGCTGTGGTGTGAGGCTGCCGTCGAGCCGGTTGGGGTGGTCAGGCCCGCGCATAAGCAGAGCCGGCCACGGGAGGCAGGAGCAGACGGCATGACCGGCGCTGGTTTGTGTGGCTGGAGCAAGAAGACCAGAGGTTGAAGAAGCATTATGGCCGTTGGATGGACATCATACGGTCACTGGAGCTAGAATCGTTCATATTGATTAAGTTGAGAAAGCCCTCTGTCCGTGTCAGTAGGCCCACAAGTCAGCCTCCAACTATGGTTGGTCCAAGATAGCAGGGGATTGTTCACTTTTTTGTGCGTAATAAGGAGGCGGTTCCTTCAGCGCAAATATATACTGGTGGGTCCGAGCTATCAGCGGGAGGAACATTTTTTCGCGAAAAGCAGAGGCCCTTCCGGTGGGTCCCTCCTGTCAGGTGGAGGAATCAATATTTTGCGCGTAATAAGGAGGCACTTGCTTGTGTGGGTCCCTACTGTCAGCCTCTCCACTTACATCGCTCTTCCGATGGCTATGGTTTGTTGACCATGTTGACCACGCCGCACCGAGAGCACAAACACGGTGGACGAGGGCAAGGACCAGGAAGGGAACGACCCAGAGCCGGCGAAGCCTCAGAAGCGGATGCCCATGTTGAGGGGAGTATGAGCGTTGATTGGTCGGCTGCAGGGTGAGGCTGCCGTCGCCGGAAAATAACATGATGTGTGGGTGGGTAGAGGGATGGCCTGGCGGCAGCACAACCGGCTACGAGAAGAGGGAGCAAGCAGTCCCGCCGGCGCTGGTTTGGGCGTCTGGAGCAGGAAGATCAGAGATTGAAGAAGCACGGCAGTCATTGGATGAACATCCAAGAGTCACTACTCTGTGTTGACTAAGTTGACAAAGTCTTGTGTACGCGTCAATTTTTTTAGGACAACGTCATCGTTAACCTAGTAGGCCCAGAAGTCAGCCTCCAAATATGTGGAAAATAGCATACAACCCATTAACTATTATTTTCATTATATTACAACGCATTTGTTAATTCTTAAGGATATTTTGAAGTCCATATTATTTTTATTAGCATTACAGACCATATTCTGGGCACTGCTAAAAAATAAAAGAAAATTTGCATATTTTGGTGGGGTCTGAACACTTTTAGTCACGTTAAAAATAAAATTTTAAAATTATATCAAAATAAAATTCAAAAATAATATCCGCAAAAAGAATGAAAGAAATTTAAAATCTTGACTAGCAAGATTCCCATGTGTTTCACGGAACATCAAGATGCATTTGTATGAGTAGTTTATCTTGTGGGAGAAATGGATGAACGATGGAAGGCCGTATCTGCAAATGTGGAGAGGGGTGTGGATAATTTGTCATAGTTTCCTTCCTACCCGTTAGATATAGATTGGACGGTCTGCATTGTAGGATGGCAGGCACACCATCATCACCAACTCTACTTTTATAAGAGTAAAAAAATCCATAAAATTGATTTTGAATGTAATTGGCGGTTGGCTTTGGTTTAAAAATTTGCAACCCATTTCTTACAACTTATAGCTCATTTTCTTGGGAAGCCTATTTCTTACTACTTACATCCCTCCTCGTCTTGAAAGATTTGTAGCCCAGCAGGGCAGAGAAAAGCAAGTAGGCCTCGGTTGGGTATTCTCCAAAACCAAAAAAAGAACTGGGCTAGCCATTTTTAGAAAGAAAAAAGATATAAACTGGATTCGTCATGTGCTTAAATAAAAGCGTTAGCGTGGGCTAGACGGGCCACAGCTGATGACCCACAAGTGTAGGGGATCTATCGTAGTCCTTTTGATAAGTAAGGGTGTCGAACCCAACGAGGAGCAGAAGGAAATGATAGGCAGTTTTCAGTAAGGTATTTTCTGCAAGCACTGAAATTATCGGTAACAGAAAGTTTTGTGATAAAGTAATTGGTAGCAAGTGACAAAAGATAAAAGTAAATAAGGTGCAGTAAGATGGCCCAATCCTTTTTGTAGCAAAGGACAAGCCTGGACTAACTCTTATATGAAGGAAAATGCTCCCGAGGACACATGGGAATTATCGTCAAGCTAGTTTTCATCACGATCATCTGATTCACGTTCGGTACTTTAATAATTTGGTATGTGGGTGGACCGGTGCTTGGGTGCTGTCCTTACCTGGACAAGCATCCCACTTATGATTAACCTCTAATGCAAGCATCCGCAACTACAAAAGAAGTATTAAGGTAAACCTAACCAAACATATGGATCCAAATCAGCCCCTTACGAAGCAACGCATAAACTAGGGTTTAAGCTTCTGTCACTCTAGCAACCCATCATCTACTTATTACTTCCCAAAGCCTACCTCTAGGCCCAAATAATGGTGAAGTGTCATGTAGTCGACGTTCACATGACACCACTAGAGGAGAAACAACATACAACTCATCAAAATATCGAACGAATACCAAATTCACATGACTACTTATAGCAAGACTTCTCCCATGTCCTCAGGAACAAAATTAACTACTCACAAGACATAATACTATTCATGATCAGAGGGGTATTAATATGCATAATATATCTGAACATATGATCTTCCACCAAATAAACCAACTAGCATCAACTACAAGGAGTAATCAACACTACTAGCAACCCACAGGTACCAATCTCAGGTTTGGGTACAAAGATTGGATACAAGAGATGAACTAGGGTTTGAGAGGAGATGGTGCTGGTGAATATGTTGATGAAGATAACCCTCCCCAAGATGGGAGAGTTGTTGGTGATGACGGCGGTGACGATTTCCCCCTCCCTGAGGGAAGTATCCCCGGCAGAATAGCTCTGCCGGAGCCCTAGATTGGTTTCCGCCAAGGTTCCGCCTCGAGACGGCGGCGTCTGGTCCCGAAAGCCTCCTTCTGATTTTTTTTCCATGTCAAAACACCTCATATAGGAGAAGATGGGCATCGGGGGGCCATCTGGTGGTCCACGAGACAGGGGCGTGCCTAGAGAGGGGGGGGGGGGCGCCCCCCACCCTCGTGGACACGTGGTGGCCCCCCTAGTGATTCTCTTTCGCCAGATATTTTTTATATTTTCTGAAACGGTGTCCCATGGAGTTTAGGAGCTTTTTGAGTTGTGCAGAATAGGTTTGCAGACTTTGCTTCTTTTCCAGCCCAGAATTCCAGCTGCCGGCATTCTCCCTCTTCATGTAAACCTTGTAAAATAAGAAAGAAAAGGCATAAGTATTGTGACATAAAGTGTAATAACAGCCCATAGTGCAATAAATATCAACGTAAAAGCATGATGAAAAATGGACGTATCAACTCCCCCAAGCTTAGACCTCGCTTGTCCTCAAGCGAAAGCAGATATCGAAAAATATGTCCACATGTTTAGAGATAGAGGTGTCGATAAAAATAAAATACGGACATGAGGGCATCATGATTATTCTTATAACAGCAACACATATATATTGTCATATGATTCTTATGCTAAAGTAACAATTCATTCACAATGTCAAGTATGAATCAAAAACTTCATTGAAACCAACAAACTATGATCTCGGTCATTGAAGCAATTGCAATTTATCATAACAGCGGAAAGAGTCAACATAAGAGCTTTTCTGCAAGCCTACATACTCAACTATCATATAGTCTTTCACAATTGCTCACACTCACGCAATACTTATGGTTATGGAGTTTTAATCGGACACAGAGAAAGATATGGGCTTATGGTGTTGCCTCCCAACCTTTTACCTCAAGGGTAATGTCAACAGTAATAGACCATGATAACTTACATCCAGTTGGGTATATATGTCAGGATCTTTCCAACACAGTGTGCTTGCCAAAGGATAAAATTTAAAAAGGAAACGTGATTTTCACATTGACTCTTATAAGGCAAGAATAATAGATAGACCCTTCGCAGAGGGAAGCAGAGGTTGTCATGTGCTTTTATGGTTGGATGCACAAAGTCTTAGCGCAAAAGAACGTCACTTTATATTGCCACTTGTGATAAGGACCTGTATTATGCAGTCCGTCGCTTTTATTACTTCCATATCACAAAATCGTATAAAGCTTCTTTTCTCCACACTAATAAATCATACATATTTTAGAGAGTTTGCAAACATGACAACTTACTTGAAGGATCTTACTCAATTCATAGGTAGGTATGGTGGACTCTCAGGGCAAAAGTGGGTTTAAGGATGTATGGAAGCACAAGTAGTATCTCTACTTGGTGCGAGGAGTTTTGGCTAGCATGAGGGGGAAAGGAAAGCTCAACATGTTGGATGATCCATGACAATATACTTTATTCGAGATATAATAAAACATAACCCATTATGTTGTCTTCCTTGTCCAACATCAACTCTTTAGCATGTCATATTTTAACGAGTGCTCACAATCATAAAAGATGTCCAAGATAGTATATTTGTATGTGAAACCTCTCTTCCTTTATTACTTCCTATTAATTGCAACGCTGACCAAAACTATGTTTGTCAACTCTCAACATCTTTTATTCATTGTACTCTTTATATGTGAAGTCATTACTTCCCATAAGATCAATATGATTTCTTTGATACTTTTTATATTTTCTTTTATTCTATCATGACCAAGGTGAGGAAATCAAGACCTTGACTCAACACAAATCTTTATTATATAGCTCACGGACTCGATTACAAAGGGTAAAGATCATAAAGCAAAAGCTCACAACTAGATCATGCTAACTTTATTCTACTATATCAAGATACTACCAAAAGGATCGAACTAAGAAAAACGGCAAAGATAGGAGTGTGATGGTGATACGATACCGGGGAAACTCCCCCAAGCTTGGCAGTTGCCAAGGGGAGTGCCCATACCCATATGATTATGTCAACTTCTTCGGGGGTGGTGATGATGGAGTTAAAAGTAGTGGCGCCGGATCATCATACATCGAGCGTAGGAGATCATCCAACTTGCGGATAATACGTTTGAGTGCAGCTATATGCTCCTTCAACAAAATATTTTCACTTGTGAGATACTTGTTTTGAATTTGAGCTAACTCAATCATCTTGAAAGCTTCAATCTCAGTTGAAGTAAAAATGTTTGGAAGGGGTTGATGGACGTCTTCTTCTCCTGTTGCCGGAGCCTGATCTTCCACCGCCTTCTTGATCCTATTCTCCTTGTTGATCTCCCCGGGTCCTTCCGTCTTTAGATCTATCTTCATTAGCCAAGCATCGTTGCCTTCATTGTTGGAGGAGGAGGACGACATGATGCCTTGTCTTGTCAACCCTAACAGAAAAGTAGCTCGAAACAAGAACAGAGGATTTTTGCGTGATACGGTGGTCAAAACCTTCGGGAGAATATATAATGAATTTATACCGACCAAAAGAAGTAACATACAAGAAATCGGAGTCCGGGAGGCACACGAGGTGCCCACGAGGCAGGGGGCGCGCCCAGAGGAAGGGGGCGCGCCCTCCACCCTCGTGGACGGCTCGTGTCTATTCCGGACTGCCACTTATTTTTCTATTTCTCTAAATATTCCAAAACGGTGAAAAATTTCCATTAGAACTGTTTTGGAGTCGGTTTACTTACCGTACCACATACCTCTTCCTTTTCGGGGTCTGAATCATTCTGGAAAGTGTCCCTTATGTATTCCTCCGAGGTTACGGTTTCAATAACATTGGTTTCAACATTTATAGGATTACCTGAGATATAATGTTTGATTCTTTGACCGTTCATCACCTTCGGATTTGTGCCTTCGAAGTTGTTGATTTCTATGGCACCGGAACGATAGACCTCCTCGATAACGTAAGGACCTTCCCATTTAGAGAGAAGTTTTCCTGCAAATTTTTTTAAATGAGAGTTGTATAGCAAGACATAATCACCTATGTTAAACTCACGCTTTTGTATCCTTTTGTCATGCCATCTTTTAACTTTTTCTTTAAACAGCTTGGCATTCTCATAGGCCTGGGTTCTCCATTCATCAAGAGAGCTAATGTCAAATAATCTCTTCTCACCGACAAGTTTGAAATCATAACTGAGCTCTTTAATAGCCCAATATGCCTTATGTTCTAGCTCAAGAGGTAAGTGACAAGCTTTTCCATAAACCATCTTATATAGAGACATACCCATAGGATTTTTGTATACAGTTCTATAGGCCCATAATGCATCATCAAGTTTCTTGGACCAATTATTTCTAGATCTATTAAATGTCTTTTGCAAAATTAATTTCCACTCTCTGTTACTTAATTCTACTTGACCACTAGTCAGTTTGTGATAAGGGGATGCAATTCTATGATTAACATCATACTTAGCAAGCATTTTATGGAAAGCACCATGAATGAAGTGTGAACCACCATCAGTCATGAAGTATCTAGGGACTCCAAACCTCAGAAAAATAACTTCTTTAAGCATCTTAATAGAGGTGTTGTGATCAGCACTACTAGTTGGAATAGCTTCTACCCACTTAGTAACATAATCAACAGCAACTAAAATATGTGTGTACCCATTAGAGAAAGGAAACGGTCCCATATAATCAAAGCCCCAAACATCAAATGGTTCAATAACAAGTGAATAATTCATACGCATTTCTTGACGTCTACTGATATTACCAATTCTTTGACATTCATCACAAGATAAGACAAACTTACGAGCATCCTTGAAGAGAGTAGGCCAATAAAAACCAGATTGCAATACCTTATGTGTAGTTCTATCTCCAACATGGTGTCCTCCATAAGCTTCGGAGTGGCACTTGCGTAGGATCTGTTCCTGTTCATGCTCAGGTACACAGTGTCTTATAATACCATCTACTCCTTCTTTATAAAGATGTGGGTCATCCCAGAAGTAATGTCTCAAATCATAGAAGAAACTTTTCTTTTGCTGGTATGTGAAGCTAGGAGGTATAAACTTAGCAGCAATGTAATTAGCATAATCAGCATACCATGGAGCAGTACGGGAAGTATTTATGACAGCTAATTGTTCATCAGGAAAGCTATCATCAATAGGTTGTGGGTCATCAAGTATATTCTCTAGCCTAGACAAGTTATCTGCAACGGGGTTCTCATCTCCTTTTCTATCAATAATATGCAAATCAAACTCTTGCAGCAAGAGAACCCATCTAATAAGTCTAGGTTTAGCATCTTTCTTTTCCATAACGTATTTGATAGCAGCATGATCACTGCGAATAGTTACTTTAGAATCAACAATATAAGGTCTAAACTTATCACAAGCAAATACAACTACTAAAACTTCCTTCTCAGTAGTAGCATAATTTCTCTGGGCACTGTCTAGAGTTTTACTAGCATATCGGATAACATTTAATTTCTTATCAACTCTTTGCCCTAGAACAGCACATACATCATAATCACTAGCATCGCACATAATCTCAAAGGGTAAATTCCAGTCAGGAGGCTGGACAATAGGTGCAGAGATCAATGCTTTCTTAAGTATTTCAAATGCTTCTAGACAATCATCATCAAAGACAAAAGGAATATCTTTTTGTAAGAGATTAGTCAGAGGCTTGGAGATTTTGGAGAAGTCCTTAATGAACCTCCTATAAAACCCGACATGACCAAGGAAACTTCGTATACCTTTGATGTCCTTAGGACACAACATCTTTTCAATAGCATCAACTTTAGCTTTGTCAACTTCAATACCTCTTTCAGAAATTTTATGTCCCAAGACAATGCCTTCATTAACCATCTGTGGCACTTCTCCCAATTCAAGACAAGGTTAGTGTCTTCACATCTCCGCAAAACTCGATCAAGGTTGCTCAAGCAATCATCAAAAGAAGTTCCGTAAACGGAGAAATCATCCATGAAAACCTCAACAATCTTTTCACAAAAATCAGAGAATATAGCCATCATGCATCTTTGAAAGGTAGCAGGTGCATTACATAAACCAAAAGGCATACGTCTATAAGCAAAGGTACCGAAAGGACATGTAAAAGTGGTCTTTTCTTGATCCCCTTTTGACACAGGTATTTGAGAGAAACCAGAATAACCATCTAGAAAGCAAAAATGAGTATGTTTGGATAACCTTTCTAGCATTTGATCCATAAAAGGCAAAGGGTAATGATCTTTCTTAGTAGCTTTATTTAATTTGCGGAAATCAATTACCATCCTATAACATGTAAAAATTCTTTGTGGGATCAATTCATCTTTATCATTAGGAACAACAGTCATACCTCCCTTCTTAGGGACACAATGGACATGACTTACCCACTGGCTATCAGCATCTGGATAGATAATACCTGCCTCTAGAAGCTTTAGTATTTCCTTCCTTACCACTTCTTTCATCTTAGGATTTAACCGTCGTTGATGATCAATAACCGGTTTAGCGTCTTCTTCCAATTTTATCTTGTGTTGGCATAAAGTGGGACTAATGCCCTTAAGATCATCCAGAGTATATCCAATAGCACCACGATGCTTCTTCAGAGTTTTCAATAACTTTACTTCTTCCTGCTCTGAAAGGTTAGCACTAATAATAGCAGGATATATCTTATTTTCATCAAGATAAACATACTTAAGGTTATCAGGTAATAGTTTAAGTTCAAACATGGGATCATCCTTGGGTGGAGGAGGATCCCCTAGGATTTCAACAGGCAAGTTGTTTTTCAATACGGGTCACTGCTTAAAGAATATTTCATCTATTTCCCTTCTCTCATTCATATACATATCATTTTCATGGTCTAGCAGGTATTGTTCTAAGGGATCATTAGGAGGCATAGCAATAGAAGCAAGACCAATAATTCCATCCTTACTAGGTAATTCTTTGTCACGGGGTTGTCTACGAAATTTAGCAAAGTTAAAATCATGAGACATATCCCCTAAACCAACGGTAACAATATCTTTCACGCAGTCTATTTTAGCATTAACAGTATTCAAGAAGGGTCTACCAAATATAATGGGGCAGAAATCATCTTGTGAGGAATTAGGAATAAGAAAATCAGCAGGGTATTTAACCTTCCCACACAAGACTTCAACATGTCCATCTAAATTTTCTACCAAGAGATATTTAACCATAGCAACACTAGGTTCAACTTTAATTTGCTTAGAGGGCGTAGGTGTTCTAGTACTACTCTTACGAACCATAGTTGATGCGTTAGCATGATCCTTTATTCTAACAGGGAAAGGTGGTTTCTCAATATAAGAAGTAGGAACAATAGGATCAACATTATAAGTGATAGTCTTTTCTTCAACTTTAACAGGTTCAACTACTTTTACTTCAATGGGAGGATGGTATTTAAACCACTTCTCCTTGGGAAGATCAACATGAGTAGCAAATGATTCACAAAAAGAAGCTACTATCTCAGAGTCAAGTCCATATTTAGTGCTAAACTCACGGAAAACATCGGCATCCATAAAAGATTTAACACAATCAAACTTAGGGGTCATACCTGACTCCTTACCTTCGTCGAGATCCCAATCTTCAGAGTTGCGTTTAATTCTTTCCAATAAATCCCATTTGAATTCAACAGTCTTCATCATAAAAGAGCCAGAACAAGAATTATCAAGCATGGTGTGATTATTCAAAGTCGAGCATAAAATTTTTGAATGATCATTTTTCTTGAGAGATCATGATTGGGGCATGAATATAACATTGATTTAAGCCTCCCCCAAGCTTGAGCGATGCTTTCTCCTCCGCGAGGCCAAAAATTATATATATAATTACGATCACGATGAACCTGATGCATAGGGTAGAACTTCTGATGAAATTCCAACTTCAGTCGATTATAGTTCCATGATCCAATATCATCGCATAGCCTAAACCATGTCAATGCGTCTCCCTTCAAAGATAAAGGGAAGACCTTCTTCTTGATAACATCCCGGGGCATACCTGCAAGCTTAAATAACCCACAAACTTCATCCACATAGATTAGGTGTAAATCGGGATAGTGTTCCATCTCCTGTAAAAGGATAATCTAGCAGTTTCTCTATCATACCCGAAGGAATTTCAAAGCAAACATTTTCAGTAGGTGCAGTAGGTTGAGGAGAAAATCTTTGCTCTTCTGGTCGGGGTGAAGATCCCCGAACAAGCCCCTCAAAGGATGATGAGCCATAGTAACTGACAATAAATTTCAGCACACTATATAAATTATTCCTTACCAAATTCCACCTACCAAAGGCACTTCACTCCCCGGCAACGGCGCCAGAAAAGAGTCTTGATGACCCACAAGTGTAGCGGATCTATCATAGTCCTTTCGATAAGTAAGAGTGTCGAACCCAACGAGGAGCAGAAGGAAATGATAGGCAGTTTTCAGTAAGGAATTTTCTGCAAGCACTGAAATTATTGGTAACAGATAGTTTTGTGATAAGGTAATTGGTAGCAAGTGACAAAATATAAAAGTAAATAAGGTGCAGCAAGATGGCCCAATCCTTTTTGTAGGAAAGGACAAGCCTGGACAAACTCTTGTATGAAGAAAAACGCTCCCGAGGACACATGGGAATTATCGTCAAGCTAGTTTTCATCACGATCATCTGATTCGCGTTCGGTACTTTGATAATTTGGTATGTGGGTGGACCGATGCTTGGGTGCTGTGCTTACTTGGACAATCATCCCACTTATGATTAACCTCTAGTGCAAGCATCCGCAACTACAAAAGAAGTATTAAGGTAAACCTAACCATAGCATGAAACATATGGATCCAAATCAGCCCCTTACGAAGCAACGCATAAACTAGGGTTTAAGCTTCTGTCACTCTAGCAACCCATCATCTACTTATTACTTCCCAAAGCCTTACTCTAGGCCCAAATAATGGTGAAGTGTCATGTAGTCGACGTTCACATGACACCACTAGAGGAGAGACAACATACATCTCATCAAAATATCGAACGAATACCAAACTCACATGACTACTTATAGCAAGACTTCTCCCATGTCCTGAGGAACAAAAGTAACTACTCACAAGACATAATATTATTCATGATCAGAGGGGTATTAATATGCATAATAGATCCGAACATATGATCTTCCACCAAATAAACCAACTAGCATCAACTACAAGGAGTAATCAACACTACTAGCAACCCACAGGTACCAATCTCAGGTTTGGGTACAAAGATTGGATACAAGAGATGAACTAGGGTTTGAGAGGAGATGGTGCTAGTGAAGATGTTGATGAAGATAACCCTCCCCAAGATGGGAGAGTTGCTGGTGATGACGGCGGTGATGATTTCCCCCTCCCGGAGGGAAGTATCCCTAGTAGAACAGCTCTGCCGAAGCCCTAGATTGCTTTCCTCCTAGGTTCCGCCTCGAGACGGCGGCGTCTGGTCCCGAAAGCCTCCTTCTGATTTTTTCCAGGTCAAAACACTTCATATAGAAGAAGATGGGCATCGGGGGGCTATATGGTGGCCCACAAGACACGGGGGCGCGCCCAGAGAGGGGGGGCGCGCCCCCTCCCTCGTGGACAGGTGGTGTCCCCCCTGGTGATTCTCTTTCGCGAGATATTTTTTATATTTTCTAAAACGGTGTCCCGTGGAGTTTCGAAACTTTTTGTGTTGTGAAGAATAGGTTTCCAGAGTTTGCTTCTTTTCCAGCCCAGAATTCCAGCTACCGGCATTCTCCCTCTTCATGTAAACCTTGTAAAATAAGAAAGAAAAGGCATAAGTATTGTGACATAACATGTAATAATAGCCCATAGTGCAATAAATATCAACATAAAAGCATGATGCAAAATGGACGTATCAACAGCCCCCGCACAATGCGCAGTTGAGCTCTGTCTCTAAAACTAAAAAACAACTGGGCGAGCTGCTGGGCCCTCAGTGTTATCCGCTCGTTGTGTAATTTTCTCGTTTATTAACTACATTGACAATGGCATGGGACCTAGGTGGCAAACGATTAAGAGGAAGTATTTTTTTGGCTTGTAATAATGAGGCACCTGCTCGCGTAATGCAATGACCCTACTGGGTCCCTACTGTCAGCCTCTCCACGTACAGTCATCTCTTGATTCCTCTCAGTTGTTGACCATGTTGACAATGCCAGACGGCGGCGGGCACAACGAGTGAACCAAGGCAGATAACGACGGTGAGGTCTCGGATGGTAACAAACATGAGCCATGGAAGATGCGGCAGTGTAGTGGCAGGCGGAGGGGAGTACGAGGGCAACAACATGTAACTCAAGCTTACAAACGGTACAAAACGCACAAGGATTAATTGTTCATCCAATTTAGACAAAACCCAGATTGAACATGGCAATAACATCTAACCCAACCACTCTTTTTTGTTGTCATAAACAAATAGACCGGTCTGATCCATAAAATCAACATCCTGTGCAAAAAAATGATTGGAGGATGACTACAAATTGTTGTAAATAAAAGGCGAGTATGTTCAGAAGCCCATTTGTCCACCTGAAACTTCTTTTTTTGCTGTTCAACATGTCCATTCGTGAGAAATCTTTTGTTGAAAAACTTAAGCCTTATGGACAATAGTAACCTCGCATTCAATAGGAAGAATGTGACAAAGCTTTTGTTTGCCTGGTTGGATGCATATCCTTCCATTGTTATTGTCCTCAAACGAATGTCGTGAGAACTGAGAAAATCCTGGTGCTTATTACGCCACCGATTGGTTATATGTTTTTATCCATGCGTTAGTGCCTAAGTAGAGATGAAGATTGAAAATAGTTAAGGTATGAAAAAAGAGTATGTTGAAAGAGCGACAGCTGAATGGTTAATTCTAGTACAATATATACGGGCTTTCAATGTGCATGAAATCATCACCTTTATATATAAATTCTCCAGAGATCGAAAGCATCGCGGCAAGCCAATAATTATGTTCAGATCAAAACTAAACATTCCAATATATAAGATCTTGACACAATCCAGCAGCATTGATAGGCTATCCATGGACGAACTCTTCATTGAGCATGTAACATAATATTAGTACCCAAAGTGTACTCCAAGATGATATAAAACTTACGCGCACAAATGAAAAATGCATCTTATGATTTAAAATGTGTAGATGATAATATATGGTACCTAAAAAGGTGAGGAGCCGAACACCAACTTGTTGTGATCATTAAACGGATCACTAATTACACCCAAGGTCTCCAGTTTGGGCGCAGAGACAACAATTATTTGCAAAGGTTTATAGTAATAATAAAGGAGCAACCTTTGAAGTGAAGAGGCATCTTCGACGATGAGTGATGACCCACAAGTGTAGGGGATATATCATAGTCCTTTCGATAGGTAAGAGTGTCGAACCCAACGAGGAGCAGAAGGAAATGATAGGCAATTTTCAGTAAGGTATTGTGTGCAAGCACTAAAATTATAGGTAACAGATCGTTTTGTGATAAGGTAATTGGTAGCAAGTGACAAAAGGTAAAAGTAAATAGGTGCAGCAAGGTGGCCCAATCCTTTTTGTAGCAAAGGACAAGCCTAGACAAACTCTTATATAAAGGAAAGCGCTCCCGAGGACACATGGGAATTATCGTCAAGCTAGTTTTCATCACGATCATCTGATTCGCGTTCGGTACTTTGATAATTTGGTATGTGGGTGGACCGGTGCTTGGGTGTTGTCCTTACTTGGACAAGTCTCCCACTTATGATTAACCTCTAATGCAAGCATCCGCAACTACAACAGAAGTATTAAGGTAAACCTAACCATAGCATGAAACCAGTGGATCCAAATCAGCCCCTTACGAAGCAACGCATAAACTAGGGTTTAAGCTTCTGTCACTCTAGCAACCCATCATCTACTTATTACTTCCCAATGCATTCCTCTAGGCCCAAAATAATGGTGAAGTCTCATGTAGTCGACGTTCACATGACACCACTAGAGGAGAGACAACATACATCTCATCAAAATATCAAACGAAGACCAGATTCACATGACTACTAATAGCAAGACTTCTCCCATGTCCTCAGGAACTAAAGTAACTACTCACAAGACATAATATTGTTCATGGTCAGAGGGGTATTAATATGCATAATGGATCTGAGCATATGATCTTCCACCAAATAAACCAACTAGCATAAACTACAAGGAGTAATCAACACTACTAGCAACCCACAGGTACCAATCTGAGGTTTGGGTACAAAGATTGGATACAAGAGATGAACTAGGGTTTGAGAGGAGATGGTGTTGGTGAAGATGTTGATGAAGATAGCTCTCCCCAAGATGGGAGAGTTGTTGGTGATGACGGCAGTGACGATTTCCCCCTCCCGGAGGGAAGTATCCCCGGCAGAACAGCTCTGCCGGAGCCCTAGATTGGCTTCCGCCTCGATTTCGCCTCGAGATGGCGGTGTCTGGTCCCGAAAGCCCCCTTATGATTTTTAGGTCAAAGCACCTCATATAGGAGAAGATGGGCATTGGGGGGCCTTTGGTGGGCCCACGAGACAGGGGGCGCGCCCAGAGAGGGGGGCGCGCCCCCACCCTCGTGGACAGCAGGTGGCCCCCTCGTGATCTTCTTTCGCCAGATATTTTTTATAATTTCTGAAACGGAGTTCTGTGAAGTTTGGGGCTTTTGGAGCTGTGCAGAATAGGTTTCCAAAGTTTGCTCCTTTTCCAACCCAGAATTCCAGCTGCCGGCATTCTCCCTCTTCATGTAAACCCTGTAAAATAAGAGAGAAAAGGCATAAGTATTGTGACAAAACAAGTAATAACAGCCCATAATGCAATAAATATCAACATATAAGCATGATGCAAAATGGACGTATCAACTCCCCCAAGCTTAGACCTCGCTTGTCCTCGAGCGAAAGCCGATACCGAAAATTATGTCCACATGTTTAGAGATAGAGGTGTCGATAAAAAATACGGATAGGAGGGCATCATGATCATTCTCATTAGAACAATATATATATATATATATATATATATATATATATATATATATATATATATATATATATATATATATATATATATTGTCATATGATTCTTATGCTCAAGTAACAATTCATTCACAATCAAGCATGAATCATAAACTTCATTGAAAACTAACAAACTTTGATCTCGGTCATTGAAGCAATTGCAATTTATCGTAACATCGGAAAGAGTCAATATAAGAGCTTTTCAGCAAGCCTACATACTCAACTACCATATAGTCTTTTACAATTGCTCACACTCACGCAATACATATGGTTATGGAGTTTTAATCGGACACACAGAAAGATAGGGGCTTACGGTGTTGCCTCCCAACTTTTTACCTCAAGGGTAATGTCAACAGTAATAGACCATGAAAACTTACATCCAAGTGGGTATATATATCTGGATCTTTCGAACACAATGTGCTTGCCAAAGGATAAAATGAAAAAAGGAAAGGTGAATTTCACCTTGACACTTGTAAGGCAAGAATAATAGATAGGCCCTTCGCAGAGGGAAGCAAAGGTTGTCATGTGCTTTTATGGTTGGATGCACAAAGTCTTAGCACAGAAGAACGTCACTTTATATTGCCAGTTGTGATAAGGACATTTATTATGCAGTCTATCGCTTTTATTACTTCCATATCACAGGATGGTATAAATCTTATTTCCTCCACACTATTAAATCATACATATTTTAGCGAGTTTGCAACATGACAACTTACTTGGAAGGATCTTTCTCAATCCATAGGTAGGTATGGTGGACTCTCATGGCAAAACTGGGTTTAAGGATGTATAGAAGCACAAGTAGTATCTCTACTTGGTACAAGGAGTTTTGGCTAGCATGAGCGGGAAAGGCAAGCTCAACATGTTGGATGATCCATGACAATATACTTTATTTC
This sequence comes from Secale cereale, assembly GCA_902687465.1. NCBI lineage: Eukaryota > Viridiplantae > Streptophyta > Magnoliopsida > Poales > Poaceae > Secale > Secale cereale. The sequence goes on along the minus strand of LR738710.1, from coordinate 452,142,739 downwards.
GGATATAAGAAGACATAACCCATTATGTTGTCTTCCTTGTCCAACATCAACTCTTTAGCATGTCATATTTTAATGAGTGTTCACAATCATAAAAGATGTCCAGGATAGTGTATTTTTTATGTGGAGCCTCTCTTTCTTTATTACTTCCTATTAATTGCAACGATGCCCAAAACTATGTTTGTCAACCCTCAACAACTTTTATTCATCATACTCTTTATATGTGAAGTCATTACTTCCCATAAGATCAATATGATCTCTTGGATACTCTTTATGTTTTCTTTCTTTTTATCATGACCAATGTGAGGAAATCAAGCCCTTGACTCAACACTAATCTTTATTATATAGCTCACGGACTCGATTACAAAGGGTAAAGATCATAAAGCAAAAGCTCACAACTAGATCATGCTAACTTAATTCTACTAGATCAAGATACTACCAAAAGGGTTGAACTAAGAAAAACGGTAAAGATAGGAGTGATGGTGATACGATACCGGGGTCACTCCCCGAAGCTTGGCAGTTGCCAAGGGGAGTGCCCATACCCATATGATTATGTCTCCTTCTTCGGGGGTGGTGATGATGGAGTTGTTGATGATGTAGGCTTATTGTCCACCTGCCAAGGCATGAGCTCACCATCGTACAAGGATGATCGAAGCTCCGGGATACTGAAATCTGCAGCCAAACTCATCTTCTTGAATCTATATTCATACTCACAATTTTGGTTTTGCAGGTCATAGATCTGGGCTTGGAGGTGATCGACCTTCTCTTGAAGATTGGAGATAGCTTCCCCGAAGATACTTGAGTCCAGCTTGAGGTTGTTGGCGAGCTCCGAGATCATCATGTGGTTGGCGTTGAGTCCTCGCTCCACCATACCTTGGCACTTGAAACTTTGGTGCTCCATTGCTTCGAATCTTGTCTCCACGCTTTCGGTCCTCCTCGGCCCCTCAACATCATGGATGTGCAGCACCCCCTCATGCAACTCCATGGTTTGAGGGTGATGCAGCACCTCCGCAAGGTAGGGGTTGATGACCTTCTCGAAGAACTTGTCCTTGAGGATGTTGGGTTTTTGCGTGATATAGAGGTCAAAACCTTCGGGGGTATTTATAATGAATTGTTTTCGACCAAAAGGAGTAACATACAAGAAATTGGAGTCCGGGAGGCACACGAGCTGCCCACGAGGCAGGGGGCGCACCCTCCACCCTCGTGGACGGCTCGTGTCTCGTCCGGACTGCCGACTGCCACTTATTTTTCTATTTTTCTAAATATTCCAAGACGGTGAAAAATTGCCTTTAGAACTGTTTTGGAGTCGGTTTACTTACCGTATCACATACCTCTTCCTTTTTGGAAGCTGAATCATTCTGGAAAGTGTCCTTTATATATTCCTCTGGGGTTACGATTTCAATAACATTGGTTTCAACATTTATAGTGTTACCTGAAATATAATGTTTGATTCTTTGACCGTTCACCACCTTCGGATTCGTGCCTTCGAAGTTGTTGATTTTTATGGCACCAGAACGATAGACCTCCTCGATAACATAAGGTCCTTCCCACTTAGAGAGAAGTTTTCCTGCAAAAAATCTTAAGCAAGAGTTATATAGCAAGACATAATCACCTACGTTAAACTCACGCTTTTGTATCCTTTTGTCATGCCATCTTTTAACTTTTTCTTTAACAGCTTGGGATTCTCATAGGCCTGTGTTCTTCATTAATCAAGAGAGCTAATGTCAAATAACCTCTTATCACCGGCAAGTTTGAAATCATAATTGAGCTCTTTAATAGCCCAATATGCCTTATGTTCTAGCTCAAGAGGTAAGTGACAAGCTTTTCCATAAACCATCTTATGTGGAGACATACCCGTAGGATTTTTGTATGCAATTCTATAGGCCCATAATGCATCATCAAGTTTCTTGGACCAATTCTTTCTAGACCTATTAACTGTCTTTTGCAAGATTAATTTTATCTCTCTATTACTTAGTTCTACTTGACCACCGGTCTGTGGGTGATAAGGGGATGCAATTCTATGGTTAACATCATACTTTGCAAGCATTTTACGGAAAGTACCATGAATAAAGTGTGAACCACCATCAGTCATAGTATCTAGGGACTCCAAACCTCGGAAAAATAACTTCTTTAAGCATCTTAATAGAGGTGTTATGATCAACACTACTAGTTGGAATAGCTTCTACCCACTTAGTAACGTAATCAACCGCAACTAAAATATGTGTGTATCCATTAGAGGTAGGAAACTGTCCCATATAATCAAAGCCCCAAACATCAAATGGTTCAATAATAAGTGAATAATTCATAGGCATTTCTTGACGTCTATTGATATTACCAATTCTTTGACATTCATCACAAGATAAGACAAACTTACGGGCATCCTTGAAGAGAGTAGGCCAATTAAAACCAGATTGCAATACCTTGTGTGCAGTTCTATCTCCCGCATGGTTTTCTCCATTAGCTTCGGAGTGGCACTTGCATATGATCTGTTCCTGTTCATGCTCAGGTACACAACGTCTAATAATACCATCTACTCCTTCTTTATAATGATGTGGGCCATCCCAGAAGTAATGTCTCAAATCATAGAAGAACTTTTTCTTTTGCTGGTATGTGAAGCTAGGAGGTATAAACTTAGCAACAATATAATTAGCATAATCAGCATACCATGGAGCAGTACGAGAAATATTTATGACAGCTGATAACCCACTAGTGTAGGGGATCTCAATGGTTTCCGAGGGTAAAGTAGTCAACCCAAATTTATTGATTCGACACAAGGGGAGCCAAAGAATACTCTTAAGTATTAGCAGCTGTGTTGTCAATTCAACCACACCTGGAAACTTAGTATCTGCAGCAAGATAGTTTAGTAGCAAAGTAATATGATAGTGGTGGTAGCAGCAATAAAAGTAACGGTAGTGTTTTTGTAGTTTTTGTAATAGTAGCAACGGAAAAGTAAATAAGCGACAAGCAATATAGGTAAAGCTCGTAGGCATTGGATCGGTGATGGGAAATTATGTCGGATGCAATTCATCATGTAGAAGTTATAACCTAGGGTGGCACAGAACTAGCTCAAGTTCATCAATGCAATGTAGGCATGTATTCCGAATATAGTCATACTGTTGGAGATATGCCCTAGAGGCAATAATAAAAGCATTATTATTATATCTCCTTGTTCATGATAATTGTCTGTTATTCATGCTTGAATTGTATTGTACGGAAACAGCGATACATGTGTGAATATATAGACCACAATGAGTCCCTTGTAGGCCTCTAGTTACCAGCTCGTTGATCAACAGATGGTCACGGTTTCCTGACCATGGACATAGGATGTCAGTGATAATGGGATCACATCATTAGGAGAATGATGTGATGGACAAGACCCAAACATGAGCATAACACGAGATCATATAGTACGTAATGCATAAGCTTTTCGGTGTCAAGTATTTATTCCTTAGACCATGAGGTTGTACAACTCCCGGATACCGTAGGAGTACTTTGGGTGTGCCAACCGTCACAACGTAACTGGGTGGCTATAAAGGTACACATCGGGTATCTCTGAAAGTGTCTGTTGAGTTGGTACGAACCGAGACTGGGATGTTGTCACTCCGTATGACGGAGAGGTACCTCTGGGCCCACTCGGTAAGACATCATCATAATGAGCTCAATGTGACTAAGTAGTTAGTCATGGGATGATGGATTACGGATCGAGTAAAGAGACTTGCCATGACGAGATTGAACAAGGTATTGGGAATACCGACGATCGAATCTCGGGCAAGTACCGTACCGATGGACAAAGGGAATAACATACGGGATTGAGTGAATCCTTGACACGGTGGTTCATCCGATGAAGATCATCGAGGAACACGTGGGAACCAACATGGGTATCCAGATCCCGCTGTTGGTTATTGACCGGAGAGTCGTCTCGGTCATGTCTACGTGTCTCCCGAACCCATAGGGTCTACACACTTAAGGTTCGGTAACGCTAGGGTCGTAGAGATAAATGCACGTGGAAACCCGAAAGTTGTTCGGAGTCCCGGATGAGATCCCGGACGTCACGAGGAGTTCTGGAATGGTCCGGAGGTAAAGATTGATATATAGGAAGTCCAGTTTCGGCTATCGGGTGATCTCTGGGGGTCACCGGGAGCGTCCCGGGACCACCGGAGGGTCCCCGAGGGTCCACCGGGTGGGGCCACCCATCCCGGTGGGGCCCCTAGGCCGCAAGGGGAAGTGTCCAGCCCCTCTCGGCTGGCGCACCACTAGTGGCCCACCTCCCCATGCGCCTAGGGTTAAAACCCTAAGGGGAGGGGGGCCACCACTTGCCTTGGGGGCCAAGGACTCCCCCCTGGCCGCCGCCCCCCCTGCAGATTGGATCTGCAGGGGCCCTGGCGCACCCCCCTGGCCCCTATATATATGTGGGAGGGGAGAGGGCTGCCGCACCCTTGCCCTGGCGCCTCTCCCCATCCCGTCACACCTCCATACTCCAACGCAGGGCGCCCGGCGAAGCCCTGCTGCGATCTCCACTGCATCCGTCATCACGCCGTCGTGCTGCCGGATCTCTGACGACTTATCCTCCCCCCTTGCTGGATCAAGAAGGAGGTGACGTTGCTGCACCGTACATGTGTTGAACGCGGAGGTGCCGTCCGTTCGGCGCTAGATCATCGGTGACGAAGAACGCGAAGAGTACGACTACTTCATCCACGCTTCTTCGAAAGCTTCCGCTCGCGATCTACATAATGGTATGTAGATGCACTCTTACTTGCTCGTTGCTAGATGTCTCCTTAGTTGGATCTTGGTGAAGGCGTAGAATTTTTTTGAATTATGCTACGTTCCCCAACAGTGGCATCTGAGCTAGGTTTTATGCGTAGCATCTTGCACGAGTAGAACACAAACAGTTGTGGGCGTTTGGTTTTGTTCAACTTTCTTACCGTTACTAGTCAATCTTGATTCGGCGGTATTGTGGGATGAAGCGGCCCAGACCGACTTTACACGTACGCTTACGTGAGACTGGTTCCACCGACAGACATGCACTAGATGCATAAGGTGGTTGGCCGGTGTCTGTCTCTCCTACTTTAGTCGGATCGGATTCGATGAAAGGGGTCCTTATGAAGGGTAAATAGAAGTTGACAAATCGCGTTGTGGTTTTGGCGTAGGTAAGAAACGTTCTTGCTAGAAATCCTATAGAAGCCACGTAAAACTTGCAACAACAATTAGAGGACGTCTAACTTGTTTTTGCAGCATGTGTTTTGTGACGTGGTATGGCCAAGAACGAAGATGTGATGAATGATATATGTGATGTATGAGATTGATCATGTTTTTGTAATAGGGAATCACGACTTGCATGTCGATGAACTTGACAACCGGCAGGAGCCATAGGAGTTGTCTTAATTATTATATGACCTGCGTGTCACTGAATAACGCCATGTAATTACTTTACTTCATTGCTAAACGTTAGCTATAATAGTAGAAGTAATAGTTGGCGTGACGACTTCTTCAAGACACGATGATGGAGATCATGATGATGAAGATCATGGTGTCGAGCCGGTGACAAGATGATCATGGTGCCCCGAAGATGGAGATCCAAGGAGCAAGATGATATTGGCCATATCATGTCACTTTAATTGATTGTATGTGGTGTTTATCATGTTTATGCATCTTGTTTACTTAGAACGACGGTAGTAAATAAGATGATCTCTCACTAAAATTTCAAGTATTGTGTTTCCCCTAACTGTGCACCGTTGCTAAAGCTCGTTGCTCCGAAGCACCACGTGATGATCGGGTGTGATAGGTTCTAACGTTCGCATACAACGGGTGTAAGACAGATTTACACACGCGATACACTTAGGGTTCACTTGACGAGCCTAGCATGTACAGACATGGCCTTGGAACACGGAAGACCGAAAGGTCGAACACGAGTCGTATAGAAGATACGATCAACATGAAGATGTTCACCGTTGATGACTAGTCCGTCTCACGTGATGATCGGACACGGACTACTCGATTCAAATCGTGTATCACTTAGATGACTAGAGAGATGTCATTCTGAGTGGGAGTTCATTAAAATTTGATTAAGATGAACTTAATTATCATGAACTTAGTCTAAATTCTTTACAATATCTCTTGTAGATCAAATGGCCCACGCTCAAGTTTCCCTCAACTTCAACGCGTTCCTAGAGAAAACCAAGCTGAAAGACGATGGTAGCAACTATACGGATTGGGTCCGTAACCTGAGGATTATCCTCATAGCTGCCAAGAGATCATATGTCCTAGAAGCATCGCTAGGTGATGCACCTGCTCCCGATGCGGCCCAAGACGTTTTGAACGTCTGGCAGTCGCGTAGTGATGATTACTCCCTGGTTCAGTGCGGCATGCTTTACAGCTTAGAGTCGGGGCTCCAAAAACGTTTTGAGCACCACGGAGCATATGAGATGTTCGAAGAGCTGAAAATGGTTTTCCAAGCTCATGCCCGAGTCGAGAGATATGATGTCTCCGACGCATTCTACAGCTGTAAGATGGAGGAGAACAGTTCTGTCAGTGAGCACATCCTCAAGATTTCAGGATTGCACAACCGCTTGTCTCAGCTAGGAATGAATCTCCCAGATGAAGCGGTCGTTGACAGAATCCTCCAGTCTCTCCCACCAAGCTTCAAGAGCTTCGTGTTGAACTTCAATATGCAGGGGATGGAGAAGTCCATTCCCGAGGTGTATTCGATGCTGAAATCAGCGGAGGTGGATATCAAGAAAGAACATCAAGTGTTGATGGTCAATAAAACCACTAAGTTCAAGAAAGGCAAGGGTAAGAAGAACTTCAAGAAGGACGGCAAGGGAGTTGCCGCGCCTGGCAAGCCTGTTGCCGGGAAGAAGCCAAAGTATGGACCCAAGCCTGAGACAGAGTGCTTTTATTGCAAGGGAACGGGTCACTGGAAGCGGAACTGCCCCAAATACTTAGCAGACAAGAAGGCCGGCAACATCAAAGGTATATATGATATACATGTTATTGTTGTGTACCTTACCAGCACTCGTAGTAGCTCCTGGGTATTCGATACCGGTGCAGTTGCTCATATTTGTAACTCAAAACAGGAGCTGCGGAATAATCGGAGACTGGCGAAGGATGAGGTGACGATGCACGTCGGGAATGGTTCCAAGGTCGATGTGATCGCCGTCGGCACGCTACCTCTACATCTACCCTCGGGATTAGTTTTAAACCTCAATAATTGTTATTTAGTACCAGCTTTGAGCATGAACATTGTTTCTGGATCTCGTCTTATGCGAGATGGATACTCTTTCAAATCAGAGAATAATGGTTGTTCTATTTATTTGAGAGATATGTTTTATGGTCATGCCCCGCTGGTCAATGGTTTATTTTTGATGGATCTCGAACGTAGTGATACACATATTCATAGTGTAGATGCCAAAAGATGTAAAGTTGATAATGATAGTCTCACATACTTGTGGCATTGTCGCCTTGGTCATATTGGTGTCAAACGTATGAAGAAGCTCCATTCAGATGGACTTCTAGAGTCTCTTGATTATGAATCATTTGACACGTGCGAACCATGCCTCTTGGGCAAGATGACCAAGTCTCCGTTCTCCGGAACAATGGAGCGAGCAACCAACTTGTTGGAAATCATACATACCGATGTGTGCGGTCCAATGAGTGTTGAGGCTCGCGGAGGCTACCGTTATGTTCTCACCCTCACGGATGACTTGAGTAGATACGGGTATATCTATTTGATGAAACACAAGTCTGAAACCTTTGAAAAGTTCAAGGAATTTCAGAATGAGGTTGAGAATCAACGTGACGGAAAAATAAAGTTATTGCGATCGGATCGTGGGGGTGAATATTTAAGTCATGAATTTGGCACACACCTTAGGAGCTGTGGAATTGTTTCACAATTGACACCGCCCGGAACACCTCAACGTAACGGTGTGTCCGAACGTCGAAATCGTACTCTGTTGGACATGGTGCGATCTATGATGTCCCTCACCGATTTACCGCTATCTTTTTGGGGTTATGCTTTAGAGACTGCCACATTCACTTTAAATAGGGCTCCGTCGAAATCCGTTGAGACGACTCCGTATGAACTTTGGTTTGGCAAGAAACCGAAGCTGTCGTTTCTAAAAGTTTGGGGTTGCGATGCTTATGTCAAGAAACTTCAACCTGAAAAGCTCGAACCCAAATCGGAGAAATGCGTCTTCATAGGATACCCAAAGGAAACAATTGGGTACACCTTCTACCACAGATCCGAAGGCAAAGTCTTTGTTGCCAAGAATGGATGCTTTCTGGAGAAAGAGTTTCTCTCGAAAGAAGTGAGTGGGAGGAAACTAGAACTTGATAAGGTCATAGTCACCCCTCCTGGACCGGAAAGTAGCGCAGCGCAGGAAACTGTTCCTGAGGTGCCTGCACCGACAAGGGAGGAAGTTGATGATAATGATCATGAAGAAACAGATCAAGTTGCTACTGAACTTCGAAGGTACACAAGGGCACGTTCCGCACCAGAGTGGTACGGCAACCCTGTACTGGAAATCATGTTGTTAGACAACGGTGAACCTTCGAACTATGAAGAAGCGATGGCGGGCCCAGATTCCAATAAATGGCTTGGAACCATGAAATCCGAGATAGAATCCATGTATGAAAACAAAGTATGGACTTTGGTAGACTTGCCTGATGACATGCACGCCATAGAAAACAAATGGATATTTAAGAAGAAGACAGACGCGGATGGTAATGTGACCATCTATAAGGCTCGGCTTGTCACTAAGGGTTATCGACAAGTTCAAGGGATTGACTACGACGAGACTTTCTCTCCCGTAGCGATGCTGAAGTCAGTCAGAATCATTTTAGCTATTGCCGCAATCTATGGTTATGAGATATGGCAAATGGACGTCAAAACAGCATTCCTTAACGGCTTCCTCAAGGAAGAGTTGTATATGATGCAACCGGAAGGTTTTGTCGATCCAGAGAACGCTGACAAGGTATGCAAGCTCCAGCGCTCGATTTACGGGCTGGTGCAAGCATCTCGGAGTTGGAATATTCGCTTTGATGAGGTGATCAAAGCGTTTGGATTTATACAGACTTATGGAGAAGCCTGTATTTACAAGAAAGTGAGTGGGAGCTCTGTGGCATTTCTCATATTATATGTGGATGACATATTGCTGATGGGAAATGATATAGAATTCTTGGAAAATATAAAGGCCTACTTGAATAAAAGTTTTTCAATGAAGGACCTTGGAGAAGCTGCTTACATATTAGGCATCAAAATCTATAGAGATAGATCAAGACGCCTCATTGGTCTTTCACAAAGTACATACCTTGACAAAATATTGAAGAAGTTTAATATGGACCAGTCAAAGAAAGGATTCTTGCCTGTTTTGCAAGGTATGAGATTGAGTAAGACTCAGTCGCCGACCACGGCAGAAGATAGAGAAAAGATGAGTGTCATTCCCTATGCCTCGGCCATAGGTTCTATCATGTATGCCATGCTGTGTACCAGACCTGATGTGAACCTTGCCATAAGTTTGGTAGGGAGGTACCAAAGTGATCCCGGTACGAAACACTGGACAGCGGTCAAGAACATCCTGAAGTACCTGAAAAGGACTAAGGATATGTTTCTTGTTTATGGAGGTGACGAAGAGCTCGTCGTAAAGGGTTACGTCGATGCTAGCTTCGACACAGATCTGGATGACTCTAAGTCTCAAACCAGATACGTGTATATTTTGAACGGAGGGGCAGTCAGCTGGTTCAGTTGCAAACAGAGCGTGGTGGCAGTGTCTACATGTGAAGCGGAGTACATAGCTGCTTCTGAAGCAGCGCAGGAACGAGTCTGGATGAAGGAGTTCATCACCGACCTAGGAGTCATTCCAAGCGCGTCAAGCTCGATGACTCTCTTCTATGACAACACTGGTGCTATTGCTATTACCAAGGAGCCCAGGTTTCACAAGAAGACCAAGCACATCAAGCGCCGTTTCAACTCCATCCGGAATTATGTTCAGGATGGAGACATAGATATTTGTAAAGTGCATACGGATCTGAATGTCGCATACCCGTTGACTAAACCTCTTTCACGAGCAAAACATGATCAACACCAGAACTCTATGGGTGTTCGATTCATCACAATGTAACTAGATTATTGACTCTAGTGCAAGTGGGAGACTGTTGGAGATATGCCCTAGAGGCAATAACAAAAGCATTGTTATTATATCTCCTTGTTCATGATAATTGTCTGTTATTCATGCTTGAATTGTATTGTACAGAAACAGCGATACATGTGTGAATACATAGACCACAATGAGTCCCTGGTAGGCCTCTAGTTACCAGGTCGTTGATCAATAGATGGTCACGGTTTCCTGACCATGGACATAGGATGTCAGTGATAACGGGATTACATCATTAGGAGAATGATGTGATGGACAAGACCCAAACTTGAGCATAACACGAGATCGTATAGTTCGTAATGCATAAGCTTTTCGGTATCAAGTATTTATTCCTTAGACCATGAGGTTGTACAACTCCCGGATATCGTAGGAGTACTTTGGGTGTGCCAACCGTCACAACGTAACTGGGTGGCTATAAAGGTACACATCGGGTATCTCTGAAAGTGTCTGTTGAGTTGGTACGAACCGAGACTGGGATGTTGTCACTCCGTATGACGGAGAGGTACCTCTGGGCCCACTCGGTAAGACATCATCATAATGAGCTCAATGTGACTAAGTAGTTAGTCATGGGATGATGGATTACGGATCGAGTAAAGAGACTTGCCATGACGAGATTGAACAAGGTATTGGGAATACCGACGATCGAATCTCGGGCAAGTACCGTACCGATGGACAAAGGGAATAACATACGGGATTGAGTGAATCCTTGACACGGTGGTTCATCTGATGAAGATCATCGAGGAACATGTGGGAACCAACATGGGTATCCAGATCCCGCTGTTGGTTATTGACCGGAGAGTCGTCTCGGTCATGTCTACGTGTCTCCCGAACCCGTAGGGTCTACACACTTAAGGTTCGGTAACGCTAGGGTCGTAGAGATAAATGCACGTGGAAACCGGAAAGTTGTTCGGAGTCCCAGATGAGATCCCGGACGTCACGAGGAGTTCCGGAATGGTCCGGAGGTAAAGATTGATATATAGGAAGTCCAGTTTCGGCTATCGGGTGATCTCCGGGGGTCACCGGGAGCGTCCCGGGACCACCGGAGGGTCCCCGGGGGTCCACCGGGTGGGGCCACCCATCCCGGTGGGGCCCCTAGGCCGCAAGGGGAAGTGTCCAGCCCCTCTGGGCTGGCGCACCACTAGTGGCCCACCTCCCCATGCGCCTAGGGTTAAAACCCTAAGGGGAGGGGGGCCACCACTTGCCTTGGGGGGCAAGGACTCCCCCCTGGCAGCCGCCCCCCTGCAGATTGGATCTGCAGGGGCCCTGACACACCCCTTGGCCCCTATATATATGTGGGAGGGGAGAGGGCTGCCGCACCCTTGCCCTGGCGCCTCTCCCCCTCCCGTCACACCTCCATACTCCAACGCAGGGCGCCCGACGAAGCCCTGCTGCGATCTCCACTGCATCCGTCATCACGCCGTCGTGCTGCCGGATCTCTGACGACTTCTCCTCCCCCCTTGCTGGATCAAGAAGGAGGTGACGTTGCTTCACCGTACGTGTGTTGAACGCGGAGGTGCCGTCCGTTCGGCGCTAGATCATCGGTGACGAAGAACGCGAAGAGTACGACTACTTCATCCACGCTTCTTCGAAAGCTTCCGCTCGCGATCTACATAACGGTATGTAGATGCACTCTTACTTGCTCGTTGCTAGATGTCTCCATAGTTGGATCTTGGTGAAGGCGTATAAATTTTTTGAATTATGCTACGTTCCCCAACACATACGTGCTTATGGAAAAGAACTTGCATGACATCTTTTGTCCTACCCTCCCGTGGCAGCGGGGTCCTATTGGAAACTAAGGGATATTAAGGCCTCCTTTTAATAGAGTACATGACCAAAGCATTAACACATAGTGAATACATGAACTCGTCAAACTATGGTAATCACCAGGAGTGGTCCTAATTATTATCACTTCGGGGTTGCCGGATCATAACACATAGTAGGTGACTATAGACTTGCAAGATAGGATCAAATACACACAGATATTCATGAAAACATAATAGGTTCAGATCTGAAATCATGGCACTCGGGCCCTAGTGACAAGCATTAAGCATAGCAAAGTCATAGCAACATCAATCTCAAAACATAATGGATACTAGGGATCAAACCCTAACAAACTAACTCGATTACACGATAGGTCCCATCCAACCCATCACCGTCCAGCAAGCCTACGATGGAATTACTCACACACGACGGTGAGCATCATGGAATTGGTGATGGAGGAAGGTCGATGATGACGATGGCGACGATCTCCACTCTCTGGAGCCCCGAACGGACTCCATATCAGCCCTCCCGAGAGAGATTAGGGCTTGGCGGTGGCTCCGTCTCGTGAAATACGATAGTTCCTTCTCTCTGATATTTTTTCTCCCCGAAAGTGAAGATATAGGATCCGGGGGTACGTCGGTAAGGCACCAGGGGGCCCACGAGGTAGGGGGCGCGCCCTGGGCAGGGGGCGCGCCCCCCACCCTCGTGGACAGGGTGTGGGCCCCCCTGTGAGGATCTTCCTGCAGATATTCTTTATATTTACCAAAATAAATCTCCATTGATTTTCAGGCGATTCCGAGAACTTTTTATTTCTGCACAAAAACAACACCATGGCAGTTCTGCTGAAAACAACGTCAGTGCGGGTTAGTTCCATTCAAATCATGCAAGTTAGAGTCCAAAACAAGGACAAAAGGGTTTGGAAAAGTAGATACGTTGGAGACGTATCAACTCCCCCAAGCTTAAACCTTTGCTTGTCCTCAAGCAATTCAGTTGGTAAACTGAAAGTGATAAAGAAAAACTTTGACAAACTCCGTTTGCTCTTCTTGTTGTAAATATGTAAGCTAGCATTCAGGTTTTCAACAAGATCATGAACTAACCACATTCACAATAACTTTCAGGTCTCAAGACTACTCACATCAATGGCATAATCAACTAGCGAGCAATAATAATAAACCTCGGATGACAACACTTTCTCAAAACAATCATGATATGATATAACAAGATGGTATCTCGCTAGCCCTTTCTGAGACCGCAAAACATAAATGCACAGCACCTTTATGGATCAAGGACTGACTAGACATTGTAATTCATGGTAAAAGAGATCCAGTCATGATCATACTCAATGCAAATTAATAGTAATACATGCAATGACAGAGGTGCTCTCCTACTGGTGCTCTTTGATAAGAGGATGATGACTCTGCATAAAAGTAAATAGATAGGCCCTTCGCAGAGGGAAGCAGGGATTTGTAGAGGTGCCAGAGCTCGATTTTAAAATAGAGATTGAATAACATTTTGAGCGGTGTACTTTCATTGTCAACATAACAACCAAGAATCTCGATATCTCCCATGCTATGCACATTATAGGCGGTCCCCAAATAGAATGGTAAAGTTTATACTCCCCCAACCACCAACAAGCACACTTCACAGCTAGCCCGAAACAACGGGTACCGTCCAAACCAGCAACAACCCTGGGGGAGTTTTGTTTAATTATTATGATTTTGAGCATGGGACTGGGCATCCCGGTTACCAGTCATTTTCTCATGAATGATGAGCGGAGTCCACTCATCGTGAGAATAACCCACCTAGCATGGAAGATATAGACATCCCTAGTTGATACATGAGCTGTTCGAGCATACAAAACGGAATTTCATTTGAAGGTTTAGAGTTTGGCGCATAAAAATTTACTTGGAATGGCAGGTAAATACCGCATATAGGAAGGTATGGTGGACTCATACGGAATAACTTTGGGGTTTATGGAAGTGGATGCACAAGCAGTATTCCCTCTTAGTACAGGTGAAGGCGAGAAAGAGATTGGGAAGCGACCAGCTACAGAGCAACAACGGTCATGAACATGCATTAAAATTAATCAACAATGAATGCAAGCATGAGTAGGATATAAATCACCATGAACATAAATATCGTGAAGGCTATGTTGATTTGTTTCAACTACATGCGTGAACATGTGCCAAGTCAAGTCACTTAAATCGTTCAAAGGAGGATACCACCCATCATACCACATCACAACCATTTTAATATCATGTTGGCATGCAAGATAGACCATTATAAACTCTCAGCTAATTAAGCATGGCATAAGCAGCTATGATCTCTAATTGTCATTGCAAGCATGTTTCATTCATAACAAGCTGAATCAGGAACGACGAGCTATCATATTTACAAAAACAAAAGAGGTTGAGTTCATACCAGCTTTTCTCATCTCCATTAGTTCATCATATATCATCCTTATTGCCTTTCACTTGCACGACCAAACGGTGTGTATAATAATAATGGTGCACGTGCATTGGACTAAGCTGGAATGCGCCCAAGCTTAGGCTTTTGGCCTAAGTTGGTCTATGGCCACGGATCAAAGCCACTCCCTCCAGTGTACTGAGATGCATCCTCTTGGTGCCACTTGTTGGCGAGCTCGTCCAGCTCCCACCCATAAACAGATTGACGGGAAGGATCAAGTGGTGGTTCTGGCTCAGGTTCTGAAGCTTGTGCCTGGCCTTGGTAATTGTAGAAGGCATCTGATGTAATGAGATACTTGCCTGTGGACATATCAAACAAAGATGGTGCAGGCAAGGTAACAGTTTCACAGTATATTTCATCCAATCTTAATTTATAATTAAGCTGCATATTCTTATCTTTAATAATAAAATCATGAGCTACCATGCTCTTGTAGCCTAGATAAACAGGGGCAAGCAATTTTTCTTCCTTCTCATGATGCCTAATAGGTATATTAAAATATTCAGCAAGGCGAGAAGCAAACATGCCTCCAAGGACGGGCCCCTTTGAGCGGTTCAGACTCAATCGTTTGGCAACGACGGCGCCCAAGCTAAAAGTTGTGTCTTGAAACAAAGCATGGCGTAAAATGATAATATCAGGGGCACTGAGATTCCCACTATTCCCGCGACCAATTAAACATCTACTAGCAAATAAGGCAAGTAGCGCAGAACAGGGAAGTGTATACTAGTGATTCTTGCCCCTGAAACTTGTCTCGTTTCCCCTACGACTATCATGTCAATGAACCCTTCAACGTCTTCACGACGTGGTTCATCAAGTCTACCTCCAAAGGGTACTTTGCATATTTCACAAAAGTCTAAGAGTGATATCTCCTTAATCACATCATATAAACGAAACTACACCGTAGGTGGTGTTTTCCTAGAATGAAAATGAAAGCTTTGGGTGAAAATATTGGTGAGTTAGAGATACTATTCTTTCTGGTCGTTGAGGAAGTCGGCGAGGCCTGCATTATTTGCCAACCAATAGAAGTCTTCGTAAATACCGGCGGACATCATGAAATTATTACAAGGCCATTCGCACGGTCGAACTTCCGCCATACGAGGAAGATTATACTTGGGATTCTTATTTTCTTCTTTCTTCTTCTCCTCTGAACTCTTGCTAGAGGAGCCCCTCAATAATCTTTTTAACATTTCCCTTTTCTGAAAATTTCTGAAATTTTTAGTAACTTCAAAATAAAAGTTAACCAAACTCAATAAGATTGATAGCAACAACTCCTATAAGTGCCTATAGACTATATCATGCATTAGAACTACTTGGGACCAAGAAAATTTGATGTGCAAGCTCAAGAACAAGGTCACCACAGTAGCATAAATTTGCAACAAATAAAGCACTAGAACGGAAACTAATTGGACCAATGGAGGAGTCACATACCAAGGAACAATCTCTCCAAACAGTTTGGTGAATGGTGCTTTGAGCAAGGAGATTGAAAATGGCAGCAAGATGAGCTAGAACTCAGGTTTGAGCTGGTTGGGGATTTTTTGGGAGGAAGAAGAAGAGCATGGGTGCAGGAATAAGTGGAGGGGGGACACGTGGGGCCCATGAGGCAGGGGCGCGCCCTAGGTAGGGGGGCGCACCCTGGAACCTCATGGCCACGTGTTGGCTCCCCTCGCTGTGTGTTCAGTGCCATATTTCTTCAAATATTTTAGAAAAAAAATCATATTTCATTTTCATGGCATTTGGAGAACTTTTATTTTCGGGATATTTTTTTTGCCCGGGTAAGTCTGGAAACAGACAAAAAATACTAATTTTGCTTTATTTATCCTAATTAACAGAAAGAAAAAGGGGAGTACAGAAGGTTGTGCTATCGAGATTCACCTATCCCATGCCAATCAAAAGGAATTCATTAACAAGGTTGATCAGGTCTTGTTAATAAACTCTTTCCGAGTAACATGAAACCGTCGAATTTTCGAATAACACTAGGTTACCTCAATGGGGATATGTATGTCCCCAACAATAAGAATGTCATATGTCTTCTTGATAGTAGGAATAGGAAACTCAAAACCTCCAATAGTAATAGTCGAAGTTTTTCCAATATAATTGATAATGTGGACCTGAGGTTGTTTCCTCGGAAAGTGTACCGTGTGCTCATTACCATTGACATGAAAAGTAACATTGCCTTTGTTGTAATCAATAACAGCCCCTGTAGTATTCAAAAAGGGTCTTCAAGGATAATAGACATACTATCGTTCTTGGGAATATCAAGTATAACAAAGTCCGTTAGAATAGTATCATTTTCAACTACAACAGGCACATCTTCACAAATACCGACGGATCTAGTAGTTGATTTATCAGCCATTTGCAAAGATATTTCAGTAGGTGTCAAGTCTACGATATAAAGAGAGAGGCATAACACTAACACCGGCTCCAAGATCACACAAAGCAGTTTTAACATAGTTTCTCTTAATGGAGCAAGGTATAGTAGGTACTCCTGGATCTCCTAATTTCTTAGGCATTCCACCCTCAAAAGTGTAATTAGCAAGCATGGTGGAAATTTCTACTTCAAATATCTTTCTTTTGTTGGTAACAATATCTTTCATATACTTAGCATAAGGATTTGTTTTAAGCACATCAGTCAAACGCATACGCAAAAAGATAGGTCTAATCATTTCAGCAAAGCGCTCAAAATCCTCATCATCCTTTTTCTTGGATGGTTTCAGAGCAAAAGGCATGGGTTTCTGAACCCATGGTTCTCTTTCCCTACCGTGCTTCCTAGCAACAAAGTCTCTCTTACCATAACGTTGATTCTTCGATTGTGGGTTATCAAGATCAACAACAGGTTCAATCTCTACATCATTATCATTGCTAGGTTGAGCATCATCATGAACATCATCATTAATATTATCACTACGTTCATGCTCATTACCAGATTGTGTCTCAGCATCATAAATCGATATATCATTGGGATTCTCAGGTGTGTCAGCTACAGGTTCACTAGAAGCATGCAAAGTCCTATCATTTTTCTTTTTCTTCTTTTTAGAAGAAGTAGGTGCATCTAAATTAGCTCTCTGAGAATCTTGCTCAATTCTCTTAGGGTGGCCTTCAGGATACAGAGGTTCCTGAGTCATTTGACCACCTCTAGTAGCAACTCTAACAACATAGTCATTATTCTTACTATTTAATTCATTGAGCAAATCGTTCTGAGCCTTAAGTACTTGTTCTACTTGAGTGGTGACCATTGAAGCATGAATACTAATAAGTTTCAGTTCACCTTTAGCTCTAGACAGATAATCACTCAAGCGTTCAATCATGTAAGCATTGTGTTGTAATTGTCTACCAATATAAGCATTGAAGTTTTCTTGTTTCACAATAAAATTGTCAAACTCATCTAAGCATTGGCTAGCAGACTTATAATGAGGAATATCACCTTCATCAAATCTATAAAGAGAATTTACCTTTACTACCTGTGTCGGGTTATCAAGACCATATATTTCTTTAATAGGTGGTAAATTCTTAACATCTTCAGCTTTAATACCTTTTTCTTTCATAGATTTCTTTGCCTTTTGCATATCTTTAGGACTGAGAAATAGAACACCTCTTTTCTTCGGAGTTGGCTTAGGGGCTGGTTCAGGAAGTGTCCAATTATTTTCATTGGCCAGCATATTATTCAATAGTAATTCAGCTTGTTCAACTGTAATTTTTCTGAAAACACAACCAACACAACTATCCAGGTGGTCTCTGGAAGCATCGGTTAATCCATTATAAAAGACATCAAGTATATCATGCATCTCAAGAGGATAATCAAGCAAAGCATTAAGTAACTGGAGAAGCCTCCCCCAAGCTTGTGGGAGACTCTCTTCTTCAGTTTGAACAAAGTTATATATTTCCCATAAGGTAGCTTGTTTCTTATAAGCGGGAAAATATTTAGCAGAGAAGTAATACATCATATCCTCGGGACTACGCACACAACCAGGATCAAGAGAATTAAACCAAGTCTTAGCATCACCCTTTAACGAGAACAGAAATAGCTTAAGGATATAGTAGTAACAAATCTTTTCATCATTGGTAAACAGGGTGGCTATATCATTCAACTTAGTAAGATGTGCCACAACAGTTTCAGACTCATAGCCATGGAAAGGATCAGATTCAACCAAAGTAATTAACTCAGGATCAACAGAGAATTCATAATCCTTATCAGTATCACAGATAGGTGAAGTAGCAAAAGCAGGGTCATGTTTCATTCTAGCATTCAAGGACTTTTCTTTCAGCTTAGCTAATAATTTCTTAAGATCATATCTATCATTGCAAGCAAGAAAGTCTCTAGCAGTTTCTTCATCCATAACATAACCCTCAGGCACAACAGGCAATTCATATCTATTGGGAGTAGTTTCATCATCACTTTCATAAATATCATCAGTTTCAACATTTGCACTCTCCCTAATCTTAGCAATTTGTTCATCTAGATATTCACCTAGTGGCACAGTATCAGGCATAGAGGTAGTTTCATCATACATAGCAGAAGTAGCATCATCAAGAACATACGACATATCAGATTCAATAGCAGGAGTAGGTGTCGCAAGTTTACTCATAACATAAGGAGAATCAAGTGCAGAGCTAGATGGCAGTTCCTTACCTCCCCTCGTAGTTGAGGGTAAGATCTTGGTTTTTGAGTCCTTCAAATTCTTCATAGTGATCAACAGATAGAAATCCCAAGTGACTTAAAGAGTAGAGCTATGCTCCCCGACAACGGCGCCAGAAAATAATCTTGATAACCCACAAGTGTAGGGGATCGCAACAGTTTTCGAGGGTAAAGTATTCAACCCAAATTTATTGATTCACCACAAGGGGAGCCAATGAATACTCTTAAGTATTAGTAGCTGAGTTGTCAATTCAACCACACCTGAAAACTTAGTATCTACAGCAAGATAGTTTAGTAGCAAAGTAATATGATAGTGGTGGTAGCAGCAATAAAAGTAACGGTAGTGTTTTTGTAGTTTTTGTAATAGTAGCAACGGAAAAGTAAATAAGCGACAAGCAATATAGGTAAAGCTCGTAGGCATTGGATCGATGATGGGAAATTATGTCAGATGCGATTCATCATGTAGAAGTTATAACCTAGGGTGACACAGAACTAGCTCCAGTTCATCAATGCAATGTAGGCATGTATTCCGAATATAGTCATACGTGCTTACGGAAAATAACTTGCATGACATCTTTTGTCCTACCCTCCCGTGGCAGTGGGGTCCTATTGGAAACTAAGGGATATTAAGGCCTCCTTTTAATAGAGTACCGGACCAAAGCATTCACACATAGTGAATACATGAACTCCTCAAACTATGGTCATCACCGGGAGTGGTCCCGATTATTGTCACTTCGGGGTTGCCGGATCAAAACACATAGTAGGTGACTATAGACTTGCAAGATAGGATCAAGAACACACACACATATTAATGAAAACATAATAGGTTCAGATCTCAAATCATGGCACTCAGGCCCTAGTGACAAGCATTAAGCATAGCAAAGTCATAGCAACAATAATCTCAGAACATAGTGGATACTAGGGATCAAACCATAACAAAACTAACTCGATTACATGATAGATCCCATCCAACCCATCGCCGTCCAGCAAGCCTACGATGGAATTACTCACACACGGCGATGAGCATCGTGGAATTGGTGATGGAGGAAGGTTGATGATGACGATGGCGACGATCTCCACTCTTCGGGGCCCCGAAAGGACTCCAGATCAGCCCTCCCGAGAGAGATTAGAGCTTGGTGGTGGCTGCGTCTCGTGAAACGCGATAATTCCTTCTCTCTGATTTTTTTCTCCCTGAAAGTGCAGATATAGGATCTGGGGGTACGTCGGTAAGGCACCAGGGGGCCCACGAGGCAGGGGGCGCGCCCCCACCCTCGTGGATAGGGTGTGGGCCCCCTGGTGAGGATCTTCTTGCAGATATTTTTTATATTTTCCAAAATAAATCTTCGTTTATTTTCAGGCGATTCCGAGAACTTTTTATTTCTGCACAAAAACAACACCATGGCAGTTCTGCTTAAAACAGCGCCAGTCCGTGTTAGTTCCATTCAAATCATGCAAGTTAGAGTCCAAAACAAGGGCAAAAGGGTTCGGAAAAGTAGATACGTTGGAGACATATCAACAGCTAATTGTTCATCAGGAAAGCTATCATCAATAGGTTGTGGGTCATCAAGTATGTTCTCTAACCTAGACAAGTTATCTGCAACGGGGTTCTCAGCTCCCTTTCTATCAATAATATGTAAGTCAAATTCTTGCAGCAAGAGAACCCATCTAATAAGTCTAGGTTTAGCATCTTTCTTTTCCATAAGGTATTGGATAGCAGCATGATCAGTGTGAATAGTCACTTTAGAATCAACGATATAGGGTCTAAACTTATCACAAGCAAATACAACTTCTAAAGATTCTTTCTCAGTAGTAGCATAATTTTTCTGGGCACTATCTAGAGTTTTACTATCATACTGGATAACATTCAGTTTCTTATCAACTCTTTGCCCTAAAACAACATCTAGAGCATAATCGCTAGCATAGCACATAATCTCAAAGGGTAAATTCCAGTCAGGAGGCTGGACGATAGGAGCAGAGATCAATGCTTTCTTAAGTATTTCAAATGTCTCTAGAAAATCATCATCAATGATTAGTCAAAGGCCTGGAGATTTTGGAAATGGAGCAAACTCTGGAAACCTATTATCGGCTGTCCATGAGGGTGGGGGGCGCGCCCCCCCTCTCTGGACGCGCCCCCCTGTCTCGTGGGCCCACCGAAGGCCCCCCGATGCCCATCTTCTCCTATGTGAGGTGTTTGGACCTGGAAAAAATCATAAGGGGGCTTTCGGGACCAGACGTCGCCGTCTCGAGGCGGAACCAAGGCGGAAACCAATCTAGGGCTCCGGCAGAGCTGTTCTGTCGGGGATACTTCCCTCCGGGAGGGGGAAATCTATTCTGCACAACTCCAAAAGGAATATCTTTTTGTAAGAGATTAGTCAAAGGCCTGAACATGTTTCGAGGCTTTTGGAGTTGTGCAGTATAGGTGTAATGCCCAGGATGGGATTATATCTCCTACGTGTCGAGGCACGACTTAGAGACATAACCCCATACTGGAATGATCGCAAGTTTGGTATCTTTGCACAACTCATGTAAAAGATGGGGATGGAAAACATAAAATAGTTGGCTTACACTCGCCACGTCACACAAATACATTACATGTCCAAATCATCATTCAATAAAACATCACAGCCCATCTAAGGGTTAAATCCAAATGACAAGATACCAAACATAATTTAAATCCACAGGTCGGATCGAATCCTAGTAGAAGTTCCACTACTGATCATCGGGATAACGAACATAGTAACGGCTACGCTCCTCGTCGTACTCCCAGTCTAGCTTAGTGCCATCACCTGGATAGCTCACCATCGGACCTGCATCTGGTGTGGTGAAGTAACTGTGAGCCACAGAGGACTCAGCAATCCCGTTCCCGGGTAACATGACTATTTAAGCCTTGGGTGAGGGTAAGGCTGAAGAAAAGAACAAGTGTTTGCAGCAGCAACTAGCACTAGCTTACGTAAAGAGAGCGAGAAGAGAAGGCGCCTCGGTCGAAAGATGATCACTAAGTGATCCTAAACTAATCAAGTCAAGCATAACCCCACCGTGTTCATCTCCCGAAACCCCTTTCGGAAAATGACAGTCACGGTACTCACGCTGGTAGTGTATTGGAACATGGTGTCAAGTTTTCTACAACCGGATATTAACAAGCTCCCATCTGCCACATAACCGCGGGCACGACTTTCGAAAGTTCATAACCCTGCAGGGGTGTTCCAACTTGGCCCATGACAAGCCCACGATCCGCAGAGTCGCAACTCCAAGGTGGGAAGACCCGAGTATTCTCGGAATCCCGTGCTTAAGATACTCCGGACTAAGGTAAGGCTAATCCAGCAAATCCTCCCGGCGTGCCGACACCCTGGTAGTAGCCGCGCGTATCTCGTCTCAGGCCACGACCGGATGGGTGATGCTACGGGTTTTTACCAGACCTCGAGTTTCCTTGAGGTGGCCCCGCAGGACCCCCAGTTCGGACCAACACTCATGTGGAGCACTGGCACGGGGTTGTTGATTAAGAAAGAGGGTTAATTACTCCCTATGCAAGTTTATTTAGTTGTTAGGCAAATAGTACCAATGTTGGGACTTGCTGGAAAAGACTTAGCACTTAGCGGTTTATCGAGGGGGCCCCATAACCCCAACCGTGTGAGGAACGCATAATCAAGGAACATAACACCGGTTTATACGGTTCCTAGCGGCATGAGTGGAACAAACCACCAAGCAAAAGGCTTAGCCTTCCACCCATTGCCAATATATAGATGAGTTCATTTAAGCATTTATATAGTGTGATATAACCCAACAAAACTTCAACATGAAGCAAGCATCTTCAACTTCACCTGCAACTAGTAACGCTATAAGGGGGGCTGAGCGAAGCCTACGTATAGCCAATCAATGGTTTGCATAGGTAGGGTGGTTAGACATGGACATGGTTACAAGTAGGAGGCTGACATGAAAGACATGGGCATCGAGGCAAAACTATAGATCGAGATGTCTAGCAATAGGCAAAAATAGTAATGGTATCCGGGTTCGGTCATCTTGCCTGAAGAGTTGTCGTTCAGATCGTAAGAGGGGTCCTCGTTCTCAAGCTCGGTGGTAACCTCGTGCTCGTACTCATACTCGGTCTCAGCTTCCGGCTCTAAACAACACAAACACACAAGGCACCAAATCAACAAGATGCAATGCGCACTCAAAATATGCTGGATGCATGACTGATGCACTATGGGAGCGCAAGGAGCATGGAAAATTGCACTCAAGCAAAATTCCTCAAAACATGATAACAATAGGATATTATGAATCTACACGAAAAATCAATCAAGTTTCATATAAGACTTGCTGCAATCGGAGCTACGGGCTAAAAGTTACACACAAAACAATAAACATGCGAAAGCTGAAAATTACAGCAACATAGCAACTTCGGAGCACTAGATAAATAAGCTACAGCACTCAAACATCATGGCAAAGAGTATGCACATAAACTAGACATATCCTACAGCAAATAAGTCCATTGGTGCACCCCCAAAGGAGCCACGGTTCAATAGCAACAAGCTTGGACATAACGAACTTAACAACAAAATCTTGACAGCAGTAATTTATTGCAACTTGGGAGCAAAAGATAAATATGCTACAGCCACTCAAATAAGAATGTGAGAGCATGAATGGATAGCCAACAATATGTACAGCAAGGAATCACCAAGAGTCACCCCAAAACTATCATGGTTTGTCCTAGAACAACAAGCAAACATGGCATCTGAAAATTACAGATTCCAGACTTAGTGAAATTTCACTAAGTGTTAAACAGCAGTTTCATCATGGCATCTATGAGATCAAGTTTAAGTCACCTCAAAACTAAACATGGCAAGTGGTAAGCACCACATCAAAGTACACATGATGGTGATTCGAAAACACCTAAGCATGCCTCATGGAGGTAAACACAACGATAGCAATGAGCTCCTCAAGTTGGCATTTCATAACAAGCTTAAAAACTTGACAGCCACATAGCACTTTGCATCGGAGATAAACATGGCAAGATTAATTCTAACATGCAAACCTAAGCATATAACATGTAGAGCATGACAAGACGAACACGTGGACATGTCATTTGCATCATTCGGATAAACGAACACCAAGTTATCACTATGCAAAGATGGCATGAAAAACAACACTAACAACAGTTTTTATCACGATGCACTCTTGCAACAGAATTTTAAGCACCTAGATGAACTCAAACATGTATGGCACAATGGGATGAAACGTAGTGCAAGTCACCACGAACGTCTGGACATGTCATTTGTGCAAAACGGATCATCACACAAAAAGTTATCAACGTATGAATATTGCATCAGACAACACAAAAACTGGGACTTAGAGGAAAAACTACCTCCTCCCAGATCTGGAAAAGTCAAACGGGCCTCGGGCTTCGCGGATCGGGCGGAGCAGAGGCGGATCGGGCGCGGGCCGGTGGAAGCGGATCTGGCGCACGGGCCCGCGGATCCGGCCCGACGAGCTGGATCGGGGAGCCCTGCTCCCGATCTGAAGCGGCGGCGGCCTCTGCAGTCGCGGGCGACTGGCTATTCGGCCTCGGGCGCGGCCCACCGGCCCAGCAAAGCGGCGGCTCGGGGCAGCAGGGAGAGGCCCGCGGGAGGAAGGGCGATGGAGCGGCGGCCTGGGGGCTCGAGGCGCCCAAGCGGAGGCTGTATCGGGCCGGCCCACTGGGGGTTGGAGGCGCCTGGACGGAGGCGCGGCTGGGCCTCGAGGCTCGACCCGCGAAGGAGGCAGGCGGGACGGCCTAGGGTTTCGGCCCACGGGAGGGAGCCTGGCCCAGGGCGGAGGGGCGATCAGATCTGGCAGAGGAGATCGATCGGGAGCCCTTTTCGATCCCGAGCGGCGGCGCCGATGCTGGCTTCGTCCGGCGGCGGTGGCAAGGGGGAACTGCGGGATGGCGCTAGGGAGATCGGGGCCGACTGGATCCGGCGGCCCCTCGCCGGATCTGGCCGGAGGACGGCGGCGCCGGCGGAGAGGGCCCCGCGGTGGAGAGGTGGCGGTGAGGAGAGGCCCGGCGGTGAGGAGGAGGTGGCGGCGGTGAACTCCGGCGAAGGTCCGACGGGATTCCGGCGAACTCTCCGGCGAGGTGGGGGTGGCTGGAGGAAGAAGAAGATGGGGGCTAGGGTTTCCTATATTTGGGGCAAAAATTAGGGAAGGTGGACAAATATATAGGCACAAGGAGCTAGGGTTGTCCAAATGGAGTGCGGTTTTCGGCCACACGATTAGAATTGGATGGCCTAGATGAAGGGAGGGGTTTGGGCTGGTTTGGTGGGCTGTTGGAGGGGTGTCTTGGGCCTCAAAGTGGAGGCACTTTGAGCCCACGAGAATAACTGTTGGAGCACCAAACGAACTCCAAACGCGACGAGATTTGACAGGCGGGTTACACACACCAAAACAACAACACACGTCAAGTCTCGCGCCAAACCGGTAACGTTACACGGCCAAACACCAAAGTAGGCCTCGGGGATGCCACGGACACGTGAGGGAGCTCCGGATCGCGAAACGGACAACGGGAAGGAACGCGAGGAACCGGATGCCAACAACAACACAAATGCGATGCAATGCTCATGACTACATGATATGAATGAATGCCACACACGCAACGCGACAAAACGGCGAAAACCCAAAAAGACAAAGAACCCGGAATGGAAGTGATGAAGCCGGAGATATATTATATGCCCAAAAGGGAAAGTATTACATCCGTGGCATTACAAACCCTCCTCTACTACAAAAAGATCTCGTCCCAAGATCTAGGACTGGAAAAAGGAAGGGTACTCGGAACGAAGATGATCTTCTCGTTCCCACGTAGCTTCTCGGTCGGTATGGTGTGACCACTTGACTTTCAAGAATTTGATGGACTTGTTGCGGGTCTTGCGCTCGGTTTCTTCGAGAATAGCAACTGGTGCTCTCGGTAGGACAAACCTTGTTGAAGATCAATCTCTTCAAACGGAATCATGCGTTCAGGTGCCTTGAAGCATTTGCGGAGTTGAGACACATGAAAGACATCATGAACATTGGCGAAGTTGGAAGGGAGCTCAAGTTGATAGGCTAGATCGCCTCTTTTGCCAAGGATCTTGAAAGGCCCG
Organism: Secale cereale; assembly: GCA_902687465.1. NCBI lineage: Eukaryota > Viridiplantae > Streptophyta > Magnoliopsida > Poales > Poaceae > Secale > Secale cereale. The sequence goes on along the minus strand of LR738710.1, from coordinate 452,116,628 downwards.
ACGTATCTAGGAGCAAGCTTTCCTTTGATACCGAATCTTTGGGTGCCTTTCATCGGAGAAACACGAAGATAGACATGATCACCAATGTTGAAAGCCAAATCACGATGCTTGCCGTCATAGTAGCTCTTCTGACGCGACTGAGCGGCCTTGAGATTCTCACGTATGACTTTGCACATTTGTTCGGCTTCTGAGATCAAGTCATTGCCAAGAAGTTGACGTTCGCCTGTCTCGGACCAGTTGAGAGGGGTACGGCACTTTCTGCCATAGAGGATTTCAAACGGAGCTTTGCCGGCACTTTCTTGAAAGCTGTTGTTGTAAGAGAACTCGGCAAATGGAAGGCAATCTTCCCATTTCATGCCAAAAGATATGACACAGGCTCTGAGCATGTCTTCTAGAATCTGATTCACTCGCTCGACTTGACCACTAGTCTGAGGGTGAAAAGCAGTGCTGAACCTGATCTTAGTGCCCATGGCAGACTGAAAGGAGTCCCAGAACTTTGAAGTGAATAAACTTCCACGGTCTGAGGAGATAACTTGAGGAATGCCATGTAAAGACACAATTCTGGAAGTGTACAGCTCTGCCAATTGAGCTGCATTGATGGATTCTTTGACTGAAAGGAAGTGAGCGACTTTGGTAAGCTTGTCAATCACCACAAAGATAGAATCATTCCCTCTCTTGGACTTAGGAAAGCCAGTGACGAAATCCATTTCAATGTGGTCGAATTTCCACTCGGGAATAGGGAGAGGTTGGAGAAGACCGGCTGGACGTTGATGCTCTGCCTTCACTCTTCTGCAGACATCACATTCATTCACGAATTGGGAAATCTCCCTTTTCATGCGTGTCCACTAGTAAGACTGCTTGAGGTCTTGGTACATCTTGGAGCTGCCATGATGAATGGAAAGGAGAGAATCATGTGCTTCTTCCATTATGAGCTTCTTGAGATCACCTTTGGGAACAACGAGTCTGTCCTCAAAGAACAAGGTATCTCTCTCATCAACACGATAGCACTTGTATTTAGGAGTGCCCTTTGCAATACCATGTTTCACCTTCTTCACCATGGCATCACTGAGTTGGGCCTCACGGACCTGATCTTCCAATGTAGGAGCAACTTGAAGATTTGCAAGAAAACCTTGGGGAACAACTTGGAGGTTGAGTTTCCTGAAAGCTTCACAAAGCTCAGGCTGGAACGACTTGATAAGAAGGCTGTTGCAATATGCCTTTCTGCTCAAAGCATCTGCAATCACATTCGCCTTGCCAGGAGTGTATTCGATGCTGGGATCATACTCTTGGATCATTTCAACCCAACGAGTTTGGCAGAGGTTCAGATTCGGCTGTGTGAAGATGTACTTCAAGCTCTTGTGATCAGTGAAGATGTCGACTTTTCTGCCCAACAGGAGATGTCTCCACGTAATCAGAGCATGTACCACAGCTGCTAGTTCGAGATCATGTGTGGGGTAATTCTTCTCACTTGGCTTCAGCTGACGAGAAGTGTATGCCACAATTCTCTTGTCTTGCATAAGCACACCACCAAGTCCTTGAAGAGAAGCATCACGGAATACTTCGTAGGGCTTGGACTCATCCGGAGGAGTAAGAACTGGAGCAGAGACGAGCTTTTCTTTGAGAGTTCTGAATGCCACTTCACACTCTGGAGACCAAAAGTACTTGACATTCTTCTGCAGCAAGTTGGAAAGAGGCTTGGCAATCTTGGAGAAGTTCTCAACGAACCTTCTGCAATAGCTGGCAAGACCAAGAAAGCTTCGGAGTTGCTTGACGTTCTGAGGAGCTTCCCAGTTGACAATTGCTTCAACTTTCTCGGGGTTCACCGCAATACCGTCAGCTGAGATGATATGGCCCAGGTACAAAACCTTATCGAGCCAAAATTCGCACTTGGAGAACTTGGCATAGAACTTGTGCTCACGGAGTCGGTCAAGAACCAGACGTAAGTGCTTTTCGTGATCTTCTTCATTCTTGGAAAATACCAGAATATCATCCAGATACACAAGCACAAACTCGCCGGTGTAGGGGTTGAAGATGTAGTGCATCATTCTCGAGAAGGTAGGTGGAGCATTGGCGAGACCAAAAGACATGACCGTATACTTGTATGAGCCGTAGCTCGTTCTGAAAGCAGTCTTGTGGATATCCTCCTCGCGAATGCGAATTTGGTGATAGCCCATTCGGAGGTCAAGCTTAGAAAACACTTTAGCTCCTTTGAGCTGCTCGAACAGTTCGTTGATGTTGGGGAGCGGATACTTGTTCTTTATCGTCTTCTTGTTCAATGGCCGGTAATCAACACAGAGACGCTCTGTGCCATACTTCTTCTTGACAAACAAGACACCACAGCCCCAAGGAGACGTACTCGGGCTGATCAGACCCAAACGTTCCTGTTCATCAAGCTGTTTCTTCAACTCCTTCAATTCTCCAGGAGAGAGCTTGTACGGACGCCGGCATGCTGGCTCAGTACCCGGCTCGAGTTCAATGACGAATTCCACTTGACGGTGTGGAGGCATGCCTGGAAGTTCTTCAGGAAAGACGTCTTGGTATTCGTTTACCACCGGAATTTGAGATATGGCATTAATCTCGCCCTTGTCATTGAGAGAGAAAAGCCTGGTAGTGTTATCCCTGGAGGCAAAGATAATCACATCTTCATCAGGATGAGTCATCTTGACTTCTTTCCGTGCACAATCAATGTGAGCATCATGATGAGAAAGCTAGTCCATCCCGAGGATGAGGTCAATGTCGGAATTACCAAGAACCACCGGTTGAGCTAGAAAGCGATAATCACCAATGCGAATAGAAACATCCGGAGCATATATACTGGAATGCATTCGTCTCCCCGGAGAAATAACTGATAACTCCCTTGGCAGACTTTTGACGTCAACATTATACTTGGATGCAAATGGTTGAGACATGAAAGAGCATGAAGCACCCGAATCAAACAAAACTTTAGCAGGGATAGAGTTAACTGGAAGGTTACCCAAAATCACATCAGAAGAATTCTCCGCTTGCGCTGCATTCATCAGATTGACCCTTGCTTGCTTGGGATTATGCTTGACAATAGCTGAACTCACAGGTGGAGGAGGTGGAAGGCGCTTCGGGTTGGGGCACTTGTTAGCATAGTGACCTTTCTGAGTGCACTTGTTGCAAGTCACTTCTGAGAGAGGACGGAAATGAGAACCACTTGACTTGGAACCTTAAGACTGAAACTGATTCCTCGACTGGTTGCTCGGGTTGGGTGGGTGGGAGAAACCACGTCCACTAGAGTTCTTGTTGCTGCTGGAGTTGTTGGAGTTGTTGTAAGGAGCTCGAATCACTGGAGGAGGAGGAAGCCAAAATTTCTGTTGTTTCGAGACCATCTGAGACGATGAGGAGGAGTGAACGACATCTCGAATCCTCTTTTTAGAAGCCTCCATCTTGAGCTGAGCTGCCTCTTGTTTCAAAGCCATGTTATAGAATTTGTCGAATTCATCGGGCTCGAACAAGGTGAGAGCAAGTTGAAGTTCATCTTTGAGACCTCCTCGGAATTGATAGATCTTGCTCTTGGCATCCGGAATGTCTTGCTTAGCATAGCGGGCGAGGTTTTGGAACTTGACATTATACTGGTAGACAGTCATAGAGCCCTGCTTCAGGTTGCTGAATTGCTCACGCATACCCTCGATGACACTTGTTGGAATGTGGTGAGAGCGAAAGTCCTTGCAGAAATCCTCTCAAGAGATCACACGACCTGGCCTGGAGTCTTTGTACTGCTGCCACCAGTCAGCTGCTTGGTCTTTGAGTTGGAAGGCTGCAAACTTCACATAGTCCTCTTCTCTTACGTTACTGCACTCAAAATGCTTCTTGATATCGGTTAACCAATCTTCAACATCAAGAGGGTCGACACAGTAACTGAAAGCTTTTGGATTATTGGCCAAGAACTGGTTGAGAGTAGCATGGTGCTGTTGGTTGAAGAAATTGCCTTGATTCCCTGGAACACCCTGATTAGCTTGATTAGCTTGCATCTGCTGCATGATCTGCATCAACATCTGGGTGTTCTGATTTGTAGTCTGCATAATCGCTCTCCAAGCCTCAGACGGAGGAGGAGGGGAAGGAGGACGATCTGGGACCTCTTCACCCTCTGGGTTAGTGTTGGGAACCCGTTTCGGAGCCATCCTGAAAGAGATGACAACGAATCAGCAATTGATTGAAAGAAGGTATAAGCTAAAACAACGGAATGAATTGCAACAAGTCTTCACAAGAATCATTCGAACAAGAGGAACGAATGAAATTCTCAGTTAAATGATAACATCAATCTTCACGAGAAGCCACATAGGGGACAAAAGGTAAATAAGAAAAAAAACACAAGGTACAGATGGAAACAAACACAAGATAGGAGCTTCGTTCTAACATCTTTATGCTGAAAGCTTATGAACGCATTACGAAAGTGTTTTGCAATCCTCGGATCAGCATAGCCAAGGACCCTTTAAGATGCAACTCCCGACCGGAACATCGGTCATAGAACCACTTCACTCAATGTAGAACCCCGAACTCGCTAACCCGCATTCGTTGGAAGAATGCCTACGATCTACTGGATAAACCCACCTATTAATTTCCGAAAGTTTCCAGTTATGCAATCAGGTGTTGGGGACACAGGGGAAGCACCGCGCAATCAACTCTAAACCTACATCCAGCTTTATCCATCCTTCAACACATAATCAGTCTTTCTCGGAAACCGTCTACCTCGGACCTTCGAAAAGCATCCACTATACCAAGCTATGGCAATATTCCCGAACTACCTCCCCAGTACTGGGTGATGTCGGGGTTATCTTGCCACTAACCGTATAGGAGAGATTTTCGATGTCGGCCGTCTTAAGTACTTAGTACTGCCGCGATATGCTTGTGACGACAATACCCCGAAGCTCAACTCCCTGGGACACTGCCACAACCCCTAATGTCAGGAGGCATCGAGAACAATATTCTCGTCACAAGAACATCGAAACAATCCCACAATACTCACGAGATTCCTAAAAAAAAATTGGTGCAATTTTGAAAGTAGAAGAGGCAAGAGTAGACGTCAGGAGTCCTCACCAGAGAGAAAGGGGATGATAAGCACAAGAAATCCTACTCTCTGATATAAATATAGGACTCAAAATATTTTCAGTGTGTGCATAGACTCGACCGTCAACGATTCGTTCAATCAGTGGGGCTTCTAGGTCGGAGAAGGCTCTGATACCAACTTGTAATGCCCAGGATGGGACTATATCTCCTACGTGTCGAGGCACGACTTAGAGACATAACCCCATACTGGAATGATCGCAAGTTTGGTATCTTTGCACAACTCATGTAAAAGATGGGGATGGAAAACATAAAATAGTTGGCTTACACTCGCCACATCACACAAATACATTACATGTCCAAATCATCATTCAATAAAACATCACATCCCATCTAAGGGTAAAATCCAAATGACAAGATACCAAACATAATTTAAATCCACAGGTCAGATCAAATCCTAGTAGAAGTTCCACTACTGATCATCGGGATAACGAACATAGTAACGGCTACGCTCCTCGTCGTACTCCCAGTCTAGCTCAGTGCCATCACCTGGATAGCTCACCATCGGACCTGCATCTGGTGTGGTGAAGTAACAGTGAGCCACAGAGGACTCAGCAATCCCGTTCCCAGGTAACATGACTATTTAAGCCTTGGGTGAGGGTAAGGCTGAAGAAAAGAACAAGTGTTTGCAGTAGCAACTAGCACTAGCTTATGTAATGAGAGCGAGAAGAGAGGGCGCCTTGGTCGAGAGATGATCACTAAGTGATCCTAAACTAATCAAGTCAAGCATAACCCCACCGTGTTCATCTCCCGAAACCCCTTTCGGAAAATGACAGTCACGGTACTCACGCTGGTAGTGTATTGGAACATGGTGTCAAGTTTTCTACAACCGGATATTAACAAGCTCCCATCTGCCACATAACTGCGGGCACGGCTTTCGAAAGTTCATAACCCTGCAGGGGTGTTCCAACTTGGCCCATGACAAGCCCACGATCCGCGGAGTCGCAACTCCAAGGTGGGAAGACCCGAGTATTCTCGGAATCCCATGCTCAAGATACTCCGAACTAAGGTAAGGCTAATCCTGCAAATCCTCCCGGCGTGCCGACACCCTGATAATAGCCGCGCGTATCTCGTCTCAGGCCACGACCGGATGGGTGATGCTACGGGTTTTTACCAAACCTCGAGTTTCCTTGAGGTGGCCCCGCAGGACCCCCAGTTCGGACCAACACTCATGTGGAGCACTGGCCCGAGGTTGTTGATTAAGAAAGAGGGTTAATTACTCCCTATGCAAGTTTATTTAGTTGTTAGGCAAATAGTACCAATGTTGGGACTTGCTGGAAAAGACTTAGCACTTAGCGGTTTATCGAGGGGGCCCCATAACCCCAACCGTGTGAGGAACACATAATCAAGGAACATAACACCGGTTTATACGGTTCCTAGCGGCATGAGTGGAACAAATCACCAAGCAAAAGGCTTAGCCTTCCACCCATTGCCAATATATAGATGAGTTCATTTAAGCATTTATATAGTGTGATATAACCCAACAAAACTTCAACATGAAGCAAACATCTTCAACTTCACCTGCAACTAGTAACGCTATAAGAGGGGCTCAGCGAAGCCTACGTATAGCCAATCAATGGTTTGCATAGGTAGGGTGGTTAGACATGGACATGGTTACAAGTAGGAGGCTGACATGAAAGACATGGGCATCGAGGCAAAACTATAGATCGAGACTTCTAGCGATAGGCAAAAATAGTAATGGTATCCGGGTTCGGTCATCTTGCCTGAAGAGTTGTCGTTCGGATCGTAAAAGGGGTCCTCGTTCTCAAGCTCGGTGGTAACCTCGTGCTCGTACTCGTTCTCGGTCCCAGCTTCCGGCTCTAAACAACACAAACACACAAGGCACCAAATCAACAAGATGCAATGCGCACTCAAAATATGCTGGATGCATGACTGATGCACTATGGGAGCGCAAGGAGCATGGAAAATTGCACTCAAGCAAAATGCCTCAAAACATGATAACAATAGGATATTATTAATCTACACGAAAAATCAACCAAGTTTCATATAAGACTTGCTGCAATCGGAGCTACGGACTAAAAGTTACACACAAAACAATAAACATGCGAAAGCTGAAAATTACAGCAACATAGCAACTTCGGAGCACTAGATAAATAAGCTACAACACTCAAACATCATGGCAAAGAGTATGGACATAAACTAGACATATCCTACAGCAAATAAGTCCATTGGTGCACCCCCAAAGGAGCCACGGTTCAATAGCAACAAGCTTGGACATAACGAACTTGACAACAAAATCCTGACAGCAGTAATTTATTGCAACTTTGGAGCAAAAGATAAATATGCTACAGCCACTCAAATAAGCATTTGAGAGCATGAATGGATAGCCAACAATATGTACAGCAAGGAATCACCAAGAGTCACCCCAAAACTATCATGGTTTGTCCTAGAACAACAAGCAAACATGGCATCTGGAAATTACAGATTCCAGACTTAGTGAAATTTCACTAAGTGTTAAACAGCAGTTCCATCATGGCATCTACGAGAGCAAGTTTAAGTCACCTCAAAACTAAACATGGCAAGTGGTAAGCACCACATCAAAGTACATATGATGGTGATTCCAAAACACCTAAGCATGCCTCATGGAGGTAAACACAACGATAGCAATGAGCTCCTCAAGTTGGCATTTCATAACAAGCTTAAAAACTTGACAGCCACATAGCACTTTGCAACGGAGATAAACATGGCAAGTTTAATTCTAACATGCAAACCTAAGCATATAACATGTAGAGCATGACAAGACGAACACGTGGACATGTCATTTGCATCATTCGGATAAACGAGCACCAAGTTATCACTATGCAAAGATGGCATGAAAAACAACACTAACAGCAGTTTTTTATCACGATGCACTCTTGCAACAGAATTTTAAGCACCTAGATGAACTCAAACATGTATGGCACAATGGGATGAAACGTAGTGCAAGTCACCACGAACGTCTGGACATGTCATTTGCGCAAAACGGATCATCACACAAAAAGTTATCAACGTATGAATATTGCATCAGACAACACAAAAACTGGGACTTAGAGGAAAAACTACCTCCTCCCAGATCTGGAAAAGTCAAACGGGCCTCGGGCTTCGCGGATCGGGCGGAGCAGAGGCGGATCGGGCGCGGGCCGGTGGAAGCGGATCTGGCGCGCGGGCCCGCGGATCCGGCCCGACGAGCTGGATCGGGGAGCCCTGCTCCCGATCTGAAGCGGCGGCGGCCTCTGCAGTCGCGGGCGGCTGGCTGTTCGGCCTCGGGCGCGGCCCACCGGCCCAGCAAAGCGGCGGCTCGGGGCAGCAGGGAGAGGCCCGCGGGAGGAAGGGCGATGGAGCGGCGGCCTGGGGGCTCGAGGCGCCCGAGCGGAGGCGATATCGGGCCGGCCCACTGGGGGTTGGAGGCGCCTGGACGGAGGCGCGGCTGGGCCTCGAGGCTCGACCCGCGAAGGAGGCAGGCGGGACGGCCTAGGGTTTCGGCCCACGGGAGGGAGCCTGGCCCAGGGCGGAGGGGCGATCGGATCTGGCAGAGGAGATCGATCGGGAGCCCTTTCCGATCCCGAGCGGCGGCGCCGATGCTGGCTTCGGCCGGCGGCGGTGGCAAGGGGGAACTGCGGGATGGCGCTAGGGAGATCGGGGCCGACTGGATCCGGCGGCCCCTCACCGGATCTAGCCGGAGGACGGCGGCGCCGGCGGAGAGGGCCCCGCGGTGGAGAGGTGGCGGTGAGGAGAGGCCCGGCGGTGAGGAGGAGGTGGCGGCGGTGAACTCCGGCGAAGGTCCGACGGGATTCCGGCGAACTCTCCGGCGAGGTGGGGGTGGCTGGAGGAAGAAGAAGATGGGGGCTAGGATTTCCTATATTTGGGGCAAAAATTGGGGAAGGTGGACAAATATATAGGCACAAGGAGCTAGGGTTGTCCAAATGGAGTGCAGTTTTCGGCCACACGATTAGAATTGGATGGCCTAGATGAAGGGAGGGGTTTGGGCTAGTTTGGTGGGCTGTTGGAGGGGTGTCTTGGGCCTCAAAGTGGAGGCACTTTGAGCCCACGAGAATAACTGTTGGAGCACCAAACGAACTCCAAACGCGACGAGATTTGACAGGCGGGTTACACACACCAAAACAACAACACACGTCAAGTCTTGCGCCAAACCGGTAACATTACATGGCCAAACACCAAAGTAGGCCTCGGAGATGCCACGGACACGTGAGGGAGCTCCGGAACGCGAAATGGACAACGGGAAGGAACCCGTGGAACCGGATGCCAACAACAACACAAATGCGATGCAATGCTCATGACTACATGATATGAATGAATGCCACACACGCAACGTGACAAAACGGCGAAAACCCAAAAAGACAAAGAACCCGGAATGGAAGTGATGAAGCCGGAGATATATTATATGCCCAAAAGGGAAAGTATTACATCCGGGGCATTACAATAGGTTTCGAGAGTTTGCTCCTTTTCCAGCCCAGAATTCCAGCTGCCGGCATTCTCCCTCTTCATGTAAACCCTGTAAAATAAGAGAGAAAAGGCATAAGTATTGTGACAAAACAAGTAATAACAGCCCATAATGCAATAAATATCAACATAAAAGCATGATGCAAAAATGGACGTATCAATGAGCTGTTGTCCTTCAAAACAAATTCCAATGCTTTTAAGATGAGGCGACTTTATTTGGAGACAACTGATAGGGATTTCTATTCCCAAAACAACCAGCAAGCGCTCCACGGCAGGGCAACTGGAGTGGATGATGCTGTGCAGTGAGGCCTCCGACAGATAAACCACCACAAGCAAAAGTTTTATTAGCAGTGGGAGTCGAAGCATTTGTACTAGATCGTCTGGTAGATGGCAGCGGGTGAAGGTGGCGGTGTGGAGAGAGGAGGAAAACCACGAGATGGACAACGGTGGTGTGGGCACAAATTCTTGGTGCTCGGTTCGTGGTATGAAACTTTCGTGGTAATGGTAGAACTCAAACTGCTGGAGTTTTTCGAATTCAGGGGATGTCAGCCAAGTGTCCACCGTGCAGGGTGCTACTTCTCGAGCTTGCGTTGTATTCCCTCGAAGAGGAAAGGGTGATGCAGCACAGTAGCGTAAGTATTTCCCTCAGTTTTTGAGAACCAAGGTATCAATCCAGTAGGAGACCACGCGCGAGTCCCTCGCACCTGCACAAACAAATAAGAACTTCGCAGCCAATGCGATAAGGGGTTCTCAATCCCTTTACGGTCACTTACGAAAGTGAGATCTGATAGATAGGATAATTTGATATGTTTCGTATTTTTGGATATAAGAACAGAAAGAAAAAACAACAAAGTAAAGTAGATTGTAGATTAATATGTTGAGAATAGACCCGGGGGGGGGCATAGGTTTCACTACTGGCTTCTCTCATGATAGCAGTGGGTGAACAAATTACTGTCGAGCAATTGATAGAAAAGCGAATAATTATGAGAATATCTAGGCATGATCATTATATATAGGCACCACGTCCGTGACAAGTATACCGAAATGATTATGCATCTACTACTATTACTCCACACATCAACCGCTATCCAGCATGCATCTAGAGTATTAAGTTCAGGAGAACAGAGTAATGCTTTAAGCAAGATGACATGATGTAGAGGGATAAACTCAAGTAATATGATATAAACCCCATCTTTTTATCCTCGATGGCAACAATACAATACGTGCCTTGCTGCCCCTGCTGTCACTCGGAAAGGACACCGCAACATTAAACCCAAAGTCAAGCACTTCTACCATTGCAAGAACTATAGATCTAGTAGGCCAAACCAAACCGATAATTCGAAGAGACTTGCAAGGATATTATAATCATACATAAAAGAATTCAGAAAAGAACCAAATATTTCTCATAGATAATCTTGATCATAAACCCACAATTCATCGGATCTCGACAAACACACCGCAAAAACATTACATCGAATAGATCTCCAAGAAGACCGAGGAGAACTTGGTATTGAGATCCAAAAAGAGAGAAGAAGCCATCTAGCTAATAACTATGGACCCGAAGGTCTATGGTAAACTACTCACAACTCATGATGAGGCAATGGTGTTCATGTAGAAGCACCCCGTGGAAGATCCCTCCTCCGGCGGAGCTCCGGAGCGGGCCCCAAGATGGTATCTCATGGGAACAGAAGGTTGTGATGGTGGAATTAGGGTTTTCTCTATTGCCTCAATGTTTTCAGGGTATATGGGTATATATAGGAGGAAGTAGGGCATCGGGGGATCCAGAGGGGGCCCACGAGGGTGGGGGCGCGCCCTGTAGGAGGGGGCGCGCCCTGGACCCTCGTGGCCGCCTCCTTCGTTCCCTCGCGTGTACTCCAAGTCTTCTGTGTTGATATCGTTCCAAAAATAACTCTCGCGAAGGTTTCATTCCGTTTGGACTCCGTTTGGTATTCCTTTTCTGCAAAACCCTGAAATAGGCAAAAAAAACAGCAATCTGCACTAGGCCTTTGGGTTAATAGGTTAGTCCCAAAAATAATATAAAAGTGTATGATAAAGCCCATTAAACATCCAAAACATCGTATATAATAGCATGGAACAATCAAAAATTATAGATACGTTGGAGACGTATCAAGCATCCCCAAGCTTAATTCCTGCTCGTCCTCGAGTAGGTAAATGATAAAAACAGAATTTTTGATGTGGAATGCTAACCAACATAATTTTCAATGTAATTTCTTTATTGTGGCATGAATGTTCAGATTCGAAAGATTCAAGACAAAAGTCTATATTGACATAAGAAATAATAATACTTCAAGCATACTAACAAAGCAATCATGTCTTCTCAAAATAACATGGCCAAAGAAAGTTATCCCTACAAAATCATATAGTCTGGCTATGCTCCCTCTTCATCACACAAAATATTTATATCATGCACAACCCCGGTTTCAGCCACGCAATTGTTATCATACTCAATTTTTTCAAACCTTTCAACTTTCACGCAATACATGAGCGTGAGCCATGGATAAAGCACTATAGGTGGAATAGAGTGGTGGTTGTGAAGAAGACAAAAAGGGAGGAAGATAGTCTCACATCGACTAGGCGTATCAACAGGCTATGGAGATGACCATCGATAGATATCAATGTGAGTGAGTAGGGATTGCTATGCAACGGATGCACTAGAGCTATAAATGTATGAAAGCTCATCAAAAGAAACTAAGTGGGTGTGCATCCAACTTGCTTGCTCATGAAGACGTAGGGCATTTGAGGAAGTCCATCGTTTGAGTATACATGCCAAGTTCTATAATGAAAATTCCCACTAGTATATGAAAGTGACAAAACAAGAGACTCTCTATCATGAAGATCATGGTGCTACTTTGAAGCACAAGTGTGGAAAAGGATAGTAGTATTTATTTAGCCCCTCTCTATATTTTTTTTGGGCCATATCTTTTTTTTTATTTGGCCTTTCCTCACATGGGACAATGCTCTAAAATAAAAAGAAAAGACTCAAATCATACATGATGCTCCAAGCAAAACACATATCATGTGGTGAATAAAAATATAGTCCCGAGTATAGTTACCGATAGATGAAGACAAAAGAGGAGATGCCTTCCCGGGGCATCCTCAAGCTTAGGCTTTTGGTTGTCCTTGAATTTTACCTTGGGGTGCCTTGGGCATCCCCAAGCTTAGGCTCTTGCCACTCTTTGTTCCATAGTCCATCAAAGCCATACTCAAAACTTGAAAACATCACAACACAAAACTTAGCCAAAAATCTCGTGAGCTCCGTTAGTATAAGGAAACAAACCACCACTCAAAGGTATTGTAGTGAACTCATTCTTTGTTTATATTGGTGTTAAACCTACTATATTCCAACTTCTCTATGATTCGTACTCCCCAATACTACTCATAGATTCATCGAAATAAGGAAACAACACGCGAAAAACAGAATCTGTCAAAAACAGAACATTCTTTAGTAATCTGTAACTTTCGAATACTTCTGTAACTCCAAAAAAATTGAAATAAATTGGTAAACGTGAGTAATTTGTCTATTAATCATCTGCCAAAAGAATCAACTAAATAGCACTCTCCAGTAAAATCCGGTGACTATTCTCGTGAGCGCTAATGTTTATGTTTTTTATAGCAAGATCATATAAACTTCACACAAGTCTTCCCAAAGGTTCTACTTGGCACAAACACTAATTAAAGCGCAAAACCACATCTAAACAGAAGCTAGATGCAATATTTATTCATAAACAGAAGCAAAAATGAAGAAAATAAAATTGGGTTGCCTCCCAACAAGCGCTATCGTTTAACGCCCCTAGCTAGGCATGATACAAGGATAGATCTAGGTATTGCCATCTTTGGAAGGAAATCCATAAGTGGCTCTCATAATGGATTCATTATGTAATTTGATTTTCTTTCTAGGAAAGTGTTCCATGCCTTTCCTTAATGGAAATTGGAATCTAATATTTCCTTCCTTCATATCAATAATTGCACCAATTGTTCTAAGGAAAGGTCTACTAAGAATAATAGGATATGAAAGATTGCAATCTATATCAAGAACAATGAAATCTACGGGCACATAATTCCTATTGCCAACAATAAGAACATCATTAATCCTTCCCATAGGTTTCTTAATAGTAGAATCTGCAAGATGCAAATTTAAAGAACAATCATCAAGCTCATGGAAACCTAACAAATCACATAAAGTTTTTGGGATAGTGGAAACACTAGCACCCAAATCACACAAAGCAAAGCATTCATGATCCTTAATTTTAATTTTAATAGTAGGTTCCCATTCATCATAAAGCTTTCTTGGGATAGAAACTTCTAGTTCAAGTTTTTCTTCATAAGATTTCATCAAAGCATCAACTATGTGTTTGGTAAAAGCTTTATTTTGACTATAAGCATGCGGAGAATTTAGTACAGATTGCAACAAGGAAATACAATCAATTAAAGAGCAATTATCATAACTAAATCCCTTGAAATCCAAAGTAGTGGGTTCATCACTATGCAAATATTTAATCTCTTCAATCCCACTTTTAACAATTTTAGCATCAAGACCTAAAAACTCCGAATCGTTGGGACGCCTTTTAATTAAAGTAGACTCGTCTCCAGTCCCATCTTTATCAAGATTCATACTAGAAAACAAGGATCTAATAGGAGACACATCAATAACTTTCAGATCTTCATCTTTATTTTCATGATAACTAGAAGAACACGCTTTCATAAAGCACTCTTTTTTAGCACACATCCTAGTGGTTCTTTCTTTGCATTCATCAATGGAAATTCTCATGGCTTTGTGAGACTCATTGATATCATGCTTAGGTGGAATAGATCTAAGTTTCAAAGAATCAACATCAAGTGTAATTCTATCCACGCTTCTAGCCAACTCGTCAATCTTAAGCAATTTTTCTTCAAGCAAAGCATTGAAATTCTTTTGCGAATTCATAAACTCTTTAACACTAGTTTCAAATACAGAGGGTGTCTTACCAAAATTTCCATAAGAGTTATTGTAGGGATTGTCATAATTATTAGAGGAATTACTAGGAAAAAGCCTAAGATTAAAGTTTCCTCTATAAGCATCGTTACCAAAATTATCCTACCAACAAAATTCACATCCAAAGATTCATTATTATTTTCAATCAACGTGGATAAAGGCATATCATTAGGGTCAGAAGAAGCACACTTAGCAGCAAATAATTTCATAAGTTCATCCATCTTTCCACTCAAAACACTAATCTCTTCAATAGCATGCACTTTTTCACTAGTAGATCTTTCGGTGTGCCATTGAGAATAATTAACCATAATATTATCTAGGAGTTTGGTAGATTCTCCTAAGGTAGTTTCCATGAAAGTGCCTCCTGCGGCCGAATCTAAAAGATTTCTAGAAGCAAAATTCAAGCCAGCATAAAAGTTTTGTATAATCATCCATAAGTTCAAACCATGTGTAGGGCAATTATGTATCATTAATTTCATTCTCTCCCAAGCTTGTGCAACATGCTCATGATCTAGTTGCTTAAAATTCATAATATCATTCCTAAGGGAGATAATCTTAGCAGGAGGAAAATACTTAGAGATAAAAGCATCTTTGGACTTATTCCACGAATCAATACTATTTCAAGGCAAAGAGGAAAACCAAGTTTTAGCACGATCTCTAAGAGAAAACGAAAATAGCTTCAATTTAACAATATCAGTATCCGTATCTCTCTTCTTTTGCATATCACACAAATCAACAAAGTTGTTCAGATGGGTAGCGTCATCTTCACTACGAAGGCCGGAAAATTGATCTTTCATGACAAGATTCAACAAAGCAGCATTGATCTCACAAGATTCAGCATCGGCAATAGGAGCAATCGGAGTGCTAATAAAATCATTATTGTTGGTATTGGAGAAGTCACACAATTTGGTATTGTTTTGAGCCATAGTGACAAGCAAGCAATCCAACACACAAGCAAACAAGAAGCAAGCGACACGGCAAAAACAAGGGCAAATAAAATGGCAAGGGTGAAGTGGGGGAGAGGAAAACGAAAGGAAAATAAATGTAATGCGAAGGATAAGGGTTTGTGATAGGTACTTGGTATATGAGTTTTGCATAAGCCTCCCTTCAACGGCGTCAGAAATTCTTCTTGCTAGTTCTCGAGCTTGCGTTGTATTCCCTCGAAGAGGAAAGGGTGATGCAGCACAGTAGCGTAAGTATTTCCCTCAGTTTTTGAGAACCAAGGTATCAATCCAGTAGGAGACCACGCGCGAGTCCCTCGCACCTGCACAAACAAATAAGAACTTCGCAGCCAACGCGATAATGGGTTGTCAATCCCTTTACGGTCACTTACGAAAGTGAGATCTGATAGATAGGATAGTTTGATATTTTTGGTATTTTTGGATATAAGAATAGAAAGTAAAAACAACAAAGTAAAGTAGATTTTAGATTAATATGTTGAGAATAGACCCGGGGGCCATAGGTTTCACTAGTGGCTTCTCTCATGATAGCAGAATTCTATGGTGGGTGAACAAATTACTCTCGAGCAATTGATAGAAAATCGAATAATTATGAGAATATCTAGGCATGATCATTATATATAGGCATCACGTCCGTTACAAGTAGACCGAAACGATTCTGCATCTACTACTATTACTCCACACATCGACCGTAATCCAGCATGCATCTAGAGTATTAAGTTCATAAGAACAGAGTAGTGCTTTAAGAAATATGACATGATGTAGAGGGATAAACTCAAGCAATATGATATAAACCCCATCTTTTTATCCTCGATGGTAACAATACAATACGTGACTTGCTGCCCCTGTTGTCACTGGGAAAGGACACCACAAGATTGAACCCAAAGCCAAGCACTTCTCCCATTGCAAGAACTATAGATCTAGTAGGACAAACCAAACCCATAAATCGAAGAGACTTGCAAGGATATTATAATCATACATAAAAGAATTCAGAAAAGAACCAAATATTTCTCATAGATAATCTTGATCATAAACCCACAATTCATCGGATCTCGACAAACACACCGCAAAAAAGATTACATCGAATAGATCTCCTCGAAGACTGAGGAGAACTTGGTATTGAGATCCAAAAAGAAAGAAGAAGCCATCTAGCTAATAACTATGACCCGAAGGTCTGTGGTAAACTACTCACAACTCATGGTGAGGCAATGGTGTTGATGTAGAAGCACTCCGTGGAAGATCCCCCCTCCGGCGGAGCTCCGGAACAGGCCCCAAGATGGGATCTCACGGGAACAGAAGGTTGCGGCGGTGGAATTAGGGTTTTCTATGTTGCCTCGATGTTTTCAGGGTATATGGGTATATATAGGAGGAAGGAGGGCATTGGGGGAGCCAAAGGGGGCCCACGAGGGTGGGGGGCGCGCCCTGTAGGAGGGGGCGCGCTCTGCATCCTCGTGGCCGCCTCCTTCGTTCCCTCGCGTGTACTCCAAGTCTTATGTGTTGATATCGTTCCAAAAATAACTTTCGCGAAGGTTTCATACCGTTTGGACTCCGTTTGATATTCCTTTTCTGCGAAACCCTGAAATAGGCAAAAAAAAAAGCAATCTGCACTCGGCCTTTGGGTTAATAGGTTAGTCCCAAAAATAATATAAAAGCGTATGCTAAAGCCCATTAAACATCCAAAACATCATATATAATAGAATGGAACAATAAAAAATTATAGATACGTTGGAGACGTATCACAGGGTATGGACAACAGGTTGATGGGGAACGTAGCAGAATTCAAAAAAATTCCTATGCTTCACCAAGATCAATCTAAGGAGTCATCTAGGAACGAGCATATTGGAGTGCATCTACATACCCTTTTGTAGATCGCGTGCGGAAGCGTTCGAAGGAACGTGAATGAAGTAGTCGTACTCTTCGCGTTCTTCGTCCCGATGATCCTAGCGCCGAACGGACGGCACCTCCGCGTTCAACACACGTACGATACAGCAACGTCTCCTCCTTCTTGATCTAGCAAGGGCGGAGGAGAGGTCGTCGGAGATCCAGCAGCACGACGGCGTGGTGGTGGATGCAACAGGGAAACCTGCAAGGCTTCGCCGGCGCCCTGCGGAGGAGTAGGAAGTGTGACGGGAGGGGGGAGAGGCGCCAGAGGCTTGGGGTGCGGCTGCCCTCTCCCCCCCACTATATATAGGGGCCAGGGGGGGCGCCGGCCCTGGGAGATCTGATCTCCAGGGTGGGGCGGCGGCCAGGGGGGCAGAATTGCCCCCCAAGGCATAGGGGGCGCCCCCTCCCCCTAGGGTTTCAACCCTAGGCGCATGGAGGGGGGCCCATATGGGTGCGCCAGCCCACCAGGGGCTGGCCCCTTCCCCTTGCGGCCTAGGGGACCCACCGGGAGGGGTGGCCCCACCCGGTGGACCCCCGGGACCCCTCCGGTGGTCCCGGGACACTCCCGGTGACCCCCGGAGTTCACCCGATGGCCGAAACTGGACTTCCTATATATCATTCTTTACCTCCGGACCATTCCGGAACTCCTCGTGACGTCCGGGATCTCATCCGGGACTCCGAACAACATTCGTATTTCCATGTGCATGTATCTCTACAACCCTAGCGTCGCCGAACCTTAAGTGTGTAGACCCTATGGGTTCGGGAGACACGCAGACATGACCGAGACGACTCTCCGGTCAATAACCAACAGCGGGATCTGGATACCCATGTTGGTTCCCACGTGTTCCTCGATGATCTTCATTGGATGAACCACTGTGTCAAGGATTCACTCAATCCCGTATGTTATTCCCTTTGTCTATCGGCATGGTACTTGCCCGAGATTCGATCATCGGTATACCCGATACCTTGTTCAATCTCGTCATGGCAAGTCTCTTTACTCGTTCCATAATCCATCATCCTGTGACTAACTCCTTAGTCTCCTTGAGCTCATTATGATGATGTATTACCGAGAGGGCCCAGAGGTACCTCTCCGTCATACGGAGTGACAATATCCCAGTCTCGATTTGTACCAACTCAACAGACACTTTCGGAGATACCCGTTGCGTACCTTTATAGCCACCCAGTTACGTTGTGACGTTTGGCACACCCAAAGTATTCCTACAGCATCCGGGAGTTGCACAACCTCATGGTCTAAGGAATAAATACTTGACACCGGAAAAGCTTAGGCATTACGAACTATACGATCTCGTGCTAGGCTCACGATTGGGTTTTGTCCATCACATCATTCTCCTAATGATGTGATCCCATTATCACTGACATCCTATGTCCATGGTCAGGAAACCGTGACCATCTGTTGATCAACAAGCTGGTAACTAGAGGCTTACCAGGGACTCAATGTGGTATATATATTCACACATGCGCTGTTTCCGTACAATACAATTCAAGCATGAATAACAGACAATTATCATGAACAAGGAAATATAGTAATAATACTTTTATTATTGCCTCTAGGGCATATTTCCAACACAGGTAGCGTGTCAGGATGCAGAGGCGTTGAACATGGCCCTGCTGGTGAGAGGAGACAATGGCTCTGAGGAGATCAAATTCAGTAAGTACAGATATCTAACGACAGTCGAGATTGAGGGGTGCGGTGCGCCATAGAGGGCGCCACCGAGTTGAGAGGACTTGTGTGTGATACGTCTCCAACATATCTATATTTTTTTATTGTTCCATGTTGTTATATTATCATTCTTGGATGTTTTACAATCATTTTATAGTCATTTTATATCATTTTTTGGTACTAACCTATTGACATAGTGCCAAGTGCGAGTTGCTATTTTCTGCATGTTTTTTACATCGCAGGAAATCAATATCAAACAGAGCCCAAACACCGCGAAACTTTTTGGAGAATTTTTATGGGGGAGAAGAGGGTGCCCTGAGGGGGGCACAACCCACCAGGGCGCTGCAGGCTCCCTTGGCGTGCCCAGGTGGGTTGTGCCCACCTCGGTGGCCTCCCCACCGCCTCTTTGCTCTATAAATACCCCAATATTGCAGAAACCCTATGGGAGTCGATGAAATATTCATCCAGCCGTCGCAGAGTCCAGAACCACCAGACCCAATCTAGACACCATCTCAGATGGGGTTCACCACCTCCATTGGTGCCTCTTCGATGATGCATGAGTAGTTCTTTGTAGACCTACAGGTCCGTAGTTAGTAGCTAGATGGCTTCCTCTCTCTCTCTTTTGATTATCAATACAATGGTCTCTTGGAGATTCATATGATGTAACTCTTTTTGCGGTGTGTTTGTTGGGATCCGATGAACTTCGAGTTTATGATCAGATCTATCTTTGATCTCTTTTTATATCCATGAAAGTATTTGAGTTTCTTTGATCTCCTTTATGCATGATTACTTATAGCCTCGTATTTCCTCTCCGATATTTGGGTTTTGTTTGGCCAACTTGATCTATTTATCTTGCAATGGGAATAGGTGCTTTGTAGTGGGTTCGATCTTACAGTGCTTGATCCAAGTGACAAAAAGGGAACCGACACATATGTATCGTTGCTACTAGGGATAAAGCGAAGAGATCCATATCTACGCAATAGATAAATGGATCTTGTCTACATCATGTCATCATTCTTATTGCATTTGTAGCGACCATACCTCAAACAGTCTGATCTCTGTGCATCAGTGTCATCCCTGGATCAGTAATGCTGACACGCACAGTACTTGAAGGATTTATAACAGAGTAGCAATCACACACTTATTACTTCGATAGTCCAACGATGAACTTATTACAATAAATATGGCTGAAGGCCATCTAATATGATAACAGCGGAAGGCTTGGAAGATAAGTGAGTCCATCAACTCCAGAGGCATCATTGAGTATAGAACCACGACCTAAAAGGCACCTTACTCGTCGTCTGAAAAGTCTGCAACATGAAACGTTGCAGCCCGAAAACGGGTCAGCACATGGAATATGCTGGCAAGGCAACACAAGAGAGCAATGAAAGTAAAGCTATACTATATGCAATATGGCTGGTGGAAAGCTCTATGGTTAAGTTTTTGCGTAAAGCCAATTTTTCCCTACTTCAAAGGAATAGATTTTAATTAACTATCATGGTAGTTGAAACATCGTTGAGAAGTAGACATCCTCTCAACCCCAATTAAAATAATCATTAAACCCAACAAAATTAATTAAAGTAACATGATGAGATTCACATGATAATCCAAGTACTAGATACTCAAGACGTCTATAACCGGGGACACGGCTAATCATGATCAGTTTGTACACTCTGCAGAGGTTTGTGCACTTTTCCCCATAAGACTCGATCGCCTCCGTTTGGTTTCTTGCACAGCATGGTGTTTGAGAAACGGATGACCGAGACACAGTCTTTCCGAAGAGGTCCCCTTAACCAGATAGATAGGCTGGTACACCTACAAAACCCACTACATCTGCTAGCCCATCATGGAAAGGCTTCCCACAACTTACTCAACTATGCCAGAGCCCATATTGGCATGTGGCTGCACACGGAGGTTTCTAGTATGAAAAATCTCATGATCCCTTTGAGCCTGGGTGGCGGTCCAAAAGAAAAACAGGCAATCACTGGAATACCCAGATGCCTCAATTCACCCAGATGTGTGTTAAAGTTTCCACCTTAAGTTGAACCATTAATTAACAAACTCACATCTGTCATGGATACACTCACCCAATCCACGTCTACGAGCATAGCATGTCCTAACAGCAAACGTAGAAGTAACTCCCAAAGGTTTGAATGTAATGCAGGTAATAGGTACTACCTCAATCTACTTCCCAATCCCACAAGTTAATTGATCCTACTCATGCAATGTGTGAGGGTTGGACTAATGCAATGAAAACTGGGTAATTGGAAAGCATGATCAAAGTGTTATTTGCCTTGCTGATGATCCACAAAACCTAGAGACTCAAAGTAGCAAGCGGCGCACTACGGGTACTCTATCGCAATCAAACAAGAACACAATAAGTACTTAACTAGTGCACGGGTAAAACTCAAATAAGAGATCTAACCAGAAAGTTCAACTTAAGAACTCCGGTTTGCAAAAGGAATCAACTCGAAAGAGGCAACGAAACTCAACTGCACAAGAAACGAGCTCCGGTTTGCTAGTTGGCCTAAAGTCAAATTTTACGGTAGCCAAAACTTTGTTCAAGTTGATTAAACGTAAATAGGGCATCGAGACGAAGATATGGGATTTTGAATCACCTGATTCCGACTCTCGAGCGAAAAGAAAAACAAAAAACAAGATCAGGGCAGAAATCACGATCGAAATAGCCGCGGATAAATACCCCGAAAAAGAAAACGAACGAACAGGCTAACGAACGAACGTTCGCTGTCTGCGGCTAACTAACGAAAACCATTCGTTAAAACGAACGTACGGACGAACGTCCGCTAAATAACTAAACCGACGGAAAACCAAACCGATCTAATCTAATAAAAACAGATCTACGTATTTTTACTAAACCGACCGGTTCTTATAAAAAACCGATATACCTCCACGAACTCCGGCGGGATCCGACGGCGGCAGCGGCAGTCCGGCGATGGCGGGGCTGCGGGGCGGCGGCGCGGCAGGGCGGCGGCGCTGCGGCGGCGCGGCAGGGCGGCGACGCTAGGCGGCGGCGGCTAGGGAAAGGGGCGGGCGAGGCTGGTGGTTGGGGCTCCAGCGGGCCGGCGGGGCGAGGCTTATAAAGCCCAGAGACCTGGGCTTGTACGACCCCAAGTCGGTTGCGCGTTTTTTTTTTTCTAAATAGAGTCGTGGCGCAGAAGAACTAACGAAAGAAATACTAAACTGACTCCAAAATTCCCGAAATAAATTTTCACCGTCCTCTAATAATATTTAGGACAAAGTGAACATTTTTCCCGAGCCTAAATGCAATTTTGAAAAACGCACATTTTTCCTATGCAAATAAAATCGCAAATAAATCCAGAAAAATACCAAAAGTGATTTTAATATTTCTCCTCCAATATTTCTGTTATTTTGGAGAAGTCATATTATCTCCGCTCATATTTTGTATTTAGAAATATTTTTAGGAGAGAAAAATAATTAGAATCACGCTGTCCTCGTACCGGTATTCGAGCGAACTCAAATACGGAAACGGTAAAATTCCCAACTCTCTCCGTAGGTCCTTGAGTTGCTTAGAATTTCGAGGAATGCCACAAACAAAAATGCAAAAGCATGCAATGCAATATGATCTATGTATAACATTCCAAATTGAAAATTTGGGATGTTACAAACCTACCCCCCTTAGAATGAATCTCGCCCTCGAGATTCGACTTGGCTAGAGAACAGGTGTGGATGGTCCTTGCGTAGATCATCTTCTCGTTCCGAGGTGGCTTCTTCCTCGGTGTGGTGACTCCACTGAACATTGCAAAACTTGATAACCTTACTGCGGGTGACTCTGCTAGAAAATTCGAGAATCTTAACAGGCTTCTCCTCGTAGGTCAGATCACTGTCCAACTGAATTGCTTCCAGGGGTACTGTGTCTCTAAGCGGTATATCGGCCATCTCCGCATGGCACTTCTTAAGTTGTGAAATGTGAAACACGTCGTGCACTCCTGACAATCCTTCGGGCAATTCCAACTTATAGGCAACCTCTCCCATGCGTTCCAAAACACGGTAAGGTCCCACAAATCTCGGGGCTAGCTTTCCTTTAACTCTGAAACGTTTAACTCCTCGCAGAGGCGATACTCTCAGGTATGCTCTATCTCCGATCTCATAGGCTATCTCCTTGCTCTTCGAGTCTGCATAACTCTTCTGCCTGGACTGAGCTACCTTCAATCTATCTCGAATCAACTTCACCTTCTCCTCAGACTCTTTGATTAAGTTTGGTCCAAAGAACTGTCGGTCTCCAACTTCGTCCCACATTAACGGTGTTCGGCATCTCCTTCCATACAATGCCTCGAACGGTGCCATCTTCAAACTGGCCTGGTAACTGTTGTTGTATGAGAACTCCGCGTAGGGCAAATTGTCGTCCCAACTAGATCGATAATCTAGTGCACAGGCTCTCAACATATCCTCCAAAATCTGATTGACTCTCTCCGTCTGTCCATCTGTCTGCGGGTGAAAAGCGGTGCTAAACTCCAGTCTGGTACCCAAAGTTTCATGTAACTGATTCCAGAACTTTGAGGTAAACTGGGTTCCTCTATCTGATACGATGCTCCTCGGAACTCCATGCAGACATACAATTCTGGTCATGTATATCTTTGCCAACTTTGCACTGGTATAAGTGGTTTTCACAGGGATAAAGTGGGCTACCTTTGTCAATCGGTCCACTACTACCCAGATTGAATCATATCCTGCTTTGGTCCTGGGCAATCCGGTGATAAAATCCATGCCAAGCTTCTCCCACTTCCATTCGGGTATCGGCATAGGTTGTAACAATCCTGCTGGCTTCTGATGTTCTGCCTTTACTCTCTGACATACATCACAAACTGCTACATACTCCGCGATATCTTTCTTCATACCGGTCCACCAGAAAATGTCCTTCAAATCCAAATACATCTTAGTATTTCCTGGGTGAATCGAGTATGGTGAATCATGGGCCTCCTGTAGAATCAACTTCCTGATCTTCGGGTCATTAGGCACATAAATGCGGTCCTCAAACCATAAGGTGTCGTGTTCATCCTCACGAAAACCTTTAGCTCTTCCTTCGCTCATCCTCTCCTTTATAGAGACAACCTCCTTGTCAGTTTTCTGAGCTTCTCTGATTTTATCCATCAAGGTAGACTGGATTTCTAGTGTTGCTACATAGCCTCTCGGAATTATCTCCAAACGTAGTTCTCGTAAGTCCTCGGCTAACTCCTTTGGAAATTCCTCCATCATTAGGGTATTGACATGGCTCTTACGGCTTAGCGCATCGGCTACTACGTTAGCCTTTCCGGGATGATAATGCAATCTCATGTCATAATCCTTAATGAGTTCCAGCCATCTCCTTTGCCTAAGATTCAGCTCCTTCTGAGTGAATATATATTTCAAACTCTTGTGATCCGTATATACTTCACAATGGTTTCCAATAAGAAAATGTCTCCACGTCTTCAATGCATGCTCTACGGCAGCTAACTCCAAATTGTGGGTGGCATAGTTCAGCTCATGAGGTTTTAGCTGTCATGGAGCATACGAAACAACTCTTCCTTCCTGCATAAGAACTGCTCCAAGTCCTCGACGTGAAGCATGGCAGTACACCTCATAATCCTTATGTTGATCTGGCAGAATCAACACAGGTGATGAGACCAAACGTTTCTTTAATTCATGGAAACTGGCCTCACATTCTTCTGTCCAACTGAACTTGGTGTCCTTCTTTAACAACTCCGTCATTGGCTTTGCAATCCTCGAGAAATTCTCAATAAATCTCCGGTAGTATCCTGCAAGTCCAAGAAAACTCCGGATCTCTCCAACTGCTGTTGGTGCTTCCCAATGGGTCACAGTGTCCACCTTAGCGGGATCTACTGCTATTCCTTCTCCAGATATAACGTGTCCAAGAAATCCGACTTCCTTCAACCAAAACTCGCATTTGCTAAACTTGGCATATAACCGATGTTCTCTGAGCTTCTCCAATACCAAACGCAAATGCTCTGCATGCTCCTCTTCATCCTCGAGAAGATCAATATATCATCTATGAACACTACGACGAACTTATCCAAATACTCCATAAACACTTTGTTCATCAGGTTCATAAAGTATGCCGGTGCGTTAGTCAGACCAAACGACATAGCGGTATACTCATAGAACCCGTACCTGGTGGTAAAGGCCGTCTTAGGTACATCCTGCTCTCGGATCTTCAATTGGTGGTACCCTGATCGCAGATCGATCTTGGAAAATATCTTAGCTCCTTGCAATCTATCGAACAGATCATTGATCATCGGCAATGGGTACTTGTTCTTGATCGTTACTTCGTTCAGCCCTCGGTAATCAACAACCATTCTTAACGATCCATCCTTCTTTTCCACTAAAAGTACTGGCGAACCCCAAGGCGAAGAACTTGGGCGTATGAATCCTTTATCCAGTAACTCCTTAATCTGTTTCTTAATTTCCTCCAAATCCTTTGTGGGCATCCTATATGGTCTCTTAGAAATTGGCCCGGTGCCTGGCAAAAGTTCAATCAAAAACTCTATATCTCTATCCGGTGGCGTGCCAGGTAACTCCTCTGGAAACACATCCGGGTAATCCTTCACTACTGGCACTTCCTCGTGAACAACTCCCGTGAGAGAATGTACTTGAGTCCTTATAGGCGAATGCCTAGATACATACTTAATCCTTTTTCCCTCCGGGGTGGTGAGCAAAATTGACTTATTGGCACAGTCAATGTTACCTCCATACTTCGATAGCCAATCCATACCTAATATCATATCCAATCCTTGTGACTCCAGAACTATTAGGTCAGAGGGGAAAGTATGGCGTGTTGGGGAATGTAGTATTTTAAAATTTTCCTACGATCACACAAGATCTATCTACCAGATGCATAGCAACGAGAGGGAAGAGTGTGTCTACGTACCCTCGTAGACCGGAAGCGGAAGCGTCAAGTGACGCGGTTGATGTAGTCGAACTTCTTCGCGATCCAACCGATCAAGCACCGAACGTATGGCACCTCCACGTTCAGCACACGTTCAGCTTGATGACGTCCCACGAGCTCTTGATCCAGCTGAGCTTCACGGGAGAGTTTCGTCAGCACGACGGCGTGGTGACGGATATGATGTATCTACCGGCGCAGGGCTTCGCCTGAGCACTGCGACGGTATGACCGAGGTGTGTTTCTGTGGAGGGGGGCACCGCACACGGCTAGAACAATTCAACTTGTGTGCCTTTGGGTGCCCCCCTGCCCCCGTATATAAAGGAGCAAGGGGGAGACCGGCCGGCCCTCCTATGGTGCGGCTAGGGCTGCAATCCTACTAGGAATAGGATTGCAATCATATTCCTAGTAGGAACTACCAAAGAAGGAAGAAGGGGGAAGGAAAGAAAGGGAGAGGGAGAGGGAAAGAGGGGCCGCGCCCCCCTCCCCTTGTCCTATTCAGACTCCTCCTAGGGAGGGGGCGCGCCACCTCCAGGATGCTGCCCTCTCTCTCCCCTATGGCCCGCCAGGGCCCACCATTCCCCCGAGGGGTTCCGGTAACCCCCCCCCCC
>LR738710.1:452076044-452090023 GCA_902687465.1 Secale cereale | reverse complement strand
CCCCCTGCCCCCGTATATAAAGGAGCAAGGGGGAGAGGCCGGCCGGCCCTCTATGGTGCGGCTAGGGCTGCAATCCTACTAGGAATAGGATTGCAATCCTATTCCTAGTAGGAACTACCAAAGAAGGAAGAAGTGGGAAGGAAAGAGAGGGAGAGGGAGAGGGAAAGAGGGGCCGCGCCCCCTCCCCTTGTCCTATTCGGACTCCTCCTAGGGAGGGGGCGCGCCACCTCCTCGCTGCTGCCCTCTCTCTCCCCTATGGCCCACCAGGGCCCACCATTCCCCCGGGGGGTTCCGGTAACCCCCCCGGCACTCCGGTAAATTCCGAAACTTTCCAGAACACTTCCGGTGTCCGAATATAGTCGTCCAATATATCAATCTTTATGTCTCGGACATTCCAAGACTCCTCGTCATGTCCGTGATCTCATCCAGGACTCCGAACTACCTTCGGTACATCAAAACTCATAAACTCATAATACCGATCGTCATCAAACGTTAAGCGTGCGGACCCTACGGGTTCGAGAACTATGTAGACATGACCGAGACTCATCTCCGGTCAATAACCAATAGCGGAACCTGGATGCTCATATTGGCTCCTACATATTCTACGAAGATCTTTATCGGTCAAACCGCATAACAACATACGTTGTTCCTTTTGTCATCGGTATGTTACTTGCCCGAGATTCGATCGTCGGTATCTCTATACCTAGTTCAATCTCGTTACCGGCAAGTCTCTTTACTCGTTCTGTAACACATCATCTCGTGACTAACTCATTAGTCTTTTGCTTGCAAGGCTTATTATGATGTGTGTTACCGAGAGGGCCCAGAGATACCTCTCCGACACTCGGAGTGACAAATCCTAATCTTGATCTATGCCAACACCACGAATACTTTCAGATACACCTGTAGAGCATCTTTATGATCACCCAGTTACGTTGTGACGTTTGCTAGCACACAAGGTGTTCCTACGGTATTCGGGAGTTGCATAATCTCGTAGTCATAGGAACATGTATAAGTCATGAAGAAAGCAATAGCAGTAAAACTAAACGATCATAGTGCTATGCTAACGGATGGGTCTAGTCCATCACATCATTCTCCTAATGATGTGATCCCGTTGATCAAATGACAACTCATGTCTATGGCTAGGAAACATAGCCATCTTTGATCAATGAGCTAGTCTAGTAGAGGCATACTAGGGACATACTGTTTTGTCTATGTATCCACACATGTACTAAGTTTCCGGTTAATGCAATTCTAGCATGAATAAAAGACATTTATCATGATATAAGGAAATACAAATAACATCTTTATTATTGCCTCTAGGGCATATTTCCTTCAGTCTCCCACTTGAACTAGAGTCAATAATCTAGATTACAAAGTGATGATCCTCACACCCATGGAGTCCTGGTGCTGATCATGTTTTGCTCGTGGAAGAGGCTTAGTCAACGGGTCTGCAACGTTCAGATCCGTATGTATTTTGCAAATCTCTATGTCTCCTTCCTTGACTAGATCGCGGATGGAATTGTAGCGTCTTTTGATGTGCTTTGTTCTCTTGTGAAACCTGGATTCCTTCGCCAAGGCTATTGCTCCAGTGTTGTCACAAAATATTTTCATTGGACCCGATGCACTAGGTATTACACCTAGATCGGATATGAACTGCTTCATCCAGACTCCTTCATTTGCTGCTTCCGAAGCAGCTATGTATTCTGCTTCACACGTAGATCCCGCCACGACGCTCTGCTTGGAACTGCACCAACTGACAGCTCCACCGTTCAATAAAAATACATATCCGGTTTGTGACTTAGAGTCATCCGGATCAGTGTCAAAGCTAGAATCGACGTAACCGTTTACGACGAGCTCTTTGTCACCTCCATACACGAGAAACATATCCTTAGTCCTTTTCAGGTATTTCAGGATGTTCTTGACCGCTGTCCAGTGATCCACTCCTGGATTACTTTGGTACCTCCCTGCTAGACTTATAGCAAGGCACACATCAGGTCTGGTACACAGCATTGCATACATGATAGATCCTATGGCTGAGGCATAGGGAATGACTTTCATTTTCTCTCTATCTTCTGTAGTGGTCGGGCATTGAGTCTTACTCAACTTCATACCTTGTAATACAGGCAAGAACCCTTTCTTTGACTGATCCATTTTGAACTTCTTCAAAATCTTATCAAGGTATGTGCTTTGTGAAAGTCCAATTAAGCATCTTGATCTATCTCTATAGATCTTGATGCCTAATATATAAGCAGCTTCACCGAGGTCTTTCATTGAAAAATTCTTATTCAAGTATCCTTTTATGCTATCCAGAAATTCTATATCATTTCCAATCAATAATATGTCATCCACATATAATATTAGAAATGCTACAGAGCTCCCACTCACTTTCTTGTAAATACAGGCTTCTCCAAAAGTCTGTATAAAACCATATGCTTTGATCACCTCATCAAAGCGTATATTCCAACTCCGAGATGCTTGCACCAGTCCATAGATGGATCGCTGGAGCTTGCATACTTTGTTAGCACCTTTTGGATCGACAAAACCTTCTGGTTGCATCATATACAACTCTTCTTTGAGATATCCATTCAGGAATGCAGTTTTGACATCCATTTGCCAGATTTCAAAATCATAAAATGCGGCAATTGCTAACATGATTCGGACAGACTTAAGCATCGCTACAGGTGAGAAAGTATCATCGTAGTCAACTCCTTGAACTTGTCGAAACCCTTTCGCAACAAGTCGAGCTTTGTAAACAGTAACATTACCGTCTGCGTCGGTCTTCCTCTTGAAGATCCATTTATTTTCGATGGCCTGTCGATCATCGGGCAAGTCAACCAAAGTCCACACTTTGTTCTCATACATGGATCCCATCTCAGATTTCATAGCCTGAAGCCATTTTGCGGAATCTGGGCTCATCATCACTTCCTCATAGTACGTAGGTTCATCATGGTCTAGTAACATGATTTCCAGAACTGGGTTGCCGTACCACTCTGGTGCGGAACGTACTCTAGTTGATCTACGACGTTCAGCAGTAACTTGATCTGAAGTTTCATGATCATCATCATTAACTTCCTCACTGATTGGTGTAGGAATCACTGGAACAATTTTTTGTGATGTACTATTTTCCAATTCAGGAGAAGGTACAATTACCTCATCAAGTTCTACTTTCCTCCCACTCACTTCTTTCGAGAGAAACTCCTTCTCTAGAAAGGATCCATTTTTAGCAACGAATATCTTGCCTTCGGATCTGTGATAGAAGGTGTACCCAACAGTCTCTTTTGGGTATCCTATGAAGACACATTTCTCCGACTTGGGTTCGAGCTTATCAGGTGGAAGCTTTTTCACATAAGCATCGCAGCCCCAAACTTTAAGAAACGACAACTTTGGTTTCTTGCCAAACCATAGTTCATAAGGTGTCGTATCAACGGATTTAGATGGTGCCCTATTTAATGTGAATGCAGCTGTCTCTAAAGCATAACCCCAAAACGATAGTGGTAAATCGGTAAGAGACATCATAGATCGCACCATATCCAATAAAGTACGGTTACGGCGTTCGGACACACCATTACGCTGTGGTGTTCCGGGTGGCGTGAGTTGTGAAACTATTCCACATTGTTTCAAATGAAGACCAAACTCGTAACTCAAATATTCTCCTCCACAATCAGATCGTAGAAACTTTATTTTCTTGTTACGATGATTTTCTACTTCACTCTGAAATTCTTTGAACTTTTCAAATGTTTCAGACTTGTGCTTCATTAAGTAGATATACCCATATCTGCTCAAATCATCAGTGAAGGTCAGAAAATAATGATACCCGCCGCGAGCTTCAACACTCATTGGCCCAGATACATCAGTATGTATGATTTCCAACAAATCTGTTGCTCGCTCCATAGTTCCGGAGAACGGAGTTTTAGTCATCTTGCCCATGAGGCATGGTTCGCAAGCACCAAGTGATTCATAATCAAGTGATTCCAAAAGTCCATCACTATGGAGTTTCTTCATGCGCTTTACACCAATATGACCTAAACGGCAGTGCCACAAATAAGTTGCACTATCATTATTAACCTTGCATCTTTTGGTTTCAATATTATGAATATGTGTATCACTACAATCGAGATCCAATAAGAATAGACCACTCTTTAAGGGTGCATGACCATAAAAGATATTATTCATAAAAATAGAACAACCATTATTCTCTGATTTAAATGAATAACCGTCTCGCAACAAACAAGATCCAGATATAATGTTCATGCTCAACGCTGGCACCAAATAAGAATTATTTAGGTCTAAAACTAATCCCGAAGGTAGATGTAGAGGTAGCGTGCCGACGGCGATCACATCGACTTTGGAACCATTTCCCACGCGCATCGGCACCTCGTCCGTAGCCAATCTTCGTTTAATCCGTAGTCCCTGTTTCGAGTTACAAATATTAGCAACCGAACCGGTATCAAATACCCAGGTACTACTACGAGCATTAGTAAGGTACACATCAATAACATGTATATCACATATACCTTTGTTCACCTTGCCATCCTTCTTATCCGCCAAATACTTGGGGCAGTTCCGCTTCCAGTGTCCAGTCCCCTTGCAGTAGAAGCACTCACTTTCAGGCTTGGCTCCAGACTTGGGTTTCTTCGTGGGAGTAGCAACTGTCTTGCTATTCTTCTTGAAGTTCCCCTTCTTTCCCTTGCCCTTTTTCTTGAAACTAGTGGTCTTGTTAACCATCAACACTTGATGCTCCTTTTTGATTTCTACCTCCGCAGCCTTAAGCATAGCGAAGAGCTCGGGAATTGTCTTTTGCATCCCTTGCATATTATTGTTCATCGCGAAGCCTTTATAGCTTGGTGGCAGTGATTGAAGAACTCTATCAATAACACTATCCTCGTCAACTTTGCAACCAAGTTGAGTCATATGATTGTAGTACCCAGACATTCTGAGCAAGTGTTCACTGATAGAACTATTCTCCTCCATCTTGCAGCTGTAGAACTTATTGGAAATCTCATATTTCTCAATCTGGGCATTTGCTTGAAATATTAACTTCAACTCCTGGAACATCTCATATGGTCCATGACGTTCAAAACGTCGTTGAAGTCCCGGTTCTAAGCCGTAAAGCATGGCACACTGAACTATTGTGTAGTCATCAGACCGCGACTGCCAGACGTTCAAAGCGTCTACATTAGCGGGAGGGGGCTTGTCACCTATCGGTGCTTCAAGGACATAATTCTTCTGTGAAGCAATGAGGATAATCCTCAAGTTACGAACCCAGTCCGTGTAATTGCTACCATCATCTTTCAACTTAGCTTTCTCTAGGAATGCATTAAAATTCAAAGGAACGGTAGCACGGGCCATTGATCTACAACAACATAGATATGCAAAAACTATCAGGACTAAGTTCATGATAAATTAAAGTTCAATTTAATCATATTAATTAAAGAACTCCCACTTAAATAGACATCCCTCCGGTCATCTAAATGATCACGTGATCCAAATCAACTAAACCATGTCCGATCATCACGTGAGATGGAGTAGTTTCAATGGTGAACATCTTATGTTGATCATATCTACTATATGATTCACGCTCGACCTTTCGGTCTCCAGTGTTCCGAGGCCATATCTGCATATGCTAGGCTCGTCAAGTTTAACCCGAGTATTCTGCGTGTGCAAAACTGGCTTACACCCGTTGTATTTGAACGTAGAGCTTATCACACCCGATCATCACGTGGTGTCTCGGCACGACGAACTTTTGCAACGGTGCATACTCAGGGAGAACACTTATACCTTGAAATTTAGTGAGGGATCATCTTATAATGCTACCGTCGTTCTAAGCAAAATAAGAAGAATAATAAGATAAACATCACATGCAATCAAAATATGTGACATGATATGGCCATCATCATCTTGTGCTTTTGATCTCCATCTCCAAAGCACCGTCATGATCACCTTCGTCACCAGCGCGACACCTTGATCTCCATCGTAGCATCGTTGTCGTCTCGCCAACTATTGCTTCTACGACTATCGCTACCGCTTAGTGATAAAGTAAAGCAATTACATGGCGATTGCATTTCATACAATAAAGCGACAACCATATGGCTCCTGCCAGTTGCCGATAACTTTACAAAACATGATCATCTCATACAACACCGTATAACTCATCATGTCTTGACCATATCACATCACAACATGCCCTGCAAAAACAAGTTAGACGTCCTCTACTTTATTGTTGCAAGATTACGTGGCTGCTACGGGCTTAGCAAGAACCGTTCTTACCTACGCATACAAAAACCACAACGATGTTTCGTCAAGTATGTGTTGTTTTAACCTTCACAAGGACCGGGCGTAGCCACACTTGATTCAGCTAAAGTGAGAGAGACAGACACCCGCCAGTCACCTTTAAGCAATGAGTGCTCGTAACGGTGAAACCAGTCTCGCGTAAGCGTACGCGTAATGTCGGTCCGGGCCGCTTCATCTCACAATACCGCCGAAGCAAAGTATGACATGCTGGTAAGCAGTATGACTAGTATCGCCCACAACTCATTGTGTTCTACTCATGCATATCAGCTACGCATAGACCTGGCTCATGATGCCACTGTTGGGGAACGTAGTATTTTAAAATTTTCCTATGATCACGCAAGATCTATCTACCAGATGCATAGCAACGAGAGGGAAGAGTGTGTCTACGTACCCTCGTAGACCGGAAGCGGAAGCGTCAAGTGACGCGGTTGATGTAGTCGAACTTCTTCGCGATCCAACCGATCAAGCACCGAACGTACGGCACCTCCGCGTTCAGCACACGTTCAGCTTGATGACGTCCCACGAGCTCTTGATCCAGCTGAGCTTCACGGGAGAGTTTTGTCAGCACGACGGCGTGGTGACGGATATGATGTATCTACCGGCGCAGGGCTTCGCCTGAGCACTGCGACGGTATGACCGAGGTGTGTTTCTGTGGAGGGGGGCACCGCACACGGCTAGACCAATTCAACATGTGTGTCTTTGGGTGCCCCCCTGCCCCCGTATATAAAGGAGCAAGGGGGGAGGCCGGCTGGCCCTCCTATGGTGTGGCTAGGGCTGCAATCCTACTAGGAATAGGATTGCAATCCTATTCCTAGTAGGAACTACCAAAGAAGGAAGAAGGGGGAAGGAAAGAAAGGGAGAGGGAGAGGGAAAGAGGGGCCGCGCCCCCCCTCCCCTTGTCCTATTCGGACTCCTCCTAGGGAGGGGGCGCGCCACCTCCTGGCTGCTGCCCTCTCTCTCCCCTATGGCCCACCAGGGCCCACCATTCCCCCGAGGGGTTCCGGTAACCCCCCCGGCACTCCGGTAAATTCCGAAACTTTCCAGAACACTTCCGGTGTCCGAATATAGTCGTCCAATATATAAATCTTTATGTCTCGGACATTCCAAGACTCCTCGTCATGTCCGTGATCTCATCCAGGACTCCGAACTACCTTCGGCACATCAAAACTCATAAACTCATAATACCGATCGTCATCAAACGTTAAGCGTGCGGACCCTACGGGTTCGAGAACTATGTAGACATGACCGAGACTCATCTCCGGTCAATAACCAATAGCGGAACCTGGATGCTCATATTGGCTCCTACATATTCTACGAAGATCTTTATCGGTCAAACCGCATAACAACATACGTTGTTCCTTTTGTCATCGGTATGTTACTTGCCCGAGATTCGATCGTCGGTATCTCTATACCTAGTTCAATCTCGTTACCGGCAAGTCTCTTTACTCGTTCCGTAACACATCATCTCGTGACTAACTCATTAGTCTTTTGCTTGCAAGGCTTATTATGATGTGTGTTACCGAGAGGGCCCAGAGATACCTCTCCGACACTCGGAGTGACAAATCCTAATCTTGATCTATGCCAACACCACGAATACTTTCGGATACACCTGTAGAGCATCTTTATGATCACCCAGTTATGTTGTGACGTTTGATAGCACACAAGGTGTTCCTACGGTATTCGGGAGTTGCATAATCTCATAGTCATAGGAACATGTATAAGTCATGAAGAAAGCAATAGCAGTAAAACTAAACGATCATAGTGCTATGCTAACGGATGGGTATAGTCCATCACATCATTCTCCTAATGATGTGATCCCGTTGATCAAATGACAACTCTTGTCTATGGCTAGGAAACATAGCCATCTTTGATCAATGAGCTAGTCTAGTAGAGGCATACTAGGGACATACTGTTTTGTCTATGTATCCACACATGTACTAAGTTTCCGGTTAATACAATTATAGCATGAATAAAAGACATTTGTCATGATATAAGGAAATATAAATAACATCTTTATTATTGCCTCTAGGGCATATTTTCTTCATGGCATCCTATGATCAATGGCGTCTGAAAACATCCTTGGTGTGCCATATAATCTGCCCCAGGTGAACTTACTAACATGGGGGTCTTAAGAACTCGGGTGGACATCCTATGTCTATTTACGAATCCCCTTGAAATATATGAATGCGATGCACTAGTATCGAAAAGAACTATTGCTGTAAATGTCTTAACCAAAAACTTACCGACAACAGCATCTGGTTGCTCTTCTACCTCCTCCACAGTCACGTGGTTCACTTGTCCTTTGTTGAACGGGTTGGGCTTCTTTGCGGCGCTTCCATTGTCGTTCCCATTCTTAGCTTATGGGCATTCATTGGCATAATGTCCATTCTTCCCGCACTTGTAACAGGTGACATGGCTGAAATCCTTCTTGGTGGGTGTGGACGGTGTAGGGCGGCTCTGGTTACCATTTGTTCCATTTCCATTTCCATTTCCATTCTTGGGGCCATTGTGATTGTGCGAGCTACCTCCTCCATGGGTATGTTGGAACTGTCCTACCGATTTAGGGGTAAAACGGGGCTTCTGCTGAGCTCCAGAGTTATACTTTCCTTGTCCATACTTCCTTTTGCGACTTTCAATCTGTTGATGCTTCCTTTCAATCATTAGGGCACGATCAACCAGCTCCTGGTAGTTATTGAAAGTTGCCACCATCAACTGTACACTCATCTCATCATTCAGCCCTTCCATGAATCTCTCCTGCTTAGCGGCATCTGTGGCCACATCATTTGGGGCATAACGGGATAGGGTACTAAACTCATCCACGTACTGGGCCACAGTACGGTTGCCATGGCGCAAATTGCGAAACTCCTGCTTCTTCATACTCATAGCTCCAGTTGAGACATGGGCAGTACGAAAAGCTTGCTGAAACTGATCCCAAGTCACATTGGCTACGGGGTAAGTGGCTGTGTAATTCTCCCACCATGCTGCGGCTGGTCCAGACAACTGGTGTGCGGCAAATCGCACCTTCTCAGCATACGAGCAATTGGCGGTGGTCAAATCCCTTCCAATCTTACGTAGCCAGTCATCAGCCACTATTGGTTCGATGCTGCTAGCAAACACTGGTGGTTGCAACCTTAAGAAACATGTCAGGTTGTCCACAGGTGGTGGTGGTGGAGGGTTGTTGTTGTTGTTGTTCTGGTTGTTCTGAGTGTTCTGGACAAGAAGTTGCATCAGGGTGTTCTGCTGCTGGATCAACTGGGTGAGCTCAGGGGGAAACTCGAATTCACGTCTTGGAGGCATATGATGGGTGTAGAGGGAAGAGATTAGAATAGAAAAGAGTTCTAAGGGAAAAATCACTACCCATATGCACATGAGACAAACACAATCATATCACACCAATCAATTTCATGCAAGGTATTACAAATCTAACTAACGTTTACAAAAGTGCTCTTAAAACTAATATATGGAGGTAGACTACTAGTCACAGGGTGGTCATCTAAAAATATTGATCGACACAGGATTCCATAATATCTGCTCTAGCTTCATCTTCATAGTCTTCGTCCTTGCTATCATCAGCTTCTGAATCCGTGTCGTCAATAATGATGTAGTCTTTCGGTGGAATCTCCTTGGGTTCATCTTCCTCGTCTTCTTCTCCCATGAGTATCCCTAACTTCCGTGTCAAGTCATCATTCATCTCCACAAGTATTAGCATCTCCTCCTCGTGTCCGTCGCGTGTAGACTTGAGTTCTTCTTCTAACTCCAAATTCCTATTTAGGGCTTTCTTCAAATCCATCATCCCTGCACACATCTGGTGCTCCTGGCGACGAATGTGATGGTTCAACTCCTGGATGAATGCTACAATGGATCTATCCTTCCGGGTGCTGATCATATCCCAATTCTCATCTCGGCGTCCACAAATTTGGTAGATGGTGTCCTTTAGCTCCTGCTTGTAGACTTCTCCAATCCTTCCCATAGTGATGTGGGCTGCCATGCTCCTGCCTAGGTTCCATGTAGGCGCATTAAAGGAAATGCTATGAGTGAGGTGACGGGCGCGAACGTCCTTCCTGGAACTTGGGCTTGAATCAACCAACGCTCCTCCTCAGGTAGAGTGGCATTGTAGGTTCCGGTGAAACTTGGTAGTCCAATGTTTAGATATTTGGTGACTTCCTTCAGGTGTCGTCCAAATGGTGTATCATCATCCGGTTGCATGAACTTGTTCTTTGCATCCACCATCCTAAAAGAGTAGAAAAGATGAGGAGTCAGAAAAGAGAAGAGTGAATTGTGCTCTAGGGCTTGTCTTAGTGGTCGTGTCCTACAGTCAGCGTGTGCTCTGATACCATCTTGTAGCGACCAGACCTCAAACAGTCTGATCTCTGTGCATCAGTGTCATCCCTGGATCAGTAACGCTAACATGCACAGTACTTGAAGGATTTATAACAGAGTAGCAATCACACACTTATTACATCGATAGTCCAACGATGAACTTATTACAATAAATATGGCTGAAGGCCATCTAATACGATAACAGCGGAAGGCTTGGAAGATAAGTGAGTCCATCAACTCCAGCGGCATCACTGAGTATAGAACCACGACCTAAAAGGCACCTTACTCGTCGTCTGAAAAGTCTGCAACATGAAACGTTGCAGCCCGAAAACGGGTCAGCACATGGAATATGCTGACAAGGCAACACAAGAGAGCAATAAAAGTAAAGCTATACTATATGCAATATGGCTGGTGGAAAGCTCTATGGTTAAGTTTTTGCGTAAAGCCAATTTTTCCCTACTTCAAAGGAATAGATTTTAATTAACTATCATGGTAGTTGAAACATCGCTGAGAAGATAGACATCCTCTCAACCCCAATTAAAATAATCATTAAACCCAACAAAATTAATTAAAGTAACATGATGAGATTCACATGATAATCCAAGTACTAGATACTCAAGACGTCCATAACCGGGAACACGACTAATCATGATCAGTTTGTACACTCTGCAGAGGTTTGTGCACTTTTCCCCACAAGACTCGATCGCCTCCGTTTGGTTTCTCGCACAGCATGGTGTTTGAGAAACGGATGACCAAGACACAGTCTTTCCAAAGAGGTCCCCTTAACCAGATAGATAGGCCGGTACGCCTACAAAACCCACTACATCTGCTAGCCCATCATGGAAAGGTTTCCCACAACTTACTCAACTATGCCAAAGCCCATATTGGCATGTGGCTGCACATGGAAGTTTCTAGTATGAAAAATCTCATGATCCCTTTGAGCCTGGGTGGCGGTCCAAAAGAAAACAGGCAATCACTGGAATACCCAGATGCCTCAATCCACCCAGATGTGTGTTAAAGTTGCCACCTTAAGTTGAACCATTAATTAACAAACTCACATCTGTCATGGATACACTCACCCAATCCACGTCTACGAGCATAGCATGTCCTAACAACAAACGTAGAAGTAACTC
This sequence comes from Secale cereale, assembly GCA_902687465.1. NCBI lineage: Eukaryota > Viridiplantae > Streptophyta > Magnoliopsida > Poales > Poaceae > Secale > Secale cereale. The sequence goes on along the minus strand of LR738710.1, from coordinate 452,078,279 downwards.
CCAAAGGTTTGAATGTAATGCAAGTAATAGGTACTACCTCAATCTACTTCCCAATCCCACAAGTTAATTGATCCTACTCATGCAATGTGTGAGGGTTGGACTAATGCAATGAAAACTGGGTAATTGGAAAGCATGATCAAAGTGTTATTTGCCTTGCTGATGATCCGCAAGACCTAGAGACTCAAAGTAGCAAGCCGCGCACTCCGGGTACTCTATTGCAATCAAACAAGCACACAATAAGTACTTAACTAATGCACGGGTAAAACTCAAATAAGAGATCTAACCAGAAAGTTCAACTTAAGAACTCCGGTTTGCAAAAGGAATCAACTCGAAAGAGGCAACGAAACTCAACTGCACAAGAAACGAGCTCCGGTTTGCTAGTTGGCCTAAAGTCAAATTTTACAGTAGCTAAAACTTTGTTCAAGTTGATTAAACGTGAAGAGGGCATCGAGACGAAGATCTGGGATTTTGAATCACCTGATTCCGACTCTCGAGCGAAAAGAAAAACGAAAAACAACATCAGGGCAGAAATCGCGATCGGAATAACCGCGGATAAATACCCCGAAAAAGAAAACGGACGAACAGACTAATGAACGAACGTTCGCTGTCTGCGGCTAACTGACGAAAACCGTTCGTTAAAACGAACGTATGGACGAACGTCCGCTAAATAACTAAACCGACGGAAAACCGAACCGATCTAATCTAATAAAAACAGATCTACGTTTTTTTTACTAAACCGACCGGTTTTTATAAAAAAACGATATACCTCGACGAACTCCGGCGGCGGCAGTGGCGGTCCGGCGACGGCAGCGGGGCGGTGGCGGGGCTGCGGGGCGGCGACGCTAGGCGGCGGCGGCTAGGCTGGCGGCGGCGGCTAGGGCAAGGGGCGGGCGAGGCTGGCGGCTGGGGCTCCAGCGGGCCGGGGGGGCTAGGCTTATAAAGCCCACAGACCTGAGCATGTACGACCCCAAGTCGGTTGCACGTTTTTTTCTTCTAAATAGAGTCCTGGCGCAGAAAAACTAACGAAAGAAATACTAAACAGACTCCAAAATTCCCGAAATAAATTTTCACCGTCCTCTAATAATATTTAGGACAAAGTGAACATTTTTCCCGGGCCTAAATGCAATTTTGAAAAACGCGCATTTTTCCTATTCAAATAAAATCGCAAATAAATCCAGAAAAATACCAAAAGTGATTTTAATATTTCTCCTCCAATATTTCTGTTATTTTGGAGAAGTCATATTATCTCCGCTCATATTTTGTATTTAGAAATATTTTTAGGAGAGAAAAATAATTAGAATCACGCTGTCCTCGTACCGGTATTCGAGCGAACTCATATACGGAAACGGTAAAATTCCCAACTCTCTCCGTAGGTCCTTGAGTTGCTTAGAATTTCGAGGAACGCCACAAACAAAAATGCAAAAGCATGCAATGCAATATGATCTATGTATAACATTCCAAATTGAAAATTTGGGATGTTACAGCATTACTCCGTTTTTCAATGAACTTAATACACTAGATGCATGCTGGATAGCGGTCGATGTGTGGAGTAATAGTAGTAGATGCAGGCAGGAGTTGGTCTACTAATCTTGGACGTGATGCCTATATAATGATCATTGCCTGGATATCGTCATGATTATTTGAAGTTCTATCTATTGCCCAACCGTAATTTGTTTACCCATCGTTTGCTATTTTTCTCGAGAGAAGCCACTAGTGAAACCTATGACCCACGGGTCTTCTTTCTCATATATTTGCCTTTGCGACTTTTTCCTTGCATTTATTTTCAGATCTATTAAACCAAAAATAAAAAAATATCTTGCTGCAATTTATTCTTATTTCTTTTATTTGGCGTTTGATCTATCAATTTACTACAAATTCCTCACGTGTGTTTTGCCTATCTTGAGGTGTCGTCCCCCGAAAGGGATTAGCAACCCCTTTAACACGTCGGGTTGCGAGAAGTTGTTATTTGTGTGCAGGTGTTGTTTATGTTGTGTTGCTTGGTTCTCCTATTGGTTCGATAACCTTGATTTCATATCTGAGGGAAATACCTACCGCCACAGTGCTACATCATCCCTTCCTCTTTGGGGAAATACCGACATAGCTTTAAGCGACATCTGTGTGCGGCAACAATCCTTGGTGGGGAGAAGCAAGATGATCTCCCCAAGGATGTCGTCCAGGAGATCGCTAATGCGGTCCACTGGAGATTCTACGGGTTCCTCATATCCGGGTGGGGGG